>CM064533.1:46406035-46501439 GCA_032716605.1 Paralithodes platypus | reverse complement strand
AGTAAACACTAGGGTAGCTTATACCCGGTCAGAGGTAAGAAGAAGAAGAGTTCTGCTGTAGTCTCCTTGAATGCTACCGTAAGAATGAGGTGTGGTGTGGAGGTAGATGAGCTGGAAAGTGTGAAAAGGAACAACTTGAGATGGTTCGGCCATATGAGAAGCGAGAGAATGACTTAAGAGGGTGAGCGAGGTGAAAGGACAGAGAGGGATAGGTAAACCGAAGGAGAGGTGGAAGGATGGAGTGAGGAAGTATATGAATGAAAGCGATGCTGGTTGGGAGGAGGGGCGTCGACTAACTGGGGACAGAGGTGCATGGGGGCGGTTCGTTCGTGGCCACCCCTTCGGGCATCATGGCGTCAGGCAATAGATAAATAGATAGATATCGTTTATATTACTAGTATCAGACCAGAAAAGGTTGTAAGTTGTTGATGGATGCGTGGAAACTTATAGTAAATCTAATAAGTCAGTGATGATACCTGTAAAGTGTGCGCTGCTAAAGTAAAATCGCACCAAACTATATAAAGGTAATAGACTTTCACCAATAACAACAGAGTTATAAAGTCAATCGCACATACCTTCTTACCATTTGACGGAACTACCTCCAGGGCCAGCTAGCAACACATTGGTAGAATAGTGTCGCTTCCCTCCCCTTTAGCAAGACTAGTTATCAAGACTGGAGACTTAACACACGGGCACTATTAACCCGGGCGCGGAAATATTAATTCGCCTTTCACTCCACAGATGGCGACGGCGTGTCACTTCCCTCACCTCTAAACACGAGTTCCAGTAAACGAAACAGGAAACTGCACCACAAATGTTTTTACTAATTATTTCAGTGAGTTGTTTGGGATTTTCGAGTCAATATAACACTCCTCTATTAATTGTAACTGATGCACCGAAATCATAATATTTGCATTATGCTTGTCTTATATCTAACTGGATAATGAATATACAATTGTAATTAATAATGGATGTTCGAATAACTTCAATCACATGCGTAATTCAGTCTTGTAATTCTCTATCAGTGTCTATTTATACATGACTTCCTGTCCAATCAACATCTAAATATCTATCTATCTATCTATCTATATATCTATGTACTCAGGCCCATTCCCCATTTTTCCTTTTTTTGTTTTAGAATGGGGGGGGGGGGGAGAGAGGTGCCGACTCGAGATAGAGCCCGATCAGGAACCACACAACACAACAGAACACAATTAACACACAAACACAAAACACAAATTCACACACAATCAACATGGCGTCAAATATTTGCTGAAGTGAAACACAAAGAATGTCAACCATTCTCCAATTTGCTTATACTTTCCAGTATGCCTAACAGTATTATTGATATACAGTGCATTCTAGAACATAAATCGTCGCCTCGAGGTTTCGAAGCTATCCCGAATTGAATCGAATTTTCTTATTAATTCTTTACTAACTATATTACATCCGGAGGTTCACTATGTTTTTCCAGGGGTAGCCGAATATTGGGCCATGGAGTAAAGACGGGTAGAGGAGACAGAGGGATATTTCGCCGCACGAACTAAGAGTGTCAGCACTATCGTGGGGCATACTATTATGAGCAACAGGCCACAGTGGATATTCCTTATTAAATATTCCTTGATATCTGCGTGCCTGGCTTGTCTGCAGTTTTACCATAGTTAGGGAAGTCCGCATAATGAGGGGGCGTTACATTAAAGAGGGAACGGCTTTAAGAGTGATTTAATGTTGGTAAAAACACTTAAAGAATATTTAAAATAAAATAGATATATAAAAGCAAGAGGAAAATATTAGGAATACATATACAATATAAAAATACTTATATATGATGTATAATTTTTTTTTTTTTTTTTTTTTTTTTCTATATTCCAACTTACTTCCTCTCGGGCATAGGCTGAGAGCCTTAACATTCACCGCTTTACAATGAACAGTGAAGCCCGTGAGGTCTTGTTCCAGTCTAGGGAGTGAGACATGTGAAGCACGTAGAGTACAACGAGCACCTGCCATCTTGCCTTTACATGAGGCACGGTGCTCACTCATGGCCCGAAACGACCCCATCTCTGAAGCCACCTCGTTCCCGTGCTTCACTGTCTCACCCCTACACTCGGACTCTCACACTTACACACACACAACGCCACCTGTTGAGCAGATAACTCACCAGGCATTGCACCCCTATAGCATATTTTGAATATGGGAATATTCATACAGTGCTATTTAATCAGGGAACAATGAGGGTATTTTATTGACGTTTCGGTGGGCTTGTGCTAATGCACTGATACCAGGTACAGCACAAATTCCATCCCAATAATATCTTCCCATTGATACATCGGGATTTGAACCCGGGACCTTTGGATTACCAGGCCAGTGGCAAGACCACTCCACCACACCTGGTGTATATATGATGTAAAGATGTAAGCTGTATAACTCCAAGCAACACAACAAGAATTAAAATGTAATTTTGAATATATATTATTAGTTAAATGTTATGTAGATGTTAATTTGAAAAAGTTGCACTAAAACAGGACATTTCATGAAATACGTTCTTGGGTTATACTTTTGACATCTAGGGATATTTTGGCCCAGCATGTTTTACGTTGGCAACTCCCCACTCTCACAACAACAATGGTGGGGGTAGAAGAGACGTGACTGTGAATCTCCTCATAATGACGACAATTTCACGATGATCTGGCCTTTACACTAGCCTCTACTTATGTCTATTTAACTCTGTCATGTCTACAGAGTCTCTGAATAGAGTAGACTTGATTATTAATAGCGTTATTAGTACAAGGTAGGGATTATTACCAATTAATGGGGACCCTCCCCTTTTCCTTTGCGATCGTGCTGCCATCTCTCGAACGTGCGGATCGCTATTTTCAGATTTGTGGCGTCTATCGTTCCTCTCTATCCTTCTGTACTCTATGGGTCGATGGGACTTAAAATGTACAGTTGCGGTCATTAATTTTTAATACAAGCATTTTCGAAGCTATCTAGAGCTTTATTTAATCTTATTAATTTTATGCTAGATATTTGCAATTCAGAGATTCGTTTATTCAGTTCGAGGCTTCATAATGTAACATAATTAGTGACAGCGACTGTACAGTACAGTACCACAGTAGAGGGGCTATCACACTGGCACTAATTCGGCCAACCAACTGAAATCTGGGCAATCTGTCGCTGAAATTGTGTTGCTCCGACGTCAATCGGAGCAACCAACTGTCTTCGATCGTAAAACCATTGACCAAAAGTCGCCAACCTGTAGTCAAATAAATCAGTTAGCATAGGCATTTACCTTTATATTATGCTATGCTAAGCAATTCAGCCTTAACTTTAAAAAAATAATGCCTAGTCTGTCGAAGTACACAGCGCAAATAAATCTATCTAGTCGGTGTATATTGTCTTATTTAAGATTATGAATGTCTTTATAAAATAATGAATATTTTATATGTGACCTTAGAAACATGTTATAGTGATATATAGTGATATTATATCTGCAGTCTTTAATTGACTTCCGATACAGTATTTACATGACAAATGCACTGCTTGTCATTAGGCAATAGCCTACTACAGTCTCTCTAGGCTTCACCCACTGTAGCCTATTTATTTTACACAATACCAGCAGATTAATTTAAATGTATCATAATAATATGACTGTTTTATTAGTGCATTCATTTTATACATACATTCGTTCAAATTAAATAGTGTACGTTGTAATAATTATATACTGCACGATACAGGATAGATTACCATAAAATGTGATAGGTTTTTCTATGTTAGTTTGTTTTTTAATGTAATATAAATTAAGAAACAAAAACCCACATATATATTATATAATTAATGCATTGGGTACACATTATTGTATAGAAGATGAATATGCATAACGTTATTCTATTAATATGTGCAATTGGTAGTCTACCAAGCATTTTATTGGCGAATGCAGACTGTAGGCTAACCATCATCATATATAGTTCATATTTGTATTTTTGTATATAGACATTACCGAGTAAATGTTAGGCTATGCCTTCTATCTACTTACAGTATACCGGATTATTAAATAATAATTCTAAGGCATTGTTATATTATAAACTGGCATTCCCTATGTAAGTTGTGCCTAGTATTGCATTATTATTATTCCCTGCCTTTAAGTTGTGTTTTTATGTAGCCACTCTGATAGACCTATTAACCATAATACGCTCTTGTTCGACCAGTAGGAAAAGGATTATTATAAAATAATATAGCTAGGCAGGGTTGTTGCGCGATCAGTTAAACTCCATGAATAGGCTATGCGAGCTTCTCTCAACAATATTAACTATGGAAGCATGTCTACGTCACCGTGAACTCTCTTTTGTAATGCCCTAGTTATCAATGTTTTGGTAAATAGTATGAGGTAGTCATTTTAATAAACCAGGTTACTCATCCACGGCCTTCACTATTGAATTATGTACACACTTCATAAAATGCAGTACAGACTACATATAGATGCGCAATCCGAGTAGGGAGAGGAAGGAGGTTGTGAGATAGGAATGGCGAGGTTAGGAGAGGAGCGGGTGGGGGATTAGGGGGATGAATGTCGAGGTGAAGAGGTTTGTGGGGTAAAAATCAAGTTTAACACCAGGGACGATTTTTACATGTATTTTGTATTTGTTTTCCTTGTTTTGGGGGTGTTTAGGTGTGTTTTGTTATGAACTCCATCGGAAAATGCAAGACAACTATTATCCATCAATCTTAAGACACAGCCTCCGATAGTGGGAAGGGCTATGAAGTTCAGGGAAAATGAGGGGTTAAAAACGGAAAAAGGCGATAATAGCGTATTGTAGCAAAACTTGTCTCGGGTTTTAAGGAATGTGCAACCCATAAAACCCGAGATTTCGAAAATCCATACATAAATAACTTGTGTATGGGTGATTTAGAGGTTTTCCAAATCAAAATTCAGTCTATTGTGCCTAAAAAATCTCCAAAATAAAAATAAATCCAAATGCCGTTGGAATCGCAACAACGTTATGAATCCATATATAGGCCTACCCTTGAATACTCAACATTCGAAAATGACGTGACAAGTTAGAAAAGTGTAACTTGACTATATTTATTTATTTATTTATTTTTTTTTTTGTTAAACCCAAGTGAAATTTGAAAAAAAAAAACATTGCTTCTGGCCTAAAGGCTGGTTGAAAATACAATTTACGACCATGTATGGCAGCTGTTTGTCGATGGAAATCGAATGGCACCAGGTAGAATTAAATTGGATTTTATAGTTTAGTTTATAGAAGACTTTCAAAGTTAAAAAATTGCTAATTTTGGTCGTTTCTGGAGGTCATCAAATCTGGAATCCTAAAGTAATGTTCCAATTTCAATTCTGATTAGGGCATTGTTTTCAGTGGGTCAAGCAAAGTATACTAGTGGTACAAATTTGAGCAAAATTCATACATAAATAACTCGTGTATTGGTAATTTAGAGGTTTTCCAAATAAAAATTAGGCCTATTGGGCCTAACAAATGTCGAAAATATAAAAATCCATATACCTTGGAATCGCAACGACTTGACGAATCCATATACTGTATACTTTTGAAAATTCAAATTCGAAAATGAACTGACAAGTTACACAAATTTGCACATGAAATGAAGCTCATTATCTGTAAATATACCCGCCAGGTGTAGCGGTGATGTAAACAAGACTGTCCACTCATTGGGAGTTAATAATGTAAAACTGTAGGCTGTAAAGGCGGTATCCCACTGTGCGACTTTTGGTTTTGCAGAAGCGAATGAAGACGAAAAAGGTGACTTTCCTTGATTGCAGTGCGACAGAAGTAGGACCACAGTGCGAATGTGGCAAATATTTTGGCGAAAAGGACAAATGGTGTGCGACAATTGATGGTGAATCAGGTCGAATGTGGCGAACGATGATGGCGAAAATAGCGAATGCACGGTGATTGCCCTTCGAATTTTGGACGGAGGTTGTGCGACTATGGCGAATGCCCGACGACTATCGAAGATGCATTCTCCCATGATCGCACCTGAGACCTCAGATGATAATTAATGTAATTGGAGGGGCGGATAAGGTGTGGCTATAATTAGGGTAGTGGAGCTCTGGTCTCCAACAGTGTTTATCATCATCTCTACCGTACCACACAACCAACGACAGTTGGAGAGGATTGGGTTCTAGTCATGTGGTGATGGGCTGGTCTATCAGAGTGAGAGCTGAGCAATCTCTGCCATACCCATAGCTTACTCTGACTGTTCCTTTAACTTATATATTTTCTAGATCTCAAGTGACGGCGTCTCTTCCGTGGATTGACCTCCCAATCTACCAAGATTGGAAGCCAAAACGTCACATTTTTCCCTTGCCCCTCAACTTTCTCTTCATAATTGCTGAGGGGCACAGGGCCCTGGGTGGGGCTTTGGTTTCTCGGGCGTTTCCGCACCCTCCTCAGCTCCCCGCCATGGAGTGGCTTCGGTCACCCAGGCTTTATTGTGGTAAGCAGAGAGGGTTCTGTGGGGGTGCTCGGTTATGGCCTTGGCTTTGCTTGGGGCCTTTGGGCTGTTCGGCCAGGCAGCTTGGGGAACAACAACAACAACAACAACCAACGACAGTGCCATGGATATACTCCCTACAACCTCCAATGTTTCCCTACCCTTGGCTTTGGCAATGGAGCGTGAATATGCAGAGATTGAGTTGCTTGCAGCCCTCATCCAAAGAAACAAGAAAGGAAGCATAAGAGGAAATTACAAAGGAGGAGAATACCTTCCGGATTATGGCCAACAGGTAAACAAGTCAAGTTATTATTATTGATTTATTCGTATGAATGCCTGTATAGACATTTATTAGTTTATCAATGTATGTGGTCACATAAGGAATTCGGTAATTTGTTATTTTATTGTCTTATTTGTTATTTAACATATTCATATTTACTATTATTATATTGATGATATTCAACCATTTAATTTGTTTATCTCTTGTACGTTCTTTACCCATATGCAAGTTAATTTGATTAGCAATAATTTAATGTGTTTATCTTCCTCTTTTATACTAATTGTGGTATAATATCACTGGAAGTTAATTATGTATCTAAGCTATAATCCAAACAAATCAATTTAAGTGAAATTACTCTAAGTCTAAACTGAATTTAATCTGAATTTATGCTAAATTACATCTAAAGGTAACTCACATATGCTTATATTTAATCAGGGCGGATGATCATTCACGACTGCTTCTATTTCAGTGAGAACTGTCATCAACTCGCTCTTCTTCAATAGAGCACGTCCTACTACCGCTCTAAGTCCTGATTTAACTATGCCGACACACCGTTCCCACATTCCACCAAACCATGGTGCCTTAACTGGGATGAACCTTCATTCTCACTTCTTTTCTCCCATAAAAGCGATGATTGTAGGATCACTGCTCATATCCTTGAGGTATCTAGATGCCTGGATAAAAGTAGGAGCATTGTCGCTAATTACTAGTTGAAGGAATGAACGATGTGCACAAAACCGTCTAAATGCCAGCATAAATTCCTCACTAGACATATTGTCACATAATTCTAAGTGTACCACGTGAGACATTGCACAGGTAAACAATAATATATAGACCTTATCTTGCTCTCTCGTCTTCAATGTACCTGTGTAATCTAACCCTACAGCTTGGAAAGGCTCGATATATTTTACATGGCATTCAGGTAAAGGCGGAGCGGGTCAAGTCGCATAAGGTTTACCCATTAGTCTCTGGCATATCACACACTTCCATACTACTCGTCGAGCTACTTGTCGAACTCTGGGTATCCACCATGTGAGACGCAAATTCGATATGATGTGATAGACCCCTTAGTATTTTACTTCCGTATGACCAATAGGTCAGTGACGTGATGTCTTGCTGGCATGAGTATAGGACGATTTGTGCCGTCTGTTACACCCGACCACTTCAGGCGACCCTCACACCTGATGAGGTCATTATCTAGGTGCAACCTCAGTTGACGCACTAAGTTAGGCATTATTAACTTATTAGAGCTTTGCAAAGATTCTAATTCATTGGAAAAGGTTTCTGCTTGAACCCATTTAATCAAAGTTACTTCAGCTGCTTTATATTCACGAGCATTAATGATCTGACCCTTATTGCAGAGTTGGCCCGTTACTTTAACCTTGATATTGGATACAAATCTCAACACCCAAGCTACAACTCTGACTAATGTATTATAGTCACCGAATCTTGCCCACTCTATTACTGGATCCGGTGACTCATTTGGTTGGGCTGTAACTGCCACTGTTTCCAGTGGTAGAAGTCCCTCACCAACAGCTTGCCATATCGTCCATTCATTCTCATGGAGCAGCCAATTTGGACCATGCCACCTCAACTCGGACTTTATTAACTGGCTAGCCGTTATACCCCTAGTTATGAGATCACTGGGGTTGTCTTTTGTATTAACATAATGATATGCAACATCTGGCAATAGGGCCCTAATCTCATCTACCCTATTTCTCACATAAACTGGCAGAGACTTTTTGCTATGTACCCAGTTGAGTGCTACTTGACTATCGCACCATACGTGAATGACTTCAATATTCAACTCACTCTCGTATGCTGTGCGTACATGTTGCACCAGACATGCTAATAGCAGCAGGGCAGTCAATTCCATTTTAGGGATAGTTACTTTCTTGACCGGTGATACCTAGGCCCGGGCTGTAACTAAATGCGCTCCAAATGAAGTAACGACATAAATGGCTACCCCGCATACTGTGGTGCTAGCATCGCAAAACGTATGTAATGTAACGTCACCAAATGCCGCCACCTTACGAGGTAGCTGTTTAGTACATAGGATGTCATACTCTTTCAACAATAATGTCCCTTGATCATATAAGTCCTCGGGCAAACTGTCATCCCACCCTATTTTGCTTCTCCAAACTTCCTGCATCAGAATCCTAGCTCTTATGATAATGGGTAATGCTAGACCCAAAGGATAAAAAAATTGCGAAACTTTGCTCAACAGACTTCTCTTCGAGTGCATTCCTGTCTGCTGAACAAAAGACTTTGTTTGAAAGGTTAGAATGCCTTGTCATGGTTGCCAGGTCATCCCCAAATTTCTGGTCTTTTCCTAGTTATGAGATGCCGTACCGTCCATCTGAATTAAACTCTGAAGATTTTCACTGTATGTTACCCACTCGCGGAGAAATAAATGAGCTTCTGTAAACAATCTACATGCTTGCCAGTAGGTATGTAACAATTCATCCTGACTATCGCTAGAACCCTTCAAATTGTCTATATACAACCCGCGAGATAGTTTATTAGTGTCCTCATGAGTATCTGACAGATGTTTCTTTATTGTGGCATTTAACAAAAACTGCGAGCATGTAGCACCAAAGAGTACGACCCGAAAATGGTAGATGACGACCGGACTTCTAGAGTCGCGTCGCTAATGTCTTCGAACCAAAGAAAGCGAGTGACATCTCTATCTTCCTCCTGCAATTTGACCATCAAGAAGGTTTTCTCAATATCACTGGTAAAAGCATATTGCCCCAGTCTAAATTGTAATAGGTGTTGAGACAAATCCGACACCATGGACGGACCAGTCAGTAAGCAATCATTTAGATTGGGTTGTTGACCTTGGTGAGCCAAGCAGTCATACACCACCCATATTGGTGTGGTGGCACTGTCTTTTTTCACCCCATGATGGGCTAGATAGTGAACCCTACCCTTCCTAATTGGTTCTTTCACATCGACTCTTTCTATGAAGCCTCGATCTAAGTAGTTCCGAAATACATCATCATACGCCTGGCGCGTGCTCGGTTCATGTGTTAGTTTATGCTGTAATGCGCGCAAGCGACCCAATGCCAATCCATAATTTGTTGGCAGGCTCATTTCACTATCTTTCCAAGGTAGACTAACCTTGTATTGTTTTTCTGCGGCACAATAGCTCACAGACTCCTCAAACTTCTTTACTTTATAGCAATTTCCGAGTCATAATAAGTCTCCACAGGATTAATGTCTATGTGATCTAATTTCCACAGTCTTTCCAGGTCGAACTTGGCAGTCATTTTAGGGTCACTAGCTTGGGAATCTTTCCTTCCCAACTCATCTGCCGCGGTTACATTCACCCTTAGTATAGAGACCGTGTCGACCAGGATGTTTGACTGAGTGGTATGTACCTTTCCGCTCATGCAATAACCAAATTTAGTGGGGATTAGAATTACACCACACATTCTTTTAAATCCAAGGTATACTACATCATAATAATGATCCACACGCCGCAATGTCGCATCTCTTTTTCTCTTCTACCACCATTACAATAATTAATGTTGTTCAGAGCCTTCTCAGTGTATAACTCCTCCTTTACAGAGAGTAGGACCCGCCTTTCAAAACATTCCCATCTTTTTTCTGTCCAACTCTCTTACCCACGAGTAAACCAATTTCACAGTATTTCTTTAACCCATCAAGTAAATTCTGAAAGTCTTTACCTCAATCAATCATTCCTCATCCTGCGGCCTAAACTGCTTCAAGCTCCTCAAGTCCAGTCATTTTGACTCTAGTGTACCTTGAATTGGGATCTCTGTCAATTTTGGGGTGAAGGTGGGTCCTGTCAAGTGTGAGGTTAGGCATCCTCTACCCGACCTTAGCTGTTTCTGTCTGTCTCTTTTCCTGTACTACTTTTCCTACTTCGGGGGCGGGTGGCTAGGAATCCTCCTCCCCTTGTAAAATTCACTTACTAGATGAGACAAACATAGGGGAGAGGGAATGCGAAAGTGGACGCAGACCCAAGAAATTGGAACTTTTAATGTTGTTTCTGTTCGGTCTCTGTCTTGAGTCGCCACCCTATGGGGTATGTGTTTGCGTATATACATACATATATACTAACAGAACACAATTACGTGCACACAAATGCATTATCATAGCAATATTTAGACATACATTTATCACAACTTCAACCTAGCTGGTCTTACTAAATTTATCTTTATCAAATAATCAAATGGTCTACAAATGTAACGTTATTGCCAATCTTCCCTGGACATTTGGCAGCCAGTGACCATTTCATTTCACTTGGTGCGGCCATTCAACAGCGTCCAGTTGACCTCACACAATATACTGGTTGGAATGATAAACACACACATAATTAATAAAGCTTGCTGTTTGTTCAGCATTTGTTTAGAATTTTAATTTACAGACAACGATATGCAATAGCTATTAAAACCTATATTTATGTTTATTTCACAGACACATACAAATCCTGACTTACATTCACACATACAGTACACGACTATTTAACACAAACGTTCCCTAAAGTGTTAGAGGTTGTAATGGAGAGTAAGCAAATATTGGAGAATTGGAGACCAGAGTTTGTTGATACAAGTTGATAGCGCGTGATTGCTCTCTCTCTCTCTCTCTCTCTCTCTCTCTCTCTCTCTCACGCACATATATATGTTTTACAAGATAGTGCGTTGTGATTCCCTGCATGCACACACACCCATACACACGCACACACACGCGCACACACACACACACACACAGTCATTGGTCGAATAGACGCCTCCATTCTTATCCAATAAAAATACTAACGGTTACCAGTACTGCATTATGGTGTAGGAATAAACAAGTCGGCTCATAATCCAGGTCTTGTCCCAATTTAAACAATGTCAGTGAATTACCACTGGCTTAAGTTAAATAATGATCTCCGTAAGTCAAAGCGATAATTGAATTAGTTTAAATACGTTCCAGGTTCATAACGAAATGTATCCTTGTATTTCATTACTCAGAACGTTAGTAACCTGTAATGTTGACCAATAATTAAAATGGTGAGGGCTGGTCCTATCCAATGTGAGGTTTGGCATCCTCCACCCAACCTTAGCCGTTTCTGTCTGTCTCTATAGTACTTTACTTCTTGGAGCTGGCGGGATCGCCCGATTGGGTGGCACTGTAAGGGGGGCTGCGGAAGGTGTGGGCATTGGCCGGGGGGGGGGGTGCAAGCCCGTGGGCTGATGATCCTCTCCCCTGCTGCCCTTTCAGAGACAGATCTTATCTCTCCCCGGTCCTTCGGGGGCCCGAGTATCTGGAGCGGCTTCGGTCTACCGAATCTGGGACTGTTCGGTCAGACAGTCTGGGGAACTACAACAACAACAACAACAACAACCATTAATTATATATATAACCGATAACATTATGGTATTAATTCCAAATAGAGCTGCCAATCCTGTGACCGCCTTATATTGAAGCATAGCTTTAGCATTGTAAGGCATTTCTGACATGAATACATCATGGTGTTAAACACACAAAATAATTATAATGTTTATCCTATACAATTGCGAACACCGAAGCTTGCAAGAGCTAACACATATATGTATACATTACACATATGAAACCTTCTGACGCCTTAAACCATCCAGTCTGAGATAGATGAGCAACATTCCTCTGTATCTGTGTGTACATGATAAAGAGAGAGAGAGAGAGAGAGAGAGAGAGAGAGAGAGAGAGAGAGAGAGAGAGAGGAGAGAGACAGAGACAGACAGACAGACAGACAGACAGACAGACAGACAGACAGAGAGAGAGAGAGAGAGAGAGAGAGAGAGAGAGAGAGAGAGAGAGAGAGAGAGCGTTTCAATAGGATATCTGATTACATTTACAAGTCTAATATGTTTCCATATAACTGATAATTCCGGGTGCCATTGAAGGAGCCTGGGTAGACTAACGAAGAGAGGGAGGGGTGGGAGAAGAGAGTGATGATTAGGAAATGTAGAGAAAAAATCTATAATAGGGCAAGAAGGAGGAAGAATTAATTGGCATACGAAGGTAAGGTAACATGGGAAAGATGCAATATAGTGAGGATAAAAATTATATGTTCATTCGAAGATAGTAGAGACAATTATAGTTTTGATATGCAATTAATTAAACATTTTAATAAATAAGTGGAAAGTAAGTTAATATTTTATCGTTTGAGGAAACATTGTACTGTGAAGACCATACAGACATTCATATTCTGTTAACTCCTTATTATAATTATGAGGACGATATTGTCACTTCATTCTAGCTAACATTTGACGATTTTACTAAGTTTTAGAAACCCCTGTAGGAATCAAAGGAGTAAAACATATATTAATTGAGCCTCTCAATACCTCAATTAATTCCTAAGCTAAAAAAATCTTCGAATGATAGATGAACATTTAATTATTATGTTCCCTCCACCAACCGACGTTACTCCTAAACTCAATTAATGAAATCAACAAATACATGTGGCAGTCCAGGGATTCGACCCTAGGATGCTCACACCGAAATTCAGTGCATTTGTCACATCTCAATAAGTAGGAATAGTAGTGGATCCTTAGTGTTAGGCAATGTTCCATATAGTTAGTCCAGAAATCGTGAACCCTAACCTAGGCAACTTCAAAAAGGTAGAACAAATGGGCTGTAAATTTCCACACCTATTACCAAGCTGACCCTTCCCAAATAGTAGAGGTATTAGCTCGATTACTCTAGTCGTGTGTGAAGTTTATGTTGAAGAATTTGAGCGTACTTACTTGGAATAGGGTTGTAATAGATCATGCCCGGTGCCAATTGTAACAGTAATCCTGTCCAGATCGCCAATTGTAATAGATCATAAGACTAATAGGTTACTGTAACACTTGCCCATTATCTAGGAAATAAACCTATAATTGATAGTGTCGTTACTTTAGATCAAAAATAGACAAATATCCCTTGTGAAATTATGGCAACAAAAGTCCCAGAACATGCTATACATTTATATCTATACTGACTCGATGCAGTAATATATTTGAA
The DNA here is from genome assembly GCA_032716605.1 of Paralithodes platypus. Lineage (NCBI taxonomy): Eukaryota > Metazoa > Arthropoda > Malacostraca > Decapoda > Lithodidae > Paralithodes > Paralithodes platypus. The sequence goes on along the minus strand of CM064533.1, from coordinate 46,487,695 downwards.
AAGAAAATTGCAGTTCCCAGCTTGCGGGATAATAGAGTACACGGATTTATTGTAATGATAGGTATATATTGATAATAATTATATTCTTAAAGTTAGTAAGAATTAAAGAAACAAACATTCCTACTAAAATGGTTTTATTGAATAGCGACACTGAAATTGCATTAATCAAAGAGACAATTTCATTCACACACTCAGCCACTCAATCTACCCCACTTATCTAATCCACTTACCTAAATACAATTACCCAGTATTATAACTACCCCTAAGATTACCCCAAATCATTATACTGATTACTGCTTGTCACACGAAATCTCACATCAACCAACCCTTTAGTCTACTGTGTTACTGAAATCGTCTAGCCCAGCAAATGACCGCATGATCGAATAAGGTACGAGATTTTCCCACACTCACAGTACCCGTCAACCACACTCATCACTCTCTCTCTCTCACCTCCTCACCTCGGTTACGTGACTCGCTAGACTAATGAGAGTTGCCTAATTTAAAGGGTCTCAAAACGGGCAGTACGACAAGTCCTAGGGAGTCAAGTCGACCATCCTCTAACAGTAACCTCACCCTCTGTGGGGTTGAGAGCTACGGCGTCACTCACCGACACACCACACACGTGACTCGCTAGACTAATGAGAGTTGCCTAATTAAAGGGTCTCAAAACGGGCAGTACGACAAGTCCTTCAAGCCGACAATCCTCTAGCGGTAACCATCACCCTCTGTGGGGTTAAGATGCTACGGCGTCACTCACACACCCGCACACATCCACACACACGTGACACGCTAGACTAATGAGAGTTGTCTAATTAAAGTCTCAAAACGGGCAGTACGACAAGACCTTCAAGCCGACAATCCTCTAGCGGTAACCTCACCCTCTGTGGGGTTAAGCGTTACCGCGTCACTCACCACACCCGCACACATCCACACACACCCCTGGCCACGTGCATAGCTAAATCAGTGGGATATCGCCGCAGGAGAACAATGTCGCCCTGGGCATCCCTAGCCTTTAGCAAGCCCTCTGTGGGGTCATGCTTACACCTGCCATTCTCGGCCATAGCATAAGCTAATTCGGTCGGCGTCACAACCTTGGCCATGTGCACGGTCTGGCACAGTCCTTGGTGACTGGCCAACGCACACAAGCACACCACCACACATCACTCTCACCACCACACATCACTCTGGATATCTCAATCAACGTTGACACTTGTCTAACTGAATTGGACTCACCTGATTATGGTTGAATTAGGGCACGAGGTGCCCTCGCAGCCCTGCCGACCCATTCATCGCGGGCACAACAAAATTGGACTATCTCGTTGGGGTCGGGCAGGAGGAGAATAAGGCCTGTCCTGGGCATTCCTGCCCCCTATATAACCTCGGTTTTCCCCTCCCCCATCACATTTTGAATTTGGTGCCAATGAAAAGACTGGACACTCCCTATGACCACGCCTACAACATGAACGCACACACACATGTACGCGTAACGGCGGCCTACCCACGCTCACAAGCAAGAACGCACACACGCACACATGTACGCGAGGTGCCTAGCGGTACACATGCCTATGCCTGTGCCTCCACCTCTCCCTTTCTCTACAGCAGTTCCCGCCTCCCCAATTTTTCCCGCGCTCGAGAAATATAGCTAACCCTATAGTATATAATCACAGTCACGGTCTGACCCGTGACATTCCCCCCTACTAACATTGATTTTGCTCTGCTAAAATCACTCAGGTGTCATTCAGGGTGTCTTCCATACTGTGGTGAGAGTCTAACCTGTCGCTGGTGCATTAAATGATCGCCCTTGAGTAGAAAAACCCCTCTGCATTTACGTTAAAATTTCTACTGAAAGGGGAAAACTCCTGAGGTCTCATTCACGGCCAGCGACATAAACCTGGTGGTTAACCCACTTGTTTTTACAGTGAAAACTAGTGGCTTTGCCCACTCATTTACAATGAACACACAATTAAGCTCAGCTAATGTCATGTAAAAAAGAGATGTTGTGAGACACGGTTTACATGAGGTATGTGAAGAAACAGTGTAAACAAAAAAATCGGCTCAACTCTATGGACTGCTGGGTATAAACATTTGTTTTGACTTGATGGGGGATCCTTGGAAGTAGCTTCTTGAGGGCCAGGATTCCTGCTGTGGGTTCTCCAATCTCCCGACGAACGCCTGGCTGACTCAGTACCTGTATAAAATTTGGAAGCGGCAGAATAAAAGCGAACAAACATTTCATCCCCTCCCCTCCCGTATTATATATCACGCTACTTATTGTTGACTCCCTCTATCATCAGTCTCCCCACTATTTAACCCGACTTACGCCCCAGACCTCATTCAACGATGGCCTTCCCGAGTTTTCACCTGATGCTGGCTAGCAATATGCACTGTTGCTATTCACCACAGCACCCAGACTCTCCGCGAGCCTAAGCCGCGCCCCTGGCGACATCTGGCACCACCACACACATCCCACACTTTTCCCCATGGTCTTCCCTTTCTATCCCAACCCTTGCTGCTACGCAATCCCTCACTTATTTAGTATTCGTCCTATCCAATGCTCGTTCCTCCCTCTCCCTCTTGTCCTTGACAAGGAACAACAGATATTTAAGAGAGGAATAGAACAATCAAAGAAAACAAACAAATCTGGCCCGACACACAACTGACCCATATAACTGAAACTGTCTAGATTTATGATACCGAAATAAGAGAAACAACAACGACTCGGCCGGATTACAACACTTCCCTCTATCCTTAAACGATCGAACACAGCACTTGCGTATGATAAACGAATTTAAAGGAAACTATTCCACATAACACCTACTGCCTAAGATTTATGACATCGGAATAAGAGAAACAAAAACGACTCGATCGGATTACAACACTTCCCTCTATCCTTAAACGATCGATCACAGCACTTGCGTATGACGAACGAAATTAAAGGAAACTATTCACATGGCATAAAATCACAGCGACAATCACAACAAAAAATCAACAGAGATCAATTATAGACAAGCAAACAAAAATTATCGGACACAATTACTTCTCAAAGAGAATCGTAGAACTAAATATTATGAAACAATGTGGGGCGCGCAAGCGATGGGAAAAGGAATTCACTTGTTTACACAAGGAGGTTCACCGACGCTCCCAGGATGTGACTTGACCACGAGGGGAAAGAAAAAAAAAAAATTCCCGCGTGGGGCTACTTTTGTATGAACACAATTATACAACAAATCCTTCATTATCCCGTACATCTACATCAGAAACTGGTCCTGTATCACGGTCGCCACTTGTAATAGATCATGCCCGGTGCCAATTGTAACAGTAATCCTGTCCAGATCGCCAATTGTAATAGATCATAAGACTAATAGGTTACTGTAACACTTGCCCATTATCTAGGAAATAAACCTATAATTGATAGTGTCGTTACTTTAGATCAAAAATAGACAAATATCCCTTGTGAAATTATGGCAACAAAAGTCCCAGAACATGCTATACATTTATATCTATACTGACTCGATGCAGTAATATATTTGAAAAGAAAATTGCAGTTCCCAGCTTGCGGGATAATAGAGTACACGGATTTATTGTAATGATAGGTATATATTGATAATAATTATATTCTTAAAGTTAGTAAGAATTAAAGAAACAAACATTCCTACTAAAATGGTTTTATTGAATAGCGACACTGAAATTGCATTAATCAAAGAGACAATTTCATTCACACACTCAGCCACTCAATCTAACCCACTTATCTAATCCACTTACCTAAATACAATTACCCAGTATTATAACTACCCCTAAGATTACCCCAAATCATTATACTGATTACTGCTTGTCACACGAAATCTCACATCAACCAACCCTTTAGTCTACTGTGTTACTGAAATCGTCTAGCCCAGCAAATGACCGCATGATCGAATAAGGTACGAGATTTTCCCACACTCACAGTACCCGTCAACCACACTCATCACTCTCTCTCTCTCACCTCCTCACCTCGGTTACGTGACTCGCTAGACTAATGAGAGTTGCCTAATTAAAGGGTCTCAAAACGGGCAGTACGACAAGTCCTAGGGAGTCAAGTCGACCATCCTCTAACAGTAACCTCACCCTCTGTGGGGTTGAGAGCTACGGCGTCACTCACCGACACACCACACACGTGACTCGCTAGACTAATGAGAGTTGCCTAATTAAAGGGTCTCAAAACGGGCAGTACGACAAGTCCTTCAAGCCGACAATCCTCTAGCGGTAACCATCACCCTCTGTGGGGTTAAGATGCTACGGCGTCACTCACACACCCGCACACATCCACAAGGCAGATCTCTGTCACACCCAACCCCAATTACATAAAAACATACCTTTGGATACCTTTGGATGTGTTCGCCGATCCTCTAGCGGCACCAAGGAGCGCGACGCCCCTCGTTATGGGTGGTGATTTGGTGCAGTAGACTGGATAAGGTCATAAGATCGCGGGAAACTGCATATGGCCATGCGGCCCACATGAAGCAGCTCCCATTCACACCCAGCCCATATCACCCATATGGGAATCCAACTTATGCTTAAAGCTTTCAACTGTTTCTTAGCTAATTACTGTTCTGGGCAGTGCATTCCACATGTTAACAACTCTATTCCCAAACCATTGCTTTCCTATATCTTTCCTAAATCTCAACTTATCTAACTTGAAACCATTTGAGCGGGTTATGTCGCCGTTCTTTAGCTTTAATACCTCATCTATATCGCCCTTATTTAAACCTTTTATCCATTTAAATACCTCTATCATGTCTCCCCTACATCTTCGTCTCTCTAGTGAGTGCAGGCCTAAGACTTTCAACCTCTCCTCATATGATAAATTTCTAATATTATGTATCTTTTTGGTCATTCTTCTTTGGACTGCCTCTAAAGGGTCGATATCCATTCTATAATAAGGGCACCAAAATTGAACAGCATAGTCTAAATGGGGTCTTACTAGAGCTAAGTATAGTTTTAAGAAAACTTCAGCAGTCCTGTTGCTAACACTCCTAGATATGAATCCTAGAATTCTATTTGCCCTATTCCTAACACTTATACACTGTTTTCTGGGTTTCAGATCATTACTAATGAGCACCCCCAGATCCTTCTCACACTCTGAGTTATCCAATTCTACATTGTCTAGTTTGTATTTAACATCTAAATTACGATTTCCAATCCTTAATACCTTACATTTGTCTATATTGAAACTCATCTGCCAATTTATGGACCACTCGTGCAAGTGATCGAGATCATTTTGAAGACATTCCCTGTCGCTAGCTGACTCTATTATCCTACCTATTTTAGTATCATCAGCAAATTTACTGATCCTACTCTTTATGCCCGAGTCAAGATCATTTATGTAGATAATGAACAGAAGGGGCCCCAAAACCGACCCTTGGGGGACCCCACTTTTAACTAATACCCAGTCCGATTTTACACCATTTATACTAACTCTCTGTTTCCTACCAATCAGCCATGACTTAATCCACTTGAGTAGCATCCCCCCCAATACCATGTCCTTCTATCTTCCTTAACAGCCTTTCATGTGGAACTTTATCAAAGGCCTTACTGAAGTCTAAGTAAACTATATCATATGACTTGTCGTTATCTACCGCTTCATAAACCTCGGAGAAAACACTGAGTAAATTTGTTAGGCAGGATCGTCCTGGAGTGAAACCATGTTGAGAGGGATTTATTAACTTGAACAAATCTAAGTGATTTCTAATTTTCCTGGCAATAATTGATTCTATCAATTTCCCTATAATTGATGCGAGACTAATAGGACGGTAATTTGATGCTATGGACTTATCACCTTTTTTAAATATCGGAATTATATTTGCGAGCTTCCATGAATCAGGAACTAAGCCTAAAGCTAGTGAATTATTAAAAAGGTGAGTTAATGGGTAACTTAATTCGTCCTTGCATTCTTTTAATACCCTAGCATACACCTCATCTGGACCTGGAGATTTCTGGGGTTTTAGTCTATTTATTTCCTTAATTACTTCGTCACTAGTGACCTGAACTGTGCTTAATATTTCGTCTATACTACCGTTAAACACTTGGTTGACTACTGGAACTTGATCTAAATTTTCGTTTGTAAAAACAGAAAGGAAATTACTATTTAGAGTATTGCACATTTCTAACTCATCATCTGTAATCTCACCTATGACAGTCTTAAGAGGCCCTACTGTATCCTTTACCTTAGATTTATACAATTGATAAAATGCTTTAGGGTTGTTTTTAGATTCATTTGCTACCTTGATTTCGTAGTTTCTTTTTTCCTTCCTAATTTCCTTCTTTACCTGCCTCGACAAGTTATGGTGATATCCTATAAGGTGGATTTCGCCTTTCTGTATTTTTCTGTATACATACACCTCTCTTTCTACCTATAAGATCTACTAATTTATTTGTCATCCATTTTGGTTGGTTTGTATGTGATCTAAATTTTCTTTTTGGTATATATTTATCTTGTTCGCTCTGTAAGGCAGAGATGAACTGATTATACACTCTATTTCAATTTTCAGTTGGTTGTCTAACTATCTCAGCTGTGTGACCCACCTGGCCCTGACCTCTCAGTTCTGCTGGAACTAATCGGCTTACTTGATCTAAATCTCCTGCCTCCCCTTTAATTCTGAGTGATCGTTTTAATCCCCTAAAATTGGCTTTTCTAAAGTCAGGGATAAGAACCTTATTTTCCTTTGGTTTATGATTTAATTCTATAGATAAATATATTGATTTATGGTCACTGTTCCCTAGCTGGTCGCCCACTTCTAAATTTGTTATCCAATTTTCTCTGTTGCTAAGAACTAGGTCAAGAATATTATATCCTCTAGTTGGCGAATTTACAAATTGAAAGAGAAAGTTGTCTAGTACTACTTCAAGAAAATCTTCGGATTCGTTATTGCTATTTTTAAGTTTGAATTAATTGTTCAAAACACTATGATTAAAGATTTTCATATAAATACCTTAATCTCTCAAATCATTGTAGCTTATCACTAATTTTTGTTTGAACCCTTTCTTTATCATTGGTTCCATTGTCGAATCACTGATTAAAGTTTGTCAACGTTACGTGTTTTGAAAATTAATCTCTTTCAAATCCGTGTATCATTGTATTTGGTGGATCTACTTTGTTAACTCAAACCACCCAGGTTTGAATCCATTCTTCATAACACTGATTTTCAAATAAATGGGCCGAGTTGGTAATGAAAGACGGGCCGAGTTAGCACCGAGTTGGTAATGCAAGACGGGCCGAGTTGGTAATCTTAGATGGGGCGAGATGGCCCTACACCGTTCAACTGTATACCAGCCCCTCTCAGGAACATGACCGGGGTGTCTCCAGACACCTTCAAGAAACACTTGGACATGTGGCTGGCCAAAATACCGGACCGGCCACCAACACCAGGATACCCTAGCACCAACTCCAACCGACTTCTGAAATGGAGAGTGGAAGAAAGGGAGCTGCCTGGTCGCAGTGGAGCCCCAGCTCAACTGTGTCAGTAATGGACGGAATACAACAAAGTGTAAAGTGTAAGTCTAAAATTCACACCATTTTATTGGTGATCGTAGGCATATTTAATTATTTATCAGGTAGACCCACTTGCTTGCAAAAATAACATCTCACTTCCGTAGAAGCTCGTGTTACGACCAGGGCTCGTATAAAACAAGGGCTCTTAATCATTGGACTAGGAAAGCACACAGCCACAACGGTAACACTAGATCCAACCCCTGAACTTATAATGCCGGCGCACAAAAACACCTATACCCTCCAGAGTTAAATCTGCAATAACGGGGTATCCTATAACTCAGTATAAGTGCACTACTACTACAGGCTGATGATCTCTGATACAGCCTGATCACAACAACATACAATTACGGTAATAAGGTATACTAGGAAAAGATAGAGATCTTAATTAAATCACTGCAATGATTTAATGCAAACTAGAAGAAGGTATATTTAAAGTTACTCTAAACAATAATGAACTGTCACTCCTATACTAAAGAAAGTGAACGAAAGTCCCAAAGCATCGGGCAGGAATCTTCTGAAGAAAGTCTGATGCTGGGGTATGATGATCGTATCGGATTTTGAACTGTAGTATAAAGCAGGAACAGGATATGACAATTGTAAGGACATATAGGGTTAACTGGCACGGGAATAATAACTGCGCAATAGTAGGAACTCAAACAGCAAAAGACGTACTTCCTCATCAACGAAACAGCCTACTAGGGTTGTGCAACTCAACAACAACCTAGACTAATAAATGCCGTGAATAATAATGCATGCATAACAGAAAGAGTTTATAATCTAAATCTGGTGTCTGCTAGGCGAATAAAGTCTAGCTGGGATGTAGTAGGCTAGGAAACAATGGCTGAGCAGGCGGCTCGTAGCCTAGCGAAGTCCTTAAGGCTGTGCGGCCAAATTACGTTAATTGACGGGGTGCTCTCTTGAGAGATCCAGATCGCTAGTATCTGGTTCTCTCCTGGCGACCCTCTCAAAGTCAAAGCAAACGAGTTAGCACAGTGTTGGGTGGCAGAGGCAAAAGCCCTCACTCGCAACACAGCACTAAACTCACAAGGTACACAGTCAGAAAGACCACCTAGGCTTCCCACGTCTCCGTTGCGATTGTACAGGTTCAACAAAATCTAGTACACATCGGAAATCACAACACCAGTAGCCCTATCCCAGTCTAGCATTAAATCCCCCAGCAGACCACCAAGATACAGCAAGGGAGACACCGTGAGTGTGTCGAACCTCTACAGACAAAAAATGGTAACCCTTCCAAAATGCCTAACTAAACATGTGTTATCTGAGAGCTTCAGCATATAATACGATGGCCGATATATGAAATCGTGCAGAACCAAAGGGAAGTTATGATATTAAATAGAGTAGAAGAATGAGAGGTAAGAAGTTGAGAGAGAGAGAGAAAGTGCTCTATAGGTAGAAGTCGGGAGACAGGGGGGCAAGGGACATGTGAAGGGTATGCTAGTCAGGAAAGCTCTGAGGATGGAACTCCTCGGGACCCCTCCAGGATCACACACAAAGGCATGGTGATCAGCCAATCACAGGCTGCCACGTCACCAGGCAGCAGGGCTGCAGAAGGCGCCAGGAACCACCAGCCAATCAAGAGGCGTGAGACGGCACGCGCGCGAGCCTACAAAGCGAGGGGGGAGGCAGCACATGTATACGCACGCACACACTACCACCCCACTGCCTATATTATTCTCTCTCCTTAACTATATACAATGTATCCTATGTTCAACTCATGATATAAAATGCTTCCCGTTGTCACAGACGAAAATAAAGACCTCCACGGGACTGTCTGTAACAACACGAACACTATGAAAGAAAGAACAACATTGTAGATAGACTGTAGCCAAATACCTTGCCCCGGCGAGTGCTAGCGAGTGGCCAAGCGAGCGGCTGAGCCCACGTGGCGTTCTGCAGGCGTCACACTCGCTGGTTGTCAGCCTTGGTATAATGTTGTGTCTTATTTGTGTTAACTTTGGGTGATGATGGGCGACCAGATACTGTGGCTGCTTGGTGCACAGGTCGGTCTCTCCTGTCACCAATGCTCCCCATGCATGTGCCACGCTGGGCTAGTGCAAAGTCATCAGCCCAAACTGCTGCTTCCCTTAATGATTTAAACCGCTTTTCTTTTAATTTTGTCCCAATGTCCTTTTCAGCTATGCTTGTAAACTGCTCCATCAGTTAAACCTCACACGCCACCTCCAAAGTATCAGCTGACTCTGAGTAAAGCCACTTAGCTAGAGTATTGCGCAGGTACCTGGCGTATTCCACATGCGAGCCCCCCTGAAAGCCAACCTGTAGGCCTCAGGACACAGCTCGTAGGCTTCTAACACAGCCTCCTTAAGTACATCATACTCTAACTCTTGCACTTCTAGGCGATCGTATGCATCAAGAGCCTTGCCTTTCAAGACATTAGACACCAACACCGCCCAGCGTTACCTCGGCCACTGATACTCGTGGGCCTTCTCAAAACGCAAGAACCACTCTGTGACCTTAAGTTCATCGAAGGCTGGCACGAGTTTCAGCCGTCGAGACAACAGCACCTCTTCTGCCTCCTCTTTAGATGCATGCCCAGCATTATTCCCCTGCTGTCTTTGCCCGCTATTTTCCAACTTCGTCTTCTCCAAATCTGCCTGTATTCTCTTCTCCTCTATCTCCAACTTCCTCAACTCAATTCTCTCTTCTCCATCTCTAATCTCGTCAGCTGAAGCTCAACCTCTGGACTCCTTCTCGACCCTATCGGGGTTTTAGGAGGAAACTGGGCGAAAGGGGGAACATTGTGCTGAGCAGCCACCGTATGAGTCGCAGTGAAATGCTGGGGTGTGGCCTACGACACATGGGGGGAAGAAGGAGGATACTGGGGATTCCTAGCATAACTCTAAACAAATGTACTGGCCATAGGGGCATAAACATAGCCCTGTGAACATGAAGAGCCCGTACTAATAGGGTTAAATGCTGACGGTGGAGGCGTGGTGGCAGGTGCTGTGTTAATAGTAGGAGACTGCTTAAATACAGTATTACCTTGCTCTGGAGTTGTTGCTTCACTCCAGTCCCCAGTGGAATGATAACTAGCCTGACTGATAGGACACTGTGACACATGCTGGATGGTGCCATCATCCACAACACGAGTGCTAGCTTCCTGAAGACCATTATGCTGTGCAACTACCTTACACACCTCTTGAACTAACTCTGCCTTAGCCATACCACTGCACCTCCAACCATACATCTCCAACACACTTCTTAATTCATCACTACTCCTGCCATTAACCTCTTCTTGATTAGGTTGGGTTCTAATAAACTGCCAAACGTCCTCCCTCCCCACAATATGAACAGGAATGTAATCAACATGCGACATCTTAGAAATAGTTGTGGACACGGGTTAATGAAATAAGAATGCTATGTCTGTAGACTTTCAACTGCAAGAAAAAATTACTGACCAATCTAAATATAATTGCTTCACACCACAAGAACTCTATACTATCACACTATCCTGGCCTGAGGTCGCCACTGTTACGAGGGGAGCCGGGGGAAAACAGATGTTTAAATAGCCTAGTCCACAGCACTGGCAAAAATGAAACGCCGTGGCAAAAAGACAACCAATGCTGTAAACCTGCACCCAACCCTGCCCACCGTACTGTACTACCCTGCAACAGACACGCTCTTAACACCTAACGAGCGGCCTAGGTGGTAAATAATATGTAGCCACCAGCGGGGTGTTTTTACCCAAAATAGGGCTGTTTATGTGATCATTTTCATGCCTAAATAAGACCCAGAGCGTAAAACAAGTATATATCCCTGAAAGGGCATAAACAGAGCTTTCCAATGACACCACAACGATCCTTGTATGACCGCTAGTTTTCTTGCAACAACCGCGCAACACGAGTGCAAAAACCACGTAATTCGGTACTTTCCCCATACATTTCACTATGTAGCGAGTGTGAGAGGGTGGAGGAGGGTGGGATTCATGTCAGTTGGTCCACCGCGGTGGTCTGGAGCAGTCATACGCTCGCTACTCTCCTGCCACCACTTGTCTCTCTCTCTCAGCAACATTACGTGCTGAAATTGCCACACGACTTATGGTGTGAGCCGCTACATAGTCCAAATTTCTTTCACTCGACATATGATGCGCACCGCTAATAAAGGGTTAATATCCGACTCAAACACCAAGACACGCAGATTCTCTAGGAAATATGGTTATCTTCCTCTTTGCTCTATTAAAGCAGTAACAAGGAGACACAAAAATATCTATTGTCCCCGAGTCTGGTTGATAATGCGTTTAGTATTCAAGAGTACTTCTAAAGTTATTCTAGACATACATTCACATAAATGAGAAAATATCACACTCCCAGACACTTCATAGTATGCCCAATCGCTTAGGAATTAGGAATAATATGAAGCAGAAACATGGGGAAAGTCTAAAGCACTATCCTAACACATGAAACACAATAGTTGGTATTCCAGTAGGTTGGGGCAGGCTGCCCTGAGCATACCGCCAAACCACTCTGAATACCAACTTCAATAATACAAAATAAATACATGTAATAATAATAAGAAATGCAGTAGAATCATGGAAAAGAAATGGAAGAAAACAGTGGGGAACCTTATAATTTAGATGCCAAGCGGCTGCAGTACTTATAGCTAACAAATGCAGAAAATTCCTATATGCAAAAGAATAAGGTGAACACCATAATTTTATTCTTAACCCGACTCCAGACTCACTATGCAACGAATCAATATGAATTAAAGGAAATATGTACGGTATTTAAGGGAAAAGCATAGCAAGCCCACCACCAACGAGACTAGTGCAGTGGTCACCACGAGAGCTGTAGGGGGGAGTGAATCCTGAGGCTGCAGGGTACACAAGCCCTCGCGGGTAAGGGAGGAGGGAGCGCCAAATGTTGCTAGACTATATAACTAAACTAATCACTTGGGCTCTAATTAACAGTACAAAAGTAATCAAATAAATATAAGGCATCATTGTGTGAACTTATGATAAACTAACATAACCCCACAAGGGCTAAATAAACTAAACAATTATACCCATTCAATCACTCTCGCAGCGACAAAACAATGCTATCTATGTGGCAACATAGGAGTGATGTACAACGAGGCCCTTAGCCTCCCATAGGGCCCCCCACAATAGGCCTTGTGAATTATACAATTTAAAACAAACACTTACAGCTGACATGTCTGGTGGAAGTGACAGTATATATGTATTGCATCACGCATTTACCACTATATTCTGTCTAACCCTATGCGATTTTAAGTAACTTAGGAAGACCAATGGGATTCAACAGTGGTATGAACTATCTAAATTTTCCCTCCAACTCTCAAAATCCCTTACTTATCCTAATAAAAGCGACTAAATATATTCAGAATATAAGGAAGACAGTTTACGGGTTTAAAGGGGAAGTTTTATTTATTGGTAAGTATATTTGTTTATTTAAGTTGAGGGGGGCTATTTTTTTTTTTTCTATGTGATTGAGGGAGGCAAAGGCATTACTGCCTATAGCGAGTGCCTCCCCCATAGTTGAAAGAGTGACAGGGCCAAAATCAAGGGACGTTCGAGCCAAAATATATAGAAGGCAATATAAGGCAGCCGGACCACAGCTTGCCCTGCAATCTTAATGTGGTATGTCAAACTAACATTTTTAACTAAAGTTTAAAAACTTGTTGCATATGTTTTAACTTCCGGAAGTTAATGGGTAATAAATATGATCTTCGATGAATTTAACTTACGTCCGGTAGCTTGACTGTGTATTCTCTGTCTGCCGTCTGAGAAGTTAGAGGAAAATGTTGTACCCTCACCCCCGCCCAAGGATTTATTGAAATCAGAATCTATTTTGCCAGTAGGGGGCCTAATTAGGCTTAGGCATACATCAAAGAAGGAGGTGGGGTGAAAGGCGCGAGACCTGCACCAATGCAACACAAAATGGTGAACGAGAGAGAGATGTGAGATCTAGGAATTGTTTGTATCGATTTAGGGATTACATTAAAGTGAATTACCGACGGTTTGGACATGCATGCCAATGAAGTACATGATATAACTAATATATAGCATAAATAATATATCAATGGTTTCGACCCAGTGTAAAGCTAGATATAAACCCTGAAATCATAAAAAAAGACGTCACCGGTATGCAAAGAGTTGGGAACATAAAATGGAAAATATTACCGAAACCACCACTAATTTGTCCATGGTTCTTCTTTTCAGTTTTAGGTAGTTTTCAGTATTATACAGTAGTTGAAATTAGTTACAATCCCCGGAAAAAATGTTTTCCCCATTAACCAACGATCTTAAAACACTCAGATGTATTTTCAGAGTAAAACAAACAACAAATTTGTTTTACCTTGGGATACAGGATGGGTTGAGAGGAGGCACCCTCCCGAGACTTATTGAAATCAGCATATATTTTGCCAATAAGGGGCATAATAAGAGTTTTACTATCGTCCATAGGGAAATTTATAGGAAGAGTTTCTGTTCATACAGTGTTTTATGTAGTGCAGGTGAAATGCATTTCCGGTGGTTGAAACAAATTTAAATATGATCTTTGCAACATCCTTATTCTATAATAGCCTTCAAGTATTGAGAAATAATTAGTGGTAGTTTCGGTAATAAGTACCCATAAAATAACACAAAGTAGTACACGGAAAATAAGCAACAACATATATAATTAATCTTTTGAGTAGGCTTGTAGCTAATCTACCTAGCCTATGAATAAAGAAAGAAAGGTTAAATTTACAATAGCTAAAGTCGGTTTATTTCCAACTGATGGCAAATTGAATCCTTTAGCAGTTAATTTCTCCATACTTAATGACAAAATATGAAACTATGTCTCTACACCATCGTAAAGCCATTTTTTTCATAATCAACAACACATTTCTCTACAAAATCTACATAATATCCAAGTAATGAAGATGAAGATATGGCAATTTACCATCAGCTGGAACAAAAATGGACTATAGTGCCACACTATTAGAAACAATTTATTAGGGACAATAGGTACAGTTACTGCGGTAATTTGTGGACCAGGGTGTAATTTGTGGACCAGGGGATGAACCCCATTCTAGACACCACACAGGTGTATTTCATCCGAACACAGTCTACTCTCAGAGAAACTGGGTAGTTTAAACTGCCAGGCCCCGACCACTACTGGATCACCAGTCAGTTGTCAGAAAACATCAAGTAGAGAAATGGTTTAGACAACACACTCACTTTATTATATGCTTTTATAAAGAGTGTGTATATGTGAAACATGTGTAATATAAAGTCCGGAAGGGAGTGCCAATTTGCGTTATATATCGTAGGTATGCAAAGTTATATATTCAATGATATGGTTCCCTATGATATATTTTGCAGAGACGGTTTTAGTTATATAGAATTATATGTTCAGGCACATAACGGAATAGGAATCAAGATGAAGACAAAGGTTATGTTAAATACCCACGTCCCTTGCATAATGCCTGCTGTAGTTAGGTTTTAACCCTTTTAGTGCGATCACGGTGTATTCTAGTTGCCATTAGTCGATATTATTCAGCTTAGGAAGGACATCTAGCAAATAATAGGCTACACATTATATCCCAATTAAACCTTATAGCTACCACAGAACCTTTTCCAGCTGCATAACATCGTCTAAATATAGTTACAATTTAATAGAACAAAAGTCTCCCGTACTGAAAGAGATAAAGTCCTTACCTACGGATAATTTGTCATAGAGACGATTAAAGGGAATGGCGAAACACAATAGTGCACGCTTTCTGACCTCGTTTACCATACGTCAGTGCCAGGATATATTTATACAAATTATCGTAAAGAGAGAGAGAGAGAGCGAGAAAGAGATAGAGAAAGAAAGCGAGAAATAATGTGCTAACACAAACCAAGATTTAAGAGACCGGACTTCTACAATGATACTCAAGAGTTTAATGTCATGATGTGATGGTTTAACACAATTTTAGGGTTCATATTCTATGAAGTCCTCTTTTAACTACCACCACAATTGTAACTTTATATTGTAATGGTTTGTAAGTGTGTATTTTATTGTTAGAAAGTGCGGAAAGCACTTTTCATTAGCATTTGCATTGTTAATTGTAATCCCCAACAATCTAGGGGAGAGTTTGGGAATGCGGGTTTGAAAAGACATTGGCCTAACCTAACAACCTTACCTAACCTATCCTAGTATTATGGGTGTGGGTTGTCGCCCCCACACCCCTGATGGTTGGGTATTAATAAAACAATAAAAGATTGACGGGCGCCGAAAGAAAAGTCGATGACGTCTACAGTGTTAACTCCGCAATATTCAGCTTTGATGTCGATAACAGGAAAGTACCAATACAAATATACTGACGTCTTGTAGGTGAAGCTCCACTCTGATTGGCTATTGAACATCGGGCTTTCTCTGTTTATTTCACGCATTCATTTGTTGTAACTCTTCCCCTGAGTCGTTAGCAAGAACTTTGTCATCAGCGAATCGGAGGTGGCTAGGTGTTCCCCATTAACATATACTCGTTTATTGTCCCATTCAAGATTCCTAAATATGTCTTCAAAACGTGCGTGAACTGATTAGATATTGTATTATGATATCTACCAAATTACTGAAGTTTCAATACACGTTATAGTTTGATCATTTGTAATACACACAGTAGCATTTCAACTGTAAGAAACCACAACAAAATCGGAATGCAATAATCATAAGTATCGTTATTGTATATGTGTTGCCTTTACATTAAGCCTTCACATACGCAACTGGGTAAGGGCGGAGCTTATTAACTATCAATTGACTTGTTTCACTGGAATCATGCCCGCTGAACCGCCAAAGATGGAAATTGTTCGAACCTACTGGCAGTGTGTGGCTAAGACTTTGGCAGACCCCTGGTCTACGACTTACCTCCGTGACAGTACAGTCAGAAACCGCAATTTCTGAGACACTTTGATAGGGCCCGGACATGTGGACGGCATAGTTTCTGTACGACAGCCCACTTTAACTATCACAAGGCCGCATATCTATGAACACACGTTTCGAACCAGTAGATGCTTCACTCAGTCTGCCATGTAAAATTATAATGCTGCTGCTATGCTATGATCAGCATTCATATATTTATGGATATACAAATTTAATGACAACAATACTTTTATTACATTCCCTTATGTATCTACAGTAAATACAACCACGAATATTACCATACGTTTTAAGCAATGAAACATGAAAACAAGAAATACTTCCAAATTGCTGCCCCACGAGAATGGCTCAGGTTCCAACCTTAAACGTTGCATTGGCTGTTACGAAATTTGGTAGTTTAGGTTCGCTCTCTCGTCGTCCATGTTCCCAGTGACAACGTTCTGCATTCATGTATTTATTTTGAAGAGGAGGATGTTCAATGTTACAGTGTAAATGTTTACCTTGCATTGGTGTGTAATAAACAGTTGTGTAAAGTAACGATGGCAATTATGACGCGAATTGGTAGTTACGATTAGTCGAGTGTGTGTGTGTGTGTGTGTGTGTGTAAGTGAACCGATGTGTGTTGTAATAGACATTATGTTTTACAGTAGGTGACAAACACTGAAATCAAAAGTGTCCGCTTCATGACAACAACACAACGAACTATGCAATGTAATATTACAGGTTATCATCTGGCTATGAAATTCAGGTGTGAAACGGCAATAAGTTGTCAGTAGTGATATATGGGGGGTATATATTATGTATATATCACTAAGTTAAGCATCGGACGCTGACAGGTTTATATATTCGGTATTAATTTAGTAACATGTGTATATAACACTGTATATATAGGGAGGGTAAAGGCTATATAAGCATCGCATCATAATATTACGTTTAGCAATGGCTATAATTTATATACCTTTTCGATGTTAGTATTATAGTATCTGATATATTGCAATGTTTACACAGTGCAACAAGGTTAATAGCATGATATAAAATGGATGAATTATATGAGAGTACCGGCATGTGTTTAATAGTAACTACCATGGATGACGTCTGATGAATCACACACACACAACGAAAGCCTGTCCATTCACTGCGGTTTGTTAATATTTCTTTACATTCTTAATTATTTAATAGCTATCCGTGTTTAATGTAGATACAGGAGGGAATAATAAACAATGGTATGTTTGTCATTTGTATATCAGATTCTGTAATATGAATCGTATCGTAGCAAAACAACAGCACAATAATGTTACATGGCGGTTCCATGTCATCTCAACAAGTAGACCATTTCAACCAGTAGCTCTCAACCAGTGCCAAATTAACCCATACCAACCAAACCAGTGCCAAAATATAGTACTAACCTAACCTAACCGTATTGGTTGATTTGGTACTGGTTGAGAACTACTGGTTGAAATGGTCTACTGGTTGAGTTGACCGGTCACCTTACATGGCAGACTGAGTGAAGCATCTATTGGTTCAAAAAGTGTGTTTGTATATGTGCGGCCTTGTGATGGCTAAAGTGGGCTGTCGTCCAGAAACATACGCTCCTAATGTCCAGGCCCTATACAGGTGTCTCAGAAACTGCGGTTTCTGACTGTACATATTAACTCGCAATAATATTCTCGATACCGTTCGGTTATACTGATGATTTGGACCGACAGTTAGCCCATCGATCTTTTTAGGCCTAATAGGTCCGGTAGAGCATATACATCATTGTATATTATGTCATTAAGAGCTGAAATGTATTATAAGGGAGAGAAAAAAAAATATAACGCTAAAATACACACCACAGCTAGAATAGCAGTGCCATCTTAATGGGTGATGGGAAAGTAACATAATGATAAATATTTTTTCGCATGTGTTATACTGTAGGTTTAAACTTTCGGAAGTTAATGGGTAATAAATACGATAATTTCCTATTTTAACTTACGTCCTCCGCTGCACTCATGTTATTGTTGTGAAACTTTCGGCCGTCTCAGGCTCTCGCTGCCACTCGTTACCAGAGAAAGGTATGTCCCACAATACTGTGTTTTTTGCACTGTTACACAACCAGCGGGGGTGTGGGGGCCGCAGCCCCCACTCATAATGCTAGGATAGGTTAGGTAAGGCTGTTAGGTTAGGCTAATGTTTTTGTTATGCTTTTAACCCCTCATTTTCCCTGAACTTCATAGCCCTCCCCACTAGTGGGGGGGGGGGGGGTTAGATTGTTGGATAATGGGTATTTATTCATTTCAGCTCCTCTTCAGTATAACAAATCACTATATTCGAAGGAATATTTAAAAAAAAAAAAAAAAAACTTACTGAAATCGCTGTCGGTCCAAAAGTCAGGTTTACCTATCGTTCTCATGGAGGATTTGCGATATCAACAACTTTAAAAATCCAGATATGACCTATACAAAACAAAGTCCCACGCATAAACAAACACAATTTCGTTGACTCTTCTCGGTAAGGGTTGTATTGGCACATGATCGCTTTGTATACATTGCTCGTGGTTAGGTTCCCGTCTAATTTGACATTTTGTTTCCGAAATTACACCATGGCCAGCTGTTATTTACCCCCTGCTGGAAATATAGAATTAACTTTTTACCGTGACAGCCAAGAATTTTAACATATACCATATAGTTTTGTTTTTCATTTGTTTGTCTTTGATATACAGTTTTGTTCTACAACAAGAGCAAGGACTGCGGTAAATGAGTATTTACCCATTATCTAACAATCTATAGGCTAAATACGACCCCCGCTAGTGGGGAGGGCTATGATGATCAGGGAAAATGTAGGGTTAAAGAGGATAAAAAGGGGAAAAATAAGCTCTATTTAGCTGCAATAACCGTTTGCCGTAGGATACATAATTAGTTGAGGGGGGGGGGGGGGGGAAGGGCACGGCCCCCATCACCCACCCAGGACTTAACATTCTCATATATTTTAACAGTAGGGGGTCAACACTCCTTTATAAAACATTTCCGATAGTACAGACATATATGCCAGTGGATAAAAAACACCATCTGAGGAAGAGCACTTTATTGACAACGTTTCGCAGATAGCTTCATCAGGTCACTCTGATGACCTGATGAAGCTATTTGCGAAACGTTGTCAATAAAGTGCTCTTCCTCAGATGGTGTTTTTATCCATCCTGTCTACTTTTCAAGTACCACTCAACATATATGCCAATGTATTATGTGATATGGCACTTCCGTAGACCACACAAAATTCGATGGGTCTTGCGACTGTCACAACGTAAAATCTTACCAACATATAATATAATTATAATAATGGTGACAAGAGTCATGTGGGGATGATGGGGGGCAAAGCACCCCCCTCAACCTATTATTGTATCTCACGGCCGTTATGGTTAAGTTAATGCAAATCCTCCATTCACTGAATGACAAACAACAATAAACCCCAAGATTGAAATGTTACTCTGAGTCTTTCTTCTATTCAACAGCTCAGTTCTAGAACTCTCTCCCAGAATCAGTCTATCCATCTTCCTATGATTTAAATTGCTTCAAACTCTGTGTGTCCAGGCATTTTGGCTCGAACGTCCCTTGATTTTGGCCCCGTCACTCTTTCAACTAAGGGGGAGGCACTTGCTACAGGCAGTTCTGCCTTTTATCTCTCACTCACATAGACAAACATTTAAATAATATATATATATATATATATATATATATATATATATATATATATATATATATTCTTTGTAAATAGAAAACAAATCTTCGTAAATAATCCGACACAACTGCTCTTAAGTGGTACCATAAATAAACACACAATATAAATAAGCACACATTATAAATAACAATAGCCTCACCATGTAACGTAGGAAGGCAAGCAACAACAGCAGGCACACACAACGACACTCCTTTACCACACAGAAACTAACTAACAACAGAGCTATACACTCGCGGACATACACCAAAGCTGTCCCGAACTGAGTCGAATCATCTCATTAATTCGAAGCCTAATACTTATACCTTAGAGGTTCTTTTATGCTGCTCGAGATTCATATTGTTCCAGGATTTATTTCTTAGAGTGCACAGTTGCCCAAATAAGTTATGTTACTGTCTGTGATCTTATAGTGAAAATATAATGCGCATGATCGAATTACGGGTGTAGTTTCTGATGCAGTGGTTAACTCATCTGACTAGTCAACTGGTAATTAAAATAAACCACACTTGCAATATATTCATACTATTTTATTATTTCTTACATAAGATCACGACGTCCTCGGCGTGTGGACAACTGTACTCCTAAATTCTTCAACGTTATCATGGTAAAAACTTCGGCAAATATGGACGAAAATTGACAAATTTATCGTTACCCTTCGAAACTGGTAATGCTAACCAACCAACATTCTCTAAACAACACTCGTTTCTGTAGATTTTGTTCGGCTTGGGGAAGGCAACACACCTTCCACATATTTAAATATACACCCCATTATCTAAATTTCAGTATACACTATATTGACTATCGAGGCTTCAAAAATCATCATCTCGAGAAATAACCCATTAGAGGCGCGTTTTCGCAAGACAATTTACATAGGTACACCCAGGTATACCTGGGTCAGCTCAGTATTCCCGAGTCCCTGTACAGTACCTAGGTGTACCTGGGTCGTCCCAGTGGATGTTTTCGCGAGTCAGTGACGTCATCTGGGACTGGGTGTATACCTGGGTAAAGTCAGCCCTGGGGTCCGAGTTGGGCTGGGTTGACCTGGGTGTTGCTGACGTCACTTATGATAACAAACACTATGGCGAATAATGTCGGGTATGGTGAAGAGCTCGTCCCAAGGAGAATAGAAGTAAGGAGAAAGCTCTTAAACGAGCTCCCAATTGATCCCTAGTCTTGACCAAGCACCCCTGAAGATGGCTCTGCCATCGGTGGTACATCGTCTGCACACTTACAAATGTCACTGGGAGCTGCCAGATGGCGTGGCGGCAGATACGAATATGGCACCAAAACAAATCGGTCACAGCTGTGTTGTTTGTGGAAAATACAAGGCGGAAGCAAAATAAATTCATATTTCACTTCTTTCCCAAAGGTAAGGTGAAGTGGTTAGTCATAAGTAGAGGGTATCTACGAGTATACAGTATAATGGTATACTCACAAACGAGTGTATCATGGCTGACTGAATACATATTCCAGAGACATCATCTCGGTAAATAGCTGACCCATGAATGCTGGCGTTTGTATAATTGAAGATGTTTGTTATGGCTCAAGAACCTTGACATCAAACTGAAGACGAAAACACCTGATCAGCTGAACTAAGTCCCGTGTTGTGTGAAGCAGCCACTTTTAAGATGACCAGTATAGCGTCGTTGGCCGTCTGACGTCTGATGCTCCACAATTTACAGATGTTTTAAATAATATTAATAAATAGCATAATCTACTCACGTTGTATTAAATGCCGTTCACTTGATCGGTTATCTTTAATGTAAGACATACCCTCAATTTTATGTTCTTAGTTTGTGTGGAGTGTGAGGTTGGAATTACTAGGTTATTGAATATTATTCATGAATACACAAACAAACAATAAACGGTATTGGTGAAATTCCCCTAACATTGTATTGTGCTGCAGTGGTCGACCTGAATAGTAAACACATAACATCAATAGAAAATATATTTATAAACACGTACAACATAAGGCAAAAGATGTGTTCCACACTTTTGGTAATGTTGCTGAAGGGATGTGGGTAAAAATTTACTTATGGTCCCGTTAAAATATCCTCAAGTAACCTATTAAAAACTGTTCAGGGGACTGGTTAGAACTTGTAGGATGTTTAATTGAAGGTTGGAAATCAGTATTTACTGAGAAATAAAAGTCTTAAAATGCGCTATGTTTTACGGGAGGGTCTGTACGCTGCCACATACGCGCGGCCCCGCCCACTGCCCATACAAATATTATATTAGATTAGATTAGATTAGATTAGATTAGATTAGATTAACCTAACCTAATATAATATAATATAATATAATATAATATAATATAATATAACATTACCTGAGAAAGAGAGGGCAGGGTCCCTGGGTGACCCATAGCGCATATCAAGACCGTTATTTCTCAGTAAATACTGATTTCCGACATTCAATTAAACATCCTACAAGTTCTAACCAGTCCCCTGAACAGTTTTTAATAGGTTACTTGAGGATATTTTAACGGGACCATAGGTAAACATTTATCGGGATGTGTATTAATTAGTGTATGACGTGTATAGGTAGAGCTGCAGAAACATAAATTACTCGAGAGACAGTCACTGGGATGATTGCTGTGGTTTTCTCGCATATTCCTTTGTGAGAGATAATTGCGTACCGGTATGTCTTTGTTTACTCCTCACCAATTAAGCAGTGCAAGTAATATGAGGATTGAGGAACTGTACGATTCACAGTGTGTGTGTGTTTGTTTACTTACTTTTCAGTAAACGTACGAACACTATGGGGAACATTTGGCTGAAATGGGGGTGACCAGTAGCGACGTTGGTAGAGCGCTTGGTTTCTAACCGGGAGAACCGAGTTCGATTCTCGGCTGGTGGAGATGGTGGGCAATCTCCTCACACCCCTTGCCTCTGTTCTGGTGACCTACCAGTAAAATAGGTCTATGCCAGGGTAAAAAGGTTACTCGTGACCTCATCGACCTTTACTACTACAAAACAAAAAACAAAAAATGCTGAAATCCATACAGGTAGGCCTACTGAACACAATTTAAATGTAAGGAACAAAACCAATACAAGATATAGATGTTGAGTAACCTATACTAACCTACACATATAACAAAGGTAATATAATGGTGTTTTATGGTGAACATTGCTGACTCGCTGTTGGTTAAATGGCTGATGCCAGTGTGGGGATTGCGACAAATACGGCGACAGAAACATTGGGTTATGTTTGCGTAAAAGGTGATGGGTCCTCCGAATAGTGGGTTGGTTGTATAACCTGTGAAAGATGGGCCCATATCAAGTGTGTCCATCTGGCTGGTGTTAAAACTGAGAATGTAGCGAAAATAAATTGGGTTTGTGACCCATGTTTGGCAGAGTTTAAACTTGCCCAAAAAGTAATGAAAGAAATGCAGGACCTCAAAGACATGATAAATCAAGGATTCCAGGCAATTAAACAAGATTTGGGAAGTCAATTTAATGTAGTGAAGGAAGAGTTGGGTGGAGTGAATGTGGGCAGTCGGAGGTGTAGTAGAGGCGATGAATGCTGAGCAAGCAGACCCTGCGGTCAGCAGTTGGACTGAGGTCATCAAGAAACGAAAGAAACCAATTAAGAAGAATCTACTTGTTGGGAAGGCAACTGAGGAAAATGAAAAGGCAACAGATAAAAAGAATGAAGTTTCTCGAGCATTGGCGGGTGTTTAGATAAATGATGCAAGATTCATGAGTGGAGGGAACATTGTTATGAACTTTGACAGCGAGACCTTGAAAATGTAGAAAAGGTAATCACAAAGAGAGTGAGAAAACTGAAACCCAAGATCATGATTTGTAACGTTCCTATGGAGGACACCCGGGAAACGATAATTGAGACCCTGTTAGAAAAGAATGAGTATCTTAAAAAACATTCCAGAAGTTGAGACTAAGATTGAGAAGATGTTTTGCAAGCCTGCTGCTGGTGGCACGATGCATTACATTTTGAAGTGTGATCCAATTGTTCGAGAACTGATTCATAAGAATCGAGACAAAGTTAAGCTAGAATGGGGAGTGTACACTGTAAAGAACAGGTATCATGCGTTAATTTGCTATTATTGCCAAAGATATGGACATTTGCAAGAACATTGTACTGCTAAGAGAAATTATGATGAACCTTGTTGCCATAAATGTGCGGGAAATCATAAATCAAAGAATTGTCAGGTGGCTGAAAGGAAGTGCATTAACTGTGTGAGATACAAGAAACCTGTGGTGAATCACTCAGCGAATGAAAAATGCTGTCCGGTCCTTGACAGTGAACTAGAGAGGGTTAAGAACAGTACTGACCATGACTATTAACAGGGGAGACTTTAAAATTAAATGTGGCCTGTTGAATATTCAATCAGTTGTGACGCCTCCCGGCGTTAGCAGAATGGTTGCGTGGGATATTGCAGCTCGCTAGCGCTCGCCAGGATGGGGGGATAGGCTACAGTTGTCCTAGAATGATCTGCTTTATTTCATTAGTGTCGTGTTGCCACAGACAGTCTAGAAATGATCTTTGTTTTGGTCTGTGACCACGCCTTATATTTTATATTCGCTATAATATAAATGTTGCTTGTGTGGGAGGCGAGTGAGAGAGGGTTAGGGGGTACACCCGGCAGCGAGGTGAGCTATGACGCGGCTCGCTTGGGCGCTGACGGCGTTGGCGGCCGGGTGGTCAACTAGTCCCTTCCCGTCGCTGCCTCATGTTCTTTACCAGCTCAGAGCTTGCCTGACACGCGTATCGCCTACATCCTTTGCAATTCTGTCCCCCATACTCGCCACTTTGCATACTATTTATCTCTCTCGACTTCTCCTTTCTCATTCTCCAATCTTTATTAAACTCAACATCCCTTCTGGTTTCAGCATAGACGTTCACCGTGGACCAGTCGTATTGTACGCGAAGCTCTCAGATATTTCCATGTATTAGGTTAAGGAGGTATTATGCTTTATTGAGGTTTTGAGAGACGGACTTTTCCGTATGTGTCCTCTCTCGGGAAGGTTGTAGACCGGTATATGTCTCCCTGGCAAGGTGTTGAGTGATTCTGCTTGGTTATCTAAAGCTAGACTAGGGGTAAGGTTACTGTGTCGTTGTCTCCGATGTGTGCAGTGTTAGCTAAGCTCTGCACGACATCGACAGGTACTGTGGGAGCCTAAGTTGTCTTCGGGTTGGTTTACTTTGCGAGCACAGCGCTTTGGTGTTTGAGGGCCATAGCCTATCCCTCACAACATAGTGCTGCCTCTTTGTGTTGACTTCTGAGGGATCGCCAGGATAGAGCTAGGTACTAGAGACCTAGATTTATCAAGAGAGCATCCCTGTCATATAACGTAATCTTCATTATACCACCCTCGGACAACGTTAGGGTACGAGCCGCATGCTCGCCCATTGTTGCCCTGCCTTGATACCCCAGCTAGACTTTATTAACTGAGCAGACACTGGTTAGAGATAAGCCCCATTATTATATGTATGCAACATTATTATTCACTGCACTTTTGAGCCGAGGTTGTTGTTGAGTTGCACAACCCTAGTAGGCTGTTGCGTTGTGTCACGAAGCATTTCTTTAGTTGTCGAGCATTACTACCTTTGCGCAGTCTTTATTATTCGCCTGCCTATTATTACTATATGTCCTAGCATTTATTGTGACCCGTATTCTGCATTATAATTGTTCAAGATTCTTTACGAACATCTTCCCAGCATCAGACTTATTTCAGAAGTTTCCAGTTGATGTTGCAGGACTAGCATTGCACTTTCTTTAATACAGGAGTGCCAGTTATTTGAGTATCTACCGTAACGTTAATTAATCACGTTACCTATCTTTTCTTTGTGTAACATAATCGAGTAATCTTTTACTGTTTGAGAATAGGCTGTTTCATTGAGCGTCAGCCTAGTGTGTGTGCACCAGTTACCGAGTCATAGGATACCTCGTTGTCCAGGCACGACTCAGGGCGGTAATGGTGTTTTGTTTTCCAGTGTTTAAGGCAGGGGTTGGATCTAGTGTTACCGTTGTTGCATTTTGCCATTATCTAGTCCAATGTTGAAGAGCCCTATGTCTTTGAGAACCTGGATCGTAACAAATGGCGACCTAGCTCAGGATCTTGTGAACTAAGAGATAATTGCAGGATTGTTGTGGTCATTTGTTTTATTGAGGAATATAGTGGGCACGTTAACAAATTTTTTGGCAAAGTAGTATAGCACTTTAGAGTCTTCAGACATTTTTGGCAAGTGAATAGTGCTACATAGGAGCTTGGGTACTTCTTCTTTTTTTTATAAACGTGAGAATTTTTGGTGGACACAATGGGAGACGAATCAGATCATACTGAGAGTTCAGGGAATGATGCAGGCTCTGATGGGCAGATGCCAGGGGGGTTAGTAACTAGTGTTCCAACTTGAGATGGCTAAGATTCAGCAGCAACAGCGAGAAACTGAAGCTCATGAGAGAAGAGCTGAACGAGAAGCTGGAGTTCGTGAGCGAGAAGCTGAGCTTAAGTACCAGTCTGAGCAGTACTGTGCAGATATTGAGCTTGAGAAGTCTCGGGTGGAGACGACAGGGCAGCGGATCGGTTCTGGGAATCGAGGTCATGATCAGTCTTTGTCGCACTTGCTCAAGTTAGTCCCTGTGTTTGACGAGTCGGGTGTCACCGAATTTTTCATGAGATTCGAGAAGAAGTGCCAGGAACACCAGTGGCCTGGGGAGAAGTGGGCAGCCCTTGTTTCCTCTAGACTTGTGGGCAAGGGACTCAGGGCTTATGATGCATTGCCTATAGAGTCTTGTATTATCTATGAGGAACTCAAGGAGGCTGTCCTGAGAGCATACGAACTACAACCAGAGACGTACAGGTTGAAGTTCCGGGGTGTTACCAAGGGTCGGGAGAGCACCTTTTTGGAACATGCCCGGGAGCTGTCCGATGCTTGTGGGAATTGGCTGAGGTCGGAGAAAGCTACTACGTTTGACGACATTAAAGAGTTGGTGCTTTTAGAGCAGTTTTTCAAATGCACGGGCGGCGACCTGACGTTAAACCTGAAAGAAAAGCAACCAAAAACCCTACAGGAGGCAGCTGAGATGGCTGACCTCCGGCTATCACTAATTCGTGGGTGCGGGTCTGCCCAGCGTAGTGAGGCAGATAACAAGGGGCGTGATGCCCCACCCCCCCGAGTTAGTGGTATACCTTATGCAAACAAGTACAAGAGCCATGATACCAAGACTGACCACAAGACTAGCACCGTCCCGTTTAAGAAGGGGCTGGGCCCTTCCCAGTACCAAGGGAAGCCCAAAGGGGAGTTGGAGTGTTATCATTGTCATAAAAAGGGGCACTTTGCAAGAGTCTGTCCTAGCAAACCACCTACAGCAGCTGTGTCTTTGGCCTGCAACATTGGTGTGTCTCCGAAGTCATCTGAGTTTGCCCGGGGCAGTTCGTCAGAGGCTGAGGCACAGCCAATGCAGAAGCACCTGGGAGGCTCGAACCCTGCTCAGGATGTTTTTTGCGACCATAGAGGGCGGGGTTGCGTGATGTGGGCGGGGTGCAAGCATGGAGTAGAGGTCTTGCGTGATACAGGTGCTTCCCAGACTCTGATGAAAAACTTGACTGGCTACCCTATAAACGCGGCTCGGGTGGTAGTGGTGCAGGGTATTAATGCAACTCGGTCATACCCGCTGGTGTGGTTGGAGTTGGAGGTGGATGGTGTGGCACGTGAATTGGATGTCGGGATTGTGGAGAAACTGCCAGTGGAGGGCGTCGACCTTCTTCTCGGCAACGACTTTGCAATGACCGCTTCTGAGGTTCTACCCTTAGTTGTTGCCGAGAGGCCGGCCGACGTGAGTAGGGAAGAGCAAGAGTGGGTCGAGCGGTGCCAGACACAACCCATGGCGTGTGTTGTCACCCGAGCTCGGGCAGCTAAAGTGTCACAGCCTAGTCCTCCGTCTTCAGACCAGCGGAGGAACGATCAACAGGAGGAGGCTAAAGCTGGAGTTGGTTTTAAGAGTTTTGACTCGGCGGCTCTCCTGGGTGATTCAGTATTAGCACCATTACTTAATTCTGGAGTAGCCCCTGGGCCTGTCATCGAGAGTGACGAGGCTGGGCATGACGAGACTCCACGACAGCAACGTTATGTACATCGAGAGAGACAGAGGGAGCAGCCCAGTATCGGGGAAGGTCATGCATTGCTCCGGGAGCAGTTAGATCGCTTGGCACCCTCAGATATACGTCGGTTGCAACTAGAGGACCCTGAGCTCCAAACGTGTGCTAATGGAGCTGTAGAACTCGACGAGGACGGCGATGCACAGCCAGGAGATTTTTTTTATTTAGAAGGCATCCTCTATAGGCGTTTTCAAGACCCTAAACGTAGTTGGCAAGAGGGGTCCGGAGTAGTGGACCAGTTGGTGGTGCCACGGGAGTGCAGGGATAGCCTACCGAGGTTGGCGCATGACATACCACTGGCAGGACATCTAGGGGTGAGAAAAACGGTGGCGGCTTTAGAAAAATTGTTTTGGTGGCCGGGGTTGAAGGGGCAGGTGGTAACCTGGATAGCAAGATGTCCTACGTGCCAGAGGGTTGGAAAACCTAACCAAACAATTCCGAGAGCCCCGTTGCACCCCATTCCTGTCAGTGGACCGCCCTTCAGTAAGGTCATCATTGATATGGTCTGACCCCTACCCCCTTCTAGTGTCGGTAATAAATTTCTATTAACTATCATGGATATGGCCACTCGTTATCCTGATGCATATTCAATGAGAAATGGCACGGCGAAAACTGTTGTCCGGAACCTGCTCTTGTATTGCTCGCGATATGGTTACCCGCAAGAGGTGCAATCGGACCAAGGTTCTAATTTTACATCTAATCTGTTCAAACAAACTATGATTCAGCATGGCATCAGCACTGTCGTCTCTTCTGCGTATCACCCGGAGAGTCAAGGGGTGTTGGAGAGGTGGCACGCCACGCTGAAAAGCATGCTTCGATGTTACTGTGCAGAGAACGGAAAGGATTGGGACCTTGGTCTGCCGTATGTTTTGTTCGCGGCAAGAGAAGTACCTGGAGAGAGTCTCGGTTTCAGTCCGAATGAGCTTGTTTTCGGGCATCAGGTGAGGGGCCCTCTCCACATGGTGAAGGAGATTTGGGAGGGTACCGCTAAGCCATGTTCTATGTTGAGATACGTCCTCGAGAGCAGAGAGAGAATGCTTAGAAGTCTGGAGCTGGCCGGGCGTAGTTTGATGAGTTCGCAGGCCCGTATGAAAGACAGGTACGATACTAAGGCGAAACTCCGGGAGTTTCAGGTAGGTCAAGAGGTGTTGGTCCTGTTGCCTTTGTCAGGTCATCCTCTGGCTGCCAAGTACGCTGGGCCTTATCGGGTGGTGTCAAAGATCTCCGATCTAGATTACCTCGTTGCCACTCCAGACCGGAAGAAGCGTAACCAACTATGCCACATTAATTTGTTGAAGGAGTATGTGAGGTGCCCACCTGAGTCACTAGCTGTCCCTGTGTTGACCTGCTGCAGTCATGGTGGAGAAGGAGAGGAGGGCAGCAATGATCAGGTGGATGATAACTGGGATTGTCATGCCTCGGCTGATCAGTGGGCGGGGAATTCGAGCCAATGTGCGCATGATGCTCTGGCGCACCTGTCGGAGGAACAGCAGGTGACAGTGCAGCGCCTGTTCGATTCATACCCCACTGTATTTGCCGAGCACCCAGGCCTCACTACTCAAGCGGTGCATGACGTCGATGTAGGAGAGCACCCCCCCATCAAGTCGATACCTTATCGGGTGCCACCCATTAAACTCCCAGCGCTCAGGAATGAGCTGGAGTATATGCTGGCGAGAGGCTTGATCGAGAAGGGGGCAGTACGGTGGACTTCTCCTGTCACTCTGCAGCCCAAACCTGATGGAAAAGTTCGGTTCTGCATTGACTTTAGGCGGTTGAACGGGTTGACCCCCACCAATGCATATCCTCTTCCCCGGGTGGATGACAGTGTGGATAAGATCAGGAAAGCAAGGTACTTGACCAAGGTAGACCTCGTCAAAGGCTACTGGCAAGTACCACTGTCTGAGCGGGCTAAAGAGGTGTGCGGGTTTGTGGTGGATGGCAGTACTTACCGTTGCAACGTGATGCCATATGGTCTGAAAAATGCACCGGCCACTTTCCAGAGCTTAATGAACGACATCGTAGCAGACATCCCAAACTGTACTGTCTACCTTGATGACGTGATCATTTATTACAACGATTTCCAAAGTCACTGTGAGCACATAGAAGCCTTATTTAGTCAACTTAGTAAAGCAGGCTTGGTGGTTAATCTGGGCAAGTGTGACTTTGTGCAAGCCACGGTGCAGTATCTGGGGTTTGTGGTTGGGTTACGGCAGGTGAGCCCGCCCCAACAGAAGATACAGGCTATCGACTTGTTCCCCAGGCCGACCACCAAGCGGCAGATCATGAGATTTTTGGGCATGATTGGGTATTACCGCCGCTTTATAAGAGGCTATTCTACTGTGTTAGCTCCTTTGACAGATCTACTAGCTAAAGATAAAAAGTTCCGCTGGGCACCTGAGTGTGAGCAGGCGTTTCGAGTAGTTAAACACCTTTTATGCACTCACCCTATCCTCAGGGCCCCGGACTTTGAACGACCATTTCAGTTGGCGACTGATGCCAGCGGAGTAGGGGCTGGTGCCGTACTTTTACAGACAGACGAGGAAGGTCTTGAGCATCCAGTCAGTTTCTTTTCAAAGAATTTTAATTCAGCACAGAAAAACTATTCGGTTGTTGAAAAGGAACTGCTGGCAATCGTGTTAGCGCTCAGACACTTTGAGGTCTATGTTCCTGACTATGGGCCAGTCGTGGTAGTGTATACCGACCACCACCCGCTTAAATTCCTCAATTAATTCCACAACCGGAATATGAGGCTGACCAGATGGTCGCTCATGTTGCAAGAGTACAACTTAGACATTCGCCATATTGCCGGTTGTGAGAATGTGATTGCGGACTGTTTGTCGCGGGTGGAGGATCCGGGGTAGGCTACCACAGTATGTTGGTATAGCCTCCTGTCTTGGCTCGCGGTGTATTTTTGCGCTGGTGCTTGTTGGCTCGCGTGTGTAGCATCAGCGTAGGGTCGCAGGGCAGGAGTTGTTGGCTTTGATTAGAAGAAAATTAGGCTACATCTATAGTAGCCGCCAAAAACAACATTAAAATAAAATATGAAAAATTAAATAAAAACTCTTTCTTTTAATAATTAATTTTAAGATAATATTGTAGCTGAGTACTGAGTGCAGATGTTTTCCCTCAGTAGGCTGTGCTTCTTAAAGCTCGCTCTGGGAGCACAATGTTATGAATTAATGTATTATATTTGGGAAGGGTGATAAGATTTTTTTTATATAAAAATGTTGTATTTTTTTTTTAGGAGACTGAGCTTGCATTCCATGAGTGGCAGAGTGGTTAGGAGTGGCAGATTCTAGCGACATTCTGCCTGTTCAGATATGGGCTCATGGTTGAGTGTCCCATATCTTGGGGGGGGTGTGACGCCTCCCGGCGTTACCAGAATGGTTGCGTGGGACATTGCAGCTCGCTAGCGCTCGCCAGGATGGGGGGATAGGCTACAGTTGTCCTAGAATGATCTGCTTTATTTCATTAGTGTCGTGTTGCCACAGACAGTCTAGAAATGATCTTTGTTTTGGTCTGTGACCGCGCCTTAT
Organism: Paralithodes platypus; assembly: GCA_032716605.1. Taxonomy (NCBI): domain Eukaryota; kingdom Metazoa; phylum Arthropoda; class Malacostraca; order Decapoda; family Lithodidae; genus Paralithodes; species Paralithodes platypus. The sequence continues at coordinate 46,455,900 of CM064533.1, read as the reverse complement.
ATTCGCTATAATATAAATGTTGCTTGTGTGGGAGGCGAGCGAGAGAGGGTGAGGGAGTACACCCGGCAGCGAGGTGAGCTATGACGCGGCTCGCTTGGGCGCTGACGGCGTTGGCGGCCGGGTGGTCAACTAGTCCCTTCCAGTCGCTGCCTCATGTTCTTTACCAGCTCAGAGCTTGCCTGACACGTGTATCGCCTACATCCTTTGCAATTCTGTCCCCCATACTCGCCACTTTGCATACTATTTCTCTCTCGACTTCTCCTTTCTCATTCTCCAATCTTTATTAAACTCAACATCCCTTCTGGTTTCAGCATAGACGTTCACCGTGGACCAGTCGTATTGTACGCGAAGCTCTCAGATATTTCCATGTATTAGGTTAAGGAGGTATTATGCTTTATTGAGGTTTTGAGAGACGGACTTTTCCGTATGTGTCCTCTCTTGGGAAGGTTGTAGACCGGTATATGTCTCCCTGGCAAGGTGTTGAGTGATTCTGCTTGGTTATCTAAAGCTAGACTAGGGGTAAGGTTACTGTGTCGTTGTCTCCGATGTGTGCAGTGTTAGCTAAGCTCTGCACGACATCGACAGGTACTGTGGGAGCCTAAGTTGTCTTCGGGTTGGTTTACTTTGCGAGCACAGCGCTGTGGTGTGAGAGGGCCATAGCCTATCCCTCACAACATAGTGCTGCCTCTTTGTGTTGACTTCTGAGGGATCGCCAGGATAGAGCTAGGTACTAGAGACCTAGATTTATCAAGAGAGCATCCCGTCATATAACGTAATCTTCATTATACCACCCTCGGACAACGTTAGGCTACGAGCCGCATGCTCGCCCATTGTTGCCCTGCCTTGATACCCCAGCTAGACTTTATTAACTGAGCAGACACTGGTTAGAGATAAGCCCCATTATTATATGTATGCAACATTATTATTCACTGCACTTTTGAGCCGAGGTTGTTGTTGAGTTGCACAACCCTAGTAGGCTGTTGCGTTGTGTCACGAAGCATTTCTTTAGTTGTCGAGCATTACTACCTTTGCGCAGTCTTTATTATTCGCCTGCCTATTATTACTATATGTCCTAGCATTTATTGTGACCCGTATTCTGCATTATAATTGTTCAAGATTCTTTACGAACATCTTCCCAGCATCAGACTTATTTCAGAAGTTTCCAGTTGATGTTGCAGGACTAGCATTGCACTTTCTTTAATACAGGAGTGCCAGTTATTTGAGTATCTACCGTAACGTTAATTAATCACGTTACCTATCTTTTCTTTGTGTAACATAATCGAGTAATCTTTTACTGTTTGAGAATAGGCTGTTTCATTGAGCGTCAGCCTAGTGTGTGTGCACCAGTTACCGAGTCATAGGATACCTCGTTGTCCAGGCACGACTCAGGGCGGTAATGGTGTTTTGTTTTCCAGTGTTTAAGGCAGAGGTTGGATCTAGTGTTACCGTTGTTGCATTTTGCCATTATCTAGTCCAATGTTGAAGAGCCCTGTGTCTTTGAGAACCTGGATCGTAACACAGTGGGTAATATAACTTTGGGCCTGATAAAGGATGATGGTTTTGATATTTTGGCGCTGACCGAAACTTGGCTAACTTAATGTGATAAGGCTAAAATTAAAGAAATGACTCCAACAACGCATACTTTTCTGCATACTCCAAGAAAAGACAGGCGAGGAGGTGGAATGGACATTTTTCTTTCAAACTCATTAAAGAACCTCGAGGTGTATGCTACAGAGAGGATGGAGAGTTTTGAATATATGCAGGCTGGTTGTGAAATAGGTGGGAAGAAATGTACTTTTATTGTAGTGTATAGACCACCAAATTTGAGTACCAACTTATTCATTGGAGAATTTAAAATGTATTTGGAAACGTTAGACATGGTGAGCGCAAATGTTTTTATCTGTGATTATTTTAACTTTTGGATTGAAGATTTAAGTGCTTGCTATACTATGGAATATACTATGGGTGGATGGGACTCGTTAGCCTTAGTCGGCAACTCATCTAGGGGAGACAACCCTTTACAAATCCGGGTGGATGGGACTCGTCAGCCTTGGTTGGCAACCTGTCTAGGGGAGTAAACCTGATACAAATCCGTACTGCTTACCTAAGGGTAAGGCAGGTTAGTGGATGGATTAGCCGAACACCACTGTAGAAAAATAGTGCTAACAAGATACACAGAGGGCCTCGGAGTCGGACGGATCCTAAATTGAGTGGTCAATCCTGTAAGTCCTTCACTAAACTGGCTCGGGTTGTCACTCACAGGGAATAGGTCCGCTTGGGAGCATTCTGTGTATGGCCACCCTCGTAAGGGGAGTAAGGCATCCGGCAATAGATAGATAGATATACTATTGAATTTATGGAAATGATGGACTCATTCAATTTAGTCAACAAAGTGGATGTGGTGACATCAATTGGAGGACATATATTGGACTTAGTTTTTTGTGATATTGACCATAATCTTGTCCAAGAAGTGTGTGTGGAAGAGATATGTCGTATTTCTCCGGTGCATAGGCTGATAACTTTAGTGATTCCATTTATGAAAGATTCAAGACAAACTAAAAAGATATTTAGATTAAATTATTATGTTCCTTCCAACAACCAACTATACTCCTAAAATCGATTAATGAAATTTACAAACACATGTGGCAGTCCGTGGATTCGAATCCAGGATGCTCACACCGAAAATCAACACCTTATGCATCGCACCACGAAGACAGTTAAAGAGAGACTTTATACCAGAACTATTAATTAATAACCTCAGTGATCCAGAGTTTATCTTTAAAGAGGCATGAAACTTGTGACCATGAATACGGGAAACTGAGGAATGTGCGATATGTCTTTCTAGATTTTTTATTTTTTTTTCTATATTCCAACTACTCCCTCTACTCCCTCTATAATGGTACTGTCAAGGAAAAGTATAATGAAATTGCCCTATGCTTGAGAAGGAAATTGTAGTGATAAGACCATGCGTCGTGGTTTAATGCCGAAATATTACGAGCGAAAAAGGAAAAAAATAAAAGAGAAAGTCTATGGCATAGGTTCCGACAGATATTAGACTATCAAGACGCAAGAAATGAAGAAATAGACTAATAGTAAAAATGAAACGTGAATATTATAGACAAAAGACCATGGAGGCGGGAACAAATATTAATAAGTTATATACAGTGCTAGATAATTTGGCGGGAAACAAACAGAAAAATAAGTTACCTGAGGGGTTTTCAAATAGTGCTAGCAAATAAATTTTTAGAGTTCTACAATATAATTAGGAATATTGTTGAAAACTTTAGAGCAAGCGGCGTGCAAGGATCGTCTTCAGCCAGTCAAGTTCCAGAGAATAAGTTATCATGTTTTTAGACAGTCGACCAGAGTGTGTTAAAATCTATTGTACAGAGAGTGAAACATACATATTGTGAACATGATCCTTTACCTGTGAGTGATATAGTTCATAGTAAAAATGTCGATGGAATTCTGGATATATTACTAGATATTGTTAATCGAAGTATTGAAACTAATATTTTCCCTGAATCTGAGAAGAGGGCGATTATGAAGCCTATAGTAAAAGGTGAATTGGATGCTCAGTGCCTAAGTTCTTTTCGCCCAGTATCCAACTTGACATTTTTGTCTAAGATAATTGAGAATGTAATATTAGGCCAATTGCTGGATCACCTGCAGAAAGTGCGAGTTTTTCCTGACAGTCAGTCTGCCTATTCATAGTGCGGCCGTGATGTCAGGTCACGTGACAATAATAAACAAACCAGTACCTGGCCCTATGGTACGGGGCTGCCGCGCGCTTGTACACAAAGAGACTGGTCAAGTTTACGTTGTACCAGGTTGTTTTAGCACACACGGACAAGACAATGTGCTTTTGTATTGATTTCAAACAATCAAAGATGTATAGGAAAATATATTGAGGAAACAATAACAAGCTTCAAAGCAGTAACATAAAACAATATGATGAATAGATGATAAGACTGAATATTGAGCTCTCTCCTTTAACCCTTATTTAGCGGGCTAGGTGGTCTATTTGACCGTAGCATCCAGCATTTTTTTTTTTTACCCTAAATAGGGTTGTTTCCATGCTCATTTTCATGGCTAAATAAGACCCAGAGCGTATCCCTGAAAGGGCGTAAGCAGAGCTTTCCAATGACACCCGAACCATCCTTGTACGACCACTGGTTCTCTTGCAACGATCGTGCAACACGAGTGCAAAAAAGCTAAAATAAGGTAATTTCCTTACATAATTCCCTGTGTAGCGAGTGAGAAAGGGGGGAGAAGGGTGGGATACAGTTCAGTAGGTCCACCGCGGTGGTGGGGACCGGTCATAAGTTACTACGCTCGTCCCACCGCTCAGCTCTCTCTCTCAGCAACATTACGTGCTGAAAATGGTGCTCGACAGATGTCGTGCACCGCCAATAAGGGGTTAATATGTGTGGATGTTTGGATTATTATGAACATATCTTAAGTAATTTTACCCAAATATATATAGGCCTTATTTCATTCATAAAACTACAGATGCATACAGTACCTATCAGACGGCAACGGTCAATAAGAGTAAATGTTTTTTATTATTTTGTATATAAAGCGCAAAGCTCTTTATCATCCATCGCCGTTTGGAAACTGTCTAATATCTTCTTGTATAAGGACTAGGCTTAACAATTATCTGTACTGATATTTATTGTCTCATTTTACACAATATATTTGTATACACATTTATGTTTATCGATGTATTAGGGAGGTAACCGCAATTCACGGCAAAGCGTATACCATTAACCTACACTAGATTACCGTATCCTATGCAAAGCCAACTGAAAACAACAGATTAATAGGACACCTACAATCTATTAACCACATCAATGATGTATATGAAATGTCTGTTATGGTGGATGGGTGAGGGTAGGGGAGATTTTTCATGTGTTTTCGACCATTCCATTCTTACACAAGATATGTTTATATCAATCTATTTTACCTTCCATAATGAGAGACAATACGATTCATCACGAAGTGTAGCCTACCGGTAGATATATAACAAACGTATATATTATATACTAAATGAAGAGACAAGGAATAATCGTGTCTTTAGACCTCTTCATATAGATTAAAATGTAGGTTAAGGTACATATACGGTACAAGTATATCGTTTGCTTCAACAGACATTCCATGACAAATAACATAAGGAACAAAGCACAATGTAAGGCATTGATCTTGGTACAATGGCAAAGCTGCTATATGTAAAGTAAGTACCGGTAATAAAACGAAACATATGAAAAGAGTTGATTAGGCTATGCCCAACATTACCGGTAGGCTATCTATCAAATGAAAATATACATATTTTATAATCTATATTTTATTAATTTCACCCCAACATATGCCAATTTTGTGAATAGGTAATTTATATAATATGCTTACGAGTCGGATAAATTGCGTCTATATATGCAGGGAAATTTATACTAAATTAAGTAGTCTCGTTGGCAATATAAGCAAAATCCATCATAGTTTTATCATTTTAATGCAGCACAATTATATAAATCTGAACTTGGCTCTTTTGCCAACCATTGGCGTGCAACAATATCAAACCCACCAAACCTACCTAAGAATTAACTTAACTAACGGTTTATTTGAGGAGGTTTAAGCAAAGTCCGTTGTATAAATATATGTTACCTTCCATAATAGGAGAATACACGATTTATGATGAAGTTTGTCGGTTGAAGCAAAACTATATACCTGGTACCGGTACCGTTTATGGACATACCTTACCTACATTATGATCCATGTGAATTGGTCTAAAATTCTGGTGTAAAATTCATCAAATTACAGTTAGTATTTTTAAGTCTAGCCCATATATAAGGTGATATTTGGTGTAGGTTTTAACTTTTGAACTGGTTTGACATCAAATGTTGATTAAAATCAAACTCGATCGGTTATATTTTGTCAACTCGGGTATTTCTATGGTTGCGGGATTTTGCGGATAGAGGGTATTACAATAAGCTAAATACATCGGAGATTTGACCATATTAATTAACTAAACCTGTATTATGCATCACTGAAATTATAAGTAGGCCTAGCCTATGTACCGGTAGATTGTGTTACGTGCCTTTAACCCCTTCTGTACCGGTGATGTACTTATCATTATATTCTGGCCACTATTATACGATTTTGTACAGCTTAGGAAGGACGTCTACTCATTACAAGGCTACAGCCTATCTCAATTAATCCTTTTAGATATCATATATCCTTCCCAAGCTTAGACAAAATCGTCTAAATGTAGCTGAAATCAAATACAAAAAGACGTTACCGGTAAAGAAGGGGTTAATATTCTGTTCTCAATGATTCTGTACGGTATTCATGTGCAGTTCTGCTGTTGTAACAAGGCTTATAATCTTAATAGTATCTCTAATTTCCAAAACGTAGACATTATTTAATCTCTCTCTCTCTCTCTCTATATATATATATATATATATATATATATATATATTTATATAATATATATATATATTATATATATATATATATATATATATATATATATATATATATATATATATATATATATATATATATATTTATATAATATATATATAAACAATACAAAACATATATTACAGAAAGGAAGTGAGTAATGGAATGTTGGTGTCTTATAACAAACTTTTGTTTTCTGCTTCGCCTTCGCTCGCATAGTAATCATTAAAAAAATATATACGGAAAACGGATAAATATCAACATACTACTGTATGGTGTAAAATTATAAAATCGACATGTAAATAATGTTAATACAGTATTTAAGTTAGCCCAGTATATAAGGAGATATAGTCGGTGTTGTTCACTCTTCATACACCCTGCTTTTATCACAAGGCAGTAATAAGTCTTCCTTGTCATAATTTCCCTCTATTTTACCCTAGGGACCCTCCCCCTTCAGAACACTAAAGAATGTATGGCGATAACTCAATTTCCATAGTGTTCACGTTAGAGTTCAATCGCATAGAGTTCAACGTGTTTATTTACTTGGGAGTAGCGGGCCAATGATGCCCCACGCCGTCTGGTGGAGAAATCGGAACTAACTCCGTGCACACTATGAATAGGAGACTTTACTCCACTGAAACAATGATGTGTTCTGTGGTCAGTGATTTACTTTTATTGATGGATGAAGGAAAGTGTGGTGTTTTAATCCTGCTTGATCTAAGTGCTGCATTTGACACAGTTGTGCATGATTTATTGCTGACAGACTGCAGAACTCTTGGCATAGATGGTAATGCATTGAATTACCTGAGAAGTTATCTTGAAGATAGAACATACTGCGTACAAATAGGAAGATCGTTCTCCGATATAAAACTTTTAGAAAGGGGCGTCCCCAAGGGAAGTGTACTGGGCCCAATTCTGTTTTGCATATGTATAATTGAACTATCACTTTTGCTTGAGAAATTTGGAGTTAGTTTTAAACTGTTTGCAGACGATACCCAGTTCTACATGACACTGAGAAATGTAGTTAACACTGAAGGAACGTTGAGCAGAATAATGGCGGACGTCAGTAGATGGATGGAGTCCAGGCAGTTGAAACTGAATGAGAATAAAACTCAATGTCTAATTGTTGGAAGAAAAAACAGGAGGCTGGATATTTCTAGACTTCGAATCAACGGTTATGTTATGGAAGTGAGTAACGCAGTGAAGGACTTGGGAGTGATGATAGACTGCAATTTATCATTCAAAGGTCAAATTCATCAGGTTTTGAGAATATCTGGATTTCATCTGACGAACATTGCCTTTGTAAGAAAGTATCTCGATGACAAAATCACCAAGATGCTCGTTCATAACCATGTTATAAGCAAGTTGGATTATTGTAACTCACTCTACCATGGTTTTCCAAATTATCTACTGAGGAAGTTACAACTTATTATGAATTGGGATGCAAGATTAATAAAGGGTCTACCTCGTCGGGAGAGAATAACACCAACTCTGATTGATTAACACTGGTTACCAATTAAGGCAAAAAATTTCTACAAATTGTGTGTTATGACATATCAAGCATTGAAGTTTGGAAAACCAGGATATATAAGGGATCTATTAAAAGATTTCCACGTAGATATTGCCATGACATTGAGACACAGTGTGGAGCTGCACAGGCTGGAAGAGCCACGAAGCAATTTTGAATTTGGATTTCGAGCCTTTGAAAAGAGTGCTCCACGGCTCTACAATAAACTGCCTTAGAATGTCAAGAACAGTGAAAATTTTGAGATTTTTCAGAAGAGATTGAAGACGCACTTATTCACCGAGTGCTATTACTTCGAAGACAAGACCATAAAGCCTGAATTCAAGTGCTAGAATATGTGAGGGCGGCTGCGACGAGCGTCGTTAAAGCGATGGAGCGCGGCCGAGAATCATCACTACAAGTAACAAGTAAGTAAGATCAAGTATATTATACAGAAAAAGGTAAAGTTGCTGCACAAATACTAGATTGATGACAAAAATGGGATCACAATTTAAACATCATGGGTGACTTTTACAGTAGCCTATTACTTAGATATAGGCCTATAGGAACTATTATGAACTGTGAAAAATTTAGAAATATTGAGTACTGCAAGCGGTAGCCTATAGATATTAGAAACTATATAGTTATAGCTCGAATATAACCGTTTTCTAAAGAACGGTACATTCTCTAATGAGGGGTATAAACTGTACAGTATAGTTACTGTTCGAAATTAACCGTTCTCTATTAGGGGGTGATTGACATTAGATGGGGTAAGTATCAGGGGGTTTACAACCAAAAGCAGAGAGTCGCCTCTCCTTATGTATATTCTCCTTGGGTAGAATAGTGTTGCTTCCCTCCCCTCCTCACATGCAGCACCCTAGTGATCAAGACTGGAAACTTAACACACAGGCACTATTAACCCGGGCGCGGTAATATTAGTTCGCCTTTCACCCCCCAGATGGCGACGGCGTGTCACCTCTAAAAACGACTTCCAGTAAACGAAACGGGAAATTGCACCACAAATATATTTGACTAACTATTTGTTTGGGATTTTCGAGTCAATATAACACTCCTCTATTAATTGTAACTGACGCACTGAAATCATGATCTTTGCATAATGGTTGTCTTATATCTAACTGGATAATGAATAATTATACAATAATTGTAATAAATAATGGATGTTCCAATAACTTCAATCAAACGTGTAATTCAGTCTTATAATTCTCTATAAGTGTCTATTCATACGTGATTTCCTTTCCAATCAACATCTATCTATCCCTCTATCTATCTATCTATCTATGTAGGCCTACCCATTCCCATTCCCCATTGTTCCTTATTTTTGCTTATGCTTTCCAGTATGCCTAACTGTATTATGGATATACAGTGCATTCTAGGACATAAATCGTGGCCTCGAGGTTTCGAAGGTATCCCGAATTGAATCAAATTTTCTTAATAATTCTTTACCAACTATTTTATATCCGGAGGTTCGCTATGTTTTTCCAGGGGTAGCCCATAGAGTAAAGAAGGATAGAGAAGAAAGCATGACGTCATTAATCTGAAAATAGTAATCCGCACGTTCGTGATATGGCAGCACGATCGCAAAAGAAAATGGGAGGATCCCCATTTACTCGTAATAATCCTTACCTTGTACTAATAACGCTATTAATAATGAATTCAACGTTATCCAGAGACTCTGTAAACATGACAGAGTTCAATAGACATACGTAAAGGCTGCTGTAAAGACCAGATAATCGTGAAATTGTCATCAGATCAGGTGAAGTATTGAGGGATAAGCCTTTACAATGGCACCTCGTATCTACATTCTACTTTTCCTATTGTTCTGAAGAGTGTAGAGAGGTGTTACGACCGGGGCTACGAATAATACAAGGGCACTTAAAGATTGGACTAGTAATAGGGCACTATGCAACAACGGTACGCTAGATCCAAACACTTGAACTTACATGCCGGCTAACAAAAACACCTATACCCTCCAAAGTTAATCTGTGATAACGGGGTATCCTTAACTGGGCATAAATGTACTCTACATCAGGCTAACCCACTCTGGTATAGCCTGATAACAAACAAATTGCAAGTTACGTTAAAATGCACAAAAGGGAAGCTATGGAAAGATCAATTAAATCACTGCAAGATTTAGTACAATAAAAAGATGCTTCAATACAGTTACTCTAAACAACAATAAACTCTTCACTCCTATCTGAAAGAAAGTGAAGTCTAGTCCTACAGCATAGACCTGGAAACTTCTGAAGGAAGTCTGATGCTCATAAGATGCTCGTATCTTAAATTATATAAAGGCAGGAGGCAGGACACCACATGTGTAGACTGAATACACTAAAAAAATAGGACATATAATGTTAACTGACACGGGAATACTATAAATGCGCAACGGCAGTAATGCTTGACACTAAAAGAAATGCTTCCTCATCAACGAAACAGTCTGCTATGGTTGTGCAACTCAACAACAACCTAGACTAATAAATGCCGTGAATAATAATGCATACATTTAAAGAGCTCATATCCTAACTAGTGTCTGCTAGGTGAATAAAGTCTAGCTGGGATATCAAGGTTAGGAAACTGTGGCTGAGCAAGACTGGCTCATAGCCTAGTGTTGTCCTTAAGGCGGTATGATTAAAGTTACGTTAATGACGGGGATGCTCTCTTGGTAGATCCAGATCTCAAGTATCTGGTTCTACCCTGGCGATCCCTCTAAAGTCAAGCAAAGAGGCAGCACTGTGTGACAAGGTAGTAGGCTAATGCCCTCTTACCACACGATGCTGCACTCGCAAAAGGCACAACCAAAAGGACAACCTAGGCTACCACAGAAACCGTCGAAGTCGTGTAGGTATAAGCGAACCGTACACACATCGCTGACAACGACAACAGAAGCCTTATCCCAGTCTAGCATTAAATAACCCAGCAGAGCACTAAATCAATAATGGAGACACACACCGAATTCTTAACCTCTACTAACTAAGAACCCTCAAACCTATTCTAAGTACATGTAAATATCTCAGAGAGCGACGCACATAATACGATGGGCCGATATGAAATCGTGTGCAGAACCCAAAGGGAGTGTTGTGACGTTAAAAGATAAGAGGAATGAAAGAGAAGAAGTTGAGAAAGAGAGACAGTATCAGAATGTTGGAGATATGGGAGACAGTGGTAAAAAGGATGTTAGTCATGTGCGTCCCTAGCCTGCTGTAAAGAGAGTAGCTCCTCGGGACCCCCAGGATCCCACAAAGGCATGGTGGTCAGCCAATCACAAGCCGCTACGTCACACGGCAGCAGGCCTCCAGAAGGCGCCAGGAACCACCAGCCAATCAAAACCGAGAGAAAGGCCACGCGGGCGGGAAACTTCCTCCGGGAGGGAGGAGGGAAGCAACACTCACTGCCCCCACGCTGCTCGCTCGCTCTCTCTCTTTCAACTTCACTACAATGCATCTTATGTTCTACTCATGATATAAAATACTTCCCGTTGTCACAGACGAAAATAAAGACCACCACTGGACTGTCTGTAACAATGCAAGTACTATGAAAGAAAGAACAACATTCTCTGATAACTGTAGCCCATTTCACTGCCCTGGCGAGCGCTAGTGGCTAACGGGAGGCGATTCTGCCAACGCTGGTAGCGTCACACCCTGCCCAAGATATGGGACGCTCAACATTAGGCGAGCACCATATCTGACAAGACAGAACGCCGACAAGACCCGCCACAATCAGCCACTCCGCCAGAAATGAAATGCAAAGCTCAATCATAAACAAAACAAAATTTTAGCATAAATAAAATCTTATAACCCCTCCCAAACATAATAGTATAATTTTAGCCTGCTATGCTCCCAGAGCGATCTTCCCAGAGCCCAGCCTACTAAGTGAAAGACAGGTTCAACTTAAGACTTTAGCTATAACATTGGCAACTTACAATTAACTATCAAAAGAAAGAGTTTTTATGTGTCTTTTTTTATTTAATTTTAATGTTGTTTTTGACGGCTGCTCTTCAGGGGCAAGCCTAATTTTTCTCCACTCTCAACACACACTGACTGAACAGCGAGGGTTCTCCTGCAAACAAACCCTCCCGTGACAAACAATCAGCCAAAACATTATCAGTGCCCTTAGCATGCCACACATCCAACTTGTTTCCCGGCAGCAAAACAACACCTGACACTAATAAACTGCCCAGTTCATCACAAGACTGGCACTTCTCTTCGCTCTTTCCGGCAACGGGGCCTGCCAATAACCTTTCACTAGTTCTAACTTTGTGATAAGCGATGCAGCCCCGAAGCGGTCTATGGTGTCGTCAACTCTAGGTAATGGATAGGTGTCTGTCAGGGATAATGCTTCCACACTCTTGCAATCACCATACACACGGATCTTGCCACTCAACTTTGGTTGCAAACTCACTGGCAACGACCACTCACGATATCCTTTATCCCTCAGACCCTTTTTCCACATGTCGTCTAGCTCTGTTTTCACGACAGGCTGTTGAGCAGGATTTATACGGTAGGGAATTAAACTGAGTCTTGCACTGTCTCCAGCCTCCATGTCGGATTCTACCCCGTACATCAGGCCTGGAGAAGCAACAAACATGCGGATGCACTGCCACAGCCTAGTAAACAACTTATCTCGCAGAACAACATGCCTAATGCCCTCTCACAACCCAGCCGAGACCGCAGCTTCTAACCTGTAGTCTCCCTCCTTCTCCACCTTCGTCCCTAGAACGGCCAGGTCATGAGAGGGACAATCAGTACCACCTGTGCAGTCACTCCCATAGTTCATTATTGCTAAGGCTTCCCCGCCGATACCGTACATGCGCACCCCCGCATTCCTTGCAACTACATCTGCCTGTGCAGCATCACCGCTTTTAGCGACATGGTCATACAGTCGGTCTATGGTAGGGCTGTTGCATTCGACTAGAGCAGCATTGGGAGGCTATGCGACGACCGGGCACATCCACTCCACAGCCAACCTCACCAATCTGCTCAATGTCCTCCTTCTGACCACCACCCTTGGCAGCCATGGGTCGACCCTGACCTGACAACCATATCCAAGCCTCGTTGCCCACCCTGAACCACCGAAACAACGAGGCTAACGGTCTACCAATATTCAAGTGACCTGCCCGCGGAACATCTTGCACCGCCTAAGTTGTGAGGCTCGGGTGCTCGGCACGACCAGTGGGGTATGAACCGAGGTGGTGCTGGAGCGCTGCACACTGCTGCTCAGGCAGGTGCTCTAGCGCTTCCACAGCCACCAGACTCGTGTCCCCCGCCCACTGCTCCGACATGATAATCCCAACTCTCCTCCACCTGAGCCCTACTGCCCCCCTCTCCTTCTCCACCTTGGCCGCTGCAGACCAATGCAGGGACATTAGGCTGCTCAGGTGGTTGCCTCATAAACTCCTCCAACAGGTTCACATGACATGTTTCCCCGTCCTCGTGTTCGATAGCCCCGTTCCCACAACTCTCCTCCAACTGGGAATTACTAAGTCGCGGAGTGCCATCACGCCCAACCATGTCACTATGGGTGACAGGTTCTGGGGCCACTCCGGAGCTCACCTCTGGGTCAAGTACTAAGCTGCTAAGGAGAGCCGCTGGAGCAAAACTCACAAAACTCCCAACTTTAGCTTGCTCCTTCCGAACGGTCCTCCGCTGGCCTAGAGACTTAGGAATAGGCTGTGACACTTTGGATGCACGAGATCGGGTGACAACACACACCCGCTGCTGTCGTTGACACCTCTCGACCAACTCCTGCCCCTCCCTACTCACGTCGGCCGCCCTCTCGGCACCGACTAAGGGTGGAACCTCAGAAGCAGGTACCGCAAAGTCGTTGCCGAGAAGAAGGTCGACGCCCTCTACTGGCAGTTTCTCCACGATTCCGACATCCAACTCTCGTGTCACACCTTCTACCTCCAGCTCCACTCGGACCAACGGGTATGACTTTATAGCATTGATACCCTGCACCACAACTACCCATGCCACATTTATAGGTTTGCCTGTAAAGTTTTTCATCAATGTCAAGGAAGCACCCGTATCACGCAAAAATTCTACTCCATGCTTGCAACAAGCCCAACTCACGCAGCCGCGCCCTCTATGGTCACAAAAAGTATCCCGGACAGATGTCAAGCCTTCCGGACACTTCTTCACTGGCAGTGCTCCAGCCTCTGAACATTTACCCCGGGCAAACGCAGACGACTTCAAAGACACTCCAATGTTGCGAGCCAAAGACACGACTGCTGTAGGTAGCTTGCTAGGACAGGATCGTGCAAAATGCCCCTTCTCATGACAATGAAAACACTCTAACTCCCCCTTGGGCTTCCCTTGAGGTGGGGAAGGGCACTGACCCTTCTTAAACGGGACGGTATTAGGTTTATGGTCAGACTTAATATCATTGCTCTTGTTTTTATGGTTATATGGTGTATCACTGACTCGGGGGGGTGGAGTGTTGCGCCCCTTGTTACCTGCATCGTTCCGTTGTGCAGACCCGCACCCGCGAATCAGCGATAGCCTAAGGTCAGCCATCTCAGCTGCCTCCTGTAGAGTTTTAGGTTTTTTCTCTTTGAGGTTCAAAGTCAGGTCGCCGCCTGTGCACTTGAAAAATTGCTCTAGAAGGACTAACTGCTCAAGCTCTCCGAACGTCGTCACCTTCTCTGACCTCAGCCAATTTCTCAATGCATCAGACAGTTCCCGGGCATGTTCTAGAAAAGTGCACTCACGACCCTTCGTAACACCCCGGAACTTCAACCTATATGTCTCTGGTTGTAACTTGTACGTCCGCAGAACAGTTTCCTTCAGTACCTCATAATCGACGCAAGACTCCAAGGGCAACGCATCATATGCCTTGAGTCCTTTGCCAACCAACCTAGAGGAAACAAGGGCTGCCCACTTAACCTCGGGCCATTGGTGCTCCCGGCACTTCTCAAAACGCAGGAAAAACTCGGTGACACCCGACTCGTCAAATACAGGGACTAACTTAAGAAGGTGCGATAAAGACTGATCAAGACCTCGATTCCCAACACCGAGACGCTGCCCTGTCGACTCCACCCGAGACTTCTCAAGATCTCTGTCTGCACAGTACATGGCCTTTCTCTCCTCAGCCTGAATCCTGGCCATCTCAATCTCAGATTCATGCTTTCGTTGCTCGAGATCATGGTTTCGTTGTTCAAGCTCAGCCTCATGCCTACGTTGCTCAGCATGCATTTTAGCCATCTCAAGCTGGAAGATCATATCTGTAGTTAACCCTTGAGGAGGAGGAGATGCAACAATTGGAGACCCACCCAAGTGCAAACGACGCTGCCAGTGACTATCGGCCTGCGGGAACGTACCCGGCTCCGGAGCCCGAGGGGGCGCCATGGTAGGAGTCGAGTGGAATGGGGGCTGGGCCGAAGGTGCCCCAGCTCCCGCTCCACCCAAAGCCCCACGCACCCTGCCGAGCACTCAGGCCACCAGGCCACCTCTCGACATGCTGCTAGTGCCCACATGCCCCATGACCGTGGCCAAACACTGGAGACCATACCGATCAATCCCCGACACCCGGTCAACAGTAATAGGTATCTCCAGAAACTTCCTTGCATCCTCCTCACTAGTTATTACTCTAATACCTTCTAACAAACCCCGCTGCTGCACCTCAGAGTCTGCTTCCCATGCTGTGGCCTCACTGTACATTGATCCGTCGTTCGACAGTGTCCACCGAAAATTCTCAACGTTTATAAAAAAAAAGCACCTAAACTCTCATGTAGCACTATTCACTCAAAAATATAAAATGCTCGAAGACAACTCAAGTGCTATACTACGTTGCCAAAAAAAATAATCCACGTGTCCAAAATATTCCTCAAACACAAATGTCCAACAATTCTGCAATTCTTTCTTAGATACCAGGCAAGGTCATTATTTGTTATTACTGCAATAATCAACAAATGGATCCTGGTTTCTACTAAAATAAGATACTGGACAAGGTCGCCATTTGTTATGACGACTTGCTCATATAAGATAAGATACTAGGCACTACTAGATTGGACTAGTAATAGGGCACTATGCTACAACGGTACGCTAGATCCAAACCCTTGAATTTATATGCCGGCTAACAAAAACACCTATACCCTCCAAAGTTAATCTGCGATAACGGGGTATCCTTAACTGGGCATAAATGTACTCTACATCAGGCTAACCCACTGTGGTATAGCCTGATAACAAACAAAATGCAAGTTACGTTAAAATGCACAAAAGGGAAGCTATGGAAAGATCAATTAAATCACTGCAAGATTTAATACAATAAAAAGATGCTTCAATACAGTTACTCTAAACAACAATAAACTCTTCACTCCTATCTGAAAGAAAGTGAAGTCTAGTCCTACAGCATAGACCTGGAAACTTCTGAAGAAAGTCTGATGCTCATAAGATGCTCGTATCTTAAATTATATAATGGCAAGAGGCAGGACACCACATGTGTAGACTGAATACACTAAAAGATAGGACATATAATGTTAACTGACACGGGAATACTATAAATACGCAACGACAGTAATGCTCAACACTAAAAGAAATGCTTCCCTCATCAACGAAACAGTCTGCTATGGTTGTGCAACTCAACAACAACCTAGACTAATAAATGCCGTGAATAATAATGCATACATATCATAAAGAGCTAGTATCCTAACTAGTGTCTGCTAGGTGAATAAAGTCTAGCTGGGATATCAAGGTTAGGAAACTGTGGCTGAGCAAGACTGGCTCATAGCCTAGCGTTGTCCGTAACCCGTTATTGGCGGCGCGCAACTTATGTCGTGTGAAAGAAATTTGGACTAAGTGGCGGTTCACAACTTATGTCGTGTGCCATTTCCAGCACGTAATGTTGCAGAGAGAGAGAGCTGAGAGGTGTGAGGAGCGTAGTAAGGCTATGACCGTCGCACACCACCGCGGTGGGCCAACTGAAGTGAAAACCACCCTTCCTTCCCCCCTCACACTCGCTACACAGGGAATTATGTAGGGAAAGTACCTAATTACATGGTTTTTGCACTCGTGTTGCGCGATCGTTGCAAGAAAACTAGCAGTCGTACAAGGATGGTTGGGGTGTCATTGGAAAGCTCTGTTTATGCCCATTCAGGGATAGATACTTGTTTTACGCTCTGGGTCTTATTTAGGCATGAAAATTATCACGTAAACAACCCCATTTAGGGTAAAAACACCCCGCTGGGCGGTACATATAAATTACCGCCTAGGCCGCTCGTTAGGTGTTAAGGCGGTATGATTAAATTTACGTTAATGACGGGGATGCTCTCTTGGTAGATCCAGATCTCAAGTATCTGGTTCTACCCTGGCAATCCCTCTAAAGTCAAGCAAAGAGGCAGCACTGTGTGACAAGGTAGTAGGCTAATGCCCTCTTACCACACGATGCTGCACTCGCAAAAGGCACAACCAAAAGGACAACCTAGGCTACCACAGAAACCGTCGAAGTCGTGTAGGTATAAGCGAACCGTACACACATCGCTGACAACGACAACAGAAGCCTTATCCCAGTCTAGCATTAAATAACCCAGCAGAGCACTAAATCAATAATGGAGACACACACCGAGTTCTTAACCTCTACTAACTAAGAACCCTCAAACCTATTCTAAGTACATGTAAATATCTCGGAGAGCGACGCACCTAATACGATGGGCCGATATGAAATCGTGTGCAGAACCCAAAGGGAGTGTTGTGATGTTAAAAGATAAGAGGAATGAAAGAGAAGAAGTTGAGAAAGAGAGACAGTATCAGAATGGTGGAGATATGGGAGACAGTGGTAAAAAGGATGTTAGTCATGTGCGTCCCTAGCCTGCTCTAAAGAGAGTAGCTCCTCAGGACCACCAGGATCCCACAAAGGCATGGTGGTCAGCCAATCACAAGCCGCTACGTCACACGGCAGCAGGCCTCCAGAAGGCGCCAGGAACCACCAGCCAATCAAAACCGAGAGAAAGGCCACGCGGGCGGGAAACTCCTCCGGGAGGGAGGAGGGAGGAGGAAAGCAACACTAACTGCCCCCACGCTGCTCGCTCGCTCTCTCTCTCTCAACTTCACTACAATACATCTTATGTTCTACTCATGATATAAAATACTTCCCGTTGTCACAGACGAAAATAAAGACCACCACTGGACTGTCTGTAACAATGCAAGTACTATGAAAGAAAGAACAACATTCTCTGATAACTGTAGCCCATTTCACTGCCCTGGCGAGCGCTAGTGGCTAACGGGAGGCGATTCTGCCAACGCTGGTAGGCGTCACAGAGGGGAGAAGGGGTGTTGGAGAGAGAGGAAGCTGTTGGAGTGGCTTTGTTATGTGTGTTTAGTCTGTATACGTCGTCGGGATGTCTCCTAACTGGGTGCGAGCATGTGATGGACGTACTACCACACCCACTAAATTTCCGCCGTGGAGGGATTCGATCCAGGGTCTTGCAAATTCACACGTGGGCGTGCTCACCACTCGACCACCACGGCTCGTCATTATGAGGAGGTTCACAGACAAACCTCCTACAACCCCCGCCATTGTTGGTGTGAGATTGGGGAGTTGCCAACATAAACAGGCTGGGACAAAATATCCCTAGACGTCATAAGTATAACCCAAGCATGTATTTCGTGTAAATGTCCAGTTTTTGTGCAACTTTACAAATTAACATCTACATAACATGTAACTAATAATATACTGTATATTCAAAATTACATTTTCATTGTTGCTTGGAGTTATACACCGTACATCATATATAAGTATTTGTTATAGTGTATAATAAGTATACTGAATATTTTCCTCTTGCTTTCATATATCTATTTTGTTTTAAATAATATACCCTTGAAAACGTCAACATTCGAAAATGACCTGACAAGTTACAAAGGTTAAGATTGAAAACAAACATTTATTCTGGCCGATTGGCTGGTGGAAAATGCAATATACGACCATGTATGGAAGCTGTTGGTCGAGAGAAGTCGAATGGCACCAGATATACTTGAATTGGACTTATAGTATGGGCTACAGAAGACCATCAAAGTTAAAAAATGGCTCATTTTGGCCGTTTCGGGAAGTCAAGTCAATTCTGATTGTGCCATTGGATTCAGTGGGTCAAAGTGCACTTGTGGTACAAATCTGAGCAAAATACATAAATAAATAACTCTTGTATGGGTGATTTAGAGGTTTTCAACATCAAAATTATGCCTATTGGGCCTAACAAAAATCCAAAATAAAAACAAATCCATATACCGTTGGTAGTGCAACGACGTGACGAAAACATATATACCCTTGAAAACTCAAAATTCGAAAATAACCTGACAAGGGTAAACAAATTTGCCTGGACCCAGGTGAAATTAGAAAAAAAAAAAAAATAAAAAAGTTTAAGAGTCATATGTATAAAGAGGTATTGTTTGTTGTGGGGCATAAGGCAAGATAATTTGTGCAAACCAGTCATCAAAACTGCATTCTTCAAACCATCCACTGGCTGACCTATTGTACCTAGTACCGGGAGAACCACTTTCGGTCCAGGTATCGTAAAGGTGCATGGCCTTGTAAACTACATATGGAGAGAGCATGCTCTTCCAAGGAACATTACCGATATTGATGTTTTGTGTTGAATTAATGACTCTCTCAGGATACCTTGTCCCTCTTTGCACTATTATTTGTTTTCCCCAGGATCATCTGTGACATTGGTTATGTTCTTTGGAGGCACACCTTGCACAGTATCACTTAAATTACCGTAGAACCCGCACAGATTTTATCTAGTTACTTTTGCCCTACTATCACTGTTTATAGGGCTGGAGTAAGGCAAAATGTAAGACGAATGGGCAGGCGAGGCCTTCTTCTTCTTCTTCTTTAGAACCCGCCCCGCAGACCGTGCAGATCCACAGGGCTGACCTTTGAATCGGTACTGGCTCAGAAACGTTAGTAGGAGGGAAAGTTTAGAGTAGCAGGATAGTTTAAGGGAATTTTTGTTGTTGTTATAGACCTACCCCTCACTTCCTACCCCCCCCTACCCATTTCTCTTCCTCCACATCTTTTCTAGTATCTTCTTCATCATCTCCATGTCTTGTGTTTCCATCTCTGGTGTTAACCCCAACAGTGCCCCTACCCCTCTATCGTCTCTCTGCTTTACCTCCTCCCACCCCCTCTCTCCAACTCTATTCCTCATGTATCCCTCCAACTCGTCTCTCTCCTCATCATATCTTGTACATTCCGTTATTATATGCTCTACGTCCTCTACTATTGGGTCTCCTCCCATTTCGCATTGATTGCAGTGCGATCCCATTCCATTCCATCTCCTTGTTCTCTCATTCGTCTCTAGCGATCCTGTCCTTGCTTTAAACAGCAGTTTAGATCCCCATCCTCCATCATAGAAAAGCTCTCTAGCTGGTTTTTCCTTCTCTCTGTAATATGACAGCGTGGCTTTGTTTTCTACCCCTTCCCTCCACTTTCTTCTTCCCTCCTCTTTTATCCCTTTCTCTATCTCTCTGATACATCCTCTCCCATTTTCCAGTATGATCCACTCCTCTCTCCCACTTCGTTTTCTAAATTCCCCTCCCACACGGTCCTGTTTTATATTTATCCTCCCCAACCTTCTTTTGCACTCTCTGTTCCATTTACTTTCCTCGCTCGCCCATCTGTATACCTTCTTTGGCCACCTACTTTCCTCCATCCCCTCTAGCCTCACTTTGTACTTCCCTTTTGCTTTCCCTACCGGTATCCTTTCTTCAAACGTACTCCACCCCATCTCCCCTTGGATTGCTTCTTGTGCTACGTATTTATTTGCCCCCAATCCTGTCCTCCCGATTTTATTCTGTACCGTTTCTAATTTCTTCGTTTCTGTCTCTGTCGTTTCTACCGCCTCCATGCCGTACATAATTGCAGGTACTCCTAGTCCTTTCCACAGCCCGCGCACTATCTCATAGCTATTCGCTCTTAACCTTGTCGCGCTCCATAATCTCCCATGCCATTGTTGCATTTGTCCAATCTTTTCACTTTTCGCCTTCTCAAACCCTTTCTCCGTAATTGTTACCCCCAGGTATTTATACTCTCTTGTCTTCTTCATTCTGTTTCCTTCCAGTGTCCATTCCTCGTCCTCTTGGAGCTGTCCATTCATTTTCATTACTTGGCTCTTTTCTTTACTAAATCTTACTTCTAGTTCCTCTCCGAATCTCGTTGCTTCCTCTAGTAGTCTCTGCAACCCTCCTCCAGTTTCTGCCATCAGAACTACGTCGTCAGCAAACAGGAGTACCCCCAGTCTTTCCTTGTTTATCTGGATCCCCTGCCCCACTCGCCACAGAGAGGTGCGCGGGCGGTAGAACTAGCTCCCAGCTGTAGCGTGGCGCCTAAGCTGTGCATGCGGCGGCCTGTGATTGGTCGATGTAAACATCACAGGATTGTACGTGCCACGCAATTGGCTATTGAGAAAATGGAGTAGGTCGGCTGGAATTCCGCTCAGGAATACAGGACTTCAGCCACATATTGAGTGGTCATATTGGCATGGGATTTTCACCATCTTGTAACACTAGGTTCAGACCGCAAGGAGCATGCAAAAACCAGTGTTAGGGTCAACGAAGATGCAGGAGTGATTGACATTGGTGTGTGTGTAGCCTTTGAGGGACAGAGTTCTATAGAAGCCCAACAGTCAGAATGAATGCGAGTGCCAAGCAAAATCCACTATTTAATGATGTCAATGAAGGTGCTTTTTTATACGGCGATGAGGAACACCTTCTTACTTCCCCTTTTAAAAGGCTCCAACACCCAACGTCCCTGAAGCACCCTTCATATGTGGTACCTCCTCTGGCCAAACTTAACTTCATCTATCTCCACTTCATTTCCCGGCCACCCAATTTTCTCTGAATGGTCTGAGCAATAGTAGATGGTAACCTCATGGCAGAAAGAGTACCAGACCACTAGGGTAGGCTCAGAGAACCGACACTCAATGGCTAATCTTTTGTAGGTTCACAGGGTTGCACAAAAAGCAGTAGCAAATGTTGAGCACATTGAGAACAGAAAGTCATACACCTTCAAATAATGTACCATTTTTTGCACTCTCATTACAGTATATCGGAAATGTGTTTTCTATAGTATTTGCCATGCAGTTGTTTCTGAACTTTATCACACCTAAAGTGATTGTTTGTATTCACTTTGAGCTCACATTCACATTTTTTGCACTTGAAGGATTGCTTTACTAGGTTGTGAGACGCTAGCAATTGACATACAGTGTCTTTGGTTTGTAAATCCAAATTAAATTCAATCATGTTCTTGGTGCAACCGGTACAGCCATGTTTGCTTGATCAGGCTGGGTCGTGACATAGTAATATGATCAGCTGGTTGTGACGAAAGGTCAGCTGATTTGTAAATGTCTCCAACACTACATGATAATCATGATAGTATGAAATTGAATGAGATGAAGTACTATAAGAAAACATTAAGTTATCATTTACAAATCATATAAACTGGTAAACTAGCATAAAAGGTATATGCTATTGGCATAAACTTATCTGTAGACCATAGAAGTATGCATGTTGAAAAAGAGACAATACCCACTTCAGTTTGTGCCATTAGTGGTAGGAAGTGATGTATATTGTTGAGGAAGCCGAAACACAGGTGTTGTGTGTTGAGGTCGCTCCTAGAGGCAAAAGAAAAAGAACAGACTCAACGAAAAAAAATTATGTTTATACGTGGGACTTTGTTTGAGGTCATATCGTTTTTTTATTCATGTTATTGATATCGCAAATCCTCCTTGCGCGTGGGGTAGTTTTTAAGAATTTCTAGCCTTCGATTCTGACAGAATTCGTTATAGATACGATATAAGGAATAATTTTTTCTCCAAGTGCGTTTATTTTAATTATATGATGAACATAATTATGAATCTTGAACAACAATAAAACCAGTGGGAAAAGCATTTGGGTGGTGAAAAGCATATATTTTCGCCACCCGGTCGTATGTTGGGGCCACAGGCTGAGAGACACAAATCCTCCCCTTGCAACGTCTTGCAATTCACCAACTGCCGCGGGAGAGGTCTCAGTGTTGTATAAAGTCTCTAAGTGACTCACTTGTGTTTACATAACTGCGTGAGAGATATTTGCTAAAAAAATAACCGATAAATGGGGGAAATATGAGAAAAAATAGTCGATAATTGAGGAGGGTAAGGGGGGGTTACGACACATGAGGATGAGTGGTAAGAAGTACTAGAGGGGAATTATCTCACCTAATCACATATTCCTTTGTTTTGAGAGCCCCTGGGGTGCTTTGGATTTGTTTTTAATGGTCTTGCTTCCGTGAGGCCTATCGCGTTTGCTATAGTGACCCTTCCATGAGGCTTATCGTGTTTTATGGCTTAAACCATAAGCAATCCCCTAGCAAATAATCACGTATTCAATAGTTAAGTTATTATACAAATATTTATCAACTTCAACGCCAGAAACATCATTAGGCTACTGGAACATATAAAACTTAACCATAAACAATAGAGCACGTCGTCCCATTATCAAGTTGCTTGTTTGAAAGGTTGACACTGAAATCGGGCTTAGCTTCCTTCGTACTGTCACTTCTTTCAACTAAGTTCTGCAGGTTTATGTCCAGCTTATGTTAACTCCACGTTTCCGGCATAGCTTCTTGTAAGAGTAATCCCTTAACCGTTGTTTCCATTCGTCAAGTATGTGGCTCGTTGGAATGTAGCTTTCATCCCCTTGTACAGCTTAAAGAAAAACTGCACTTCGATTCTTGTGGTGTCGATAGGCTTTGTAAAAACTATCCGATGAAATTCTTCAAAAGGTCTGCAGGAAGAATGGAATTGGGTAGTACTTGGTCAGCCATACCCTTGTTGGGAAAACTTTGTACTTCAAAATGTGTATATTTTCCATTATACAATTGATCCTCAAAGTTTGATATGGGTGTTCAAAAACACCCTGTATATAAAACACATATGCTACCAATATGAACATAATACTTGGAATGTATAAATTAGATTCCTTCATCATTGACAATATTTGTAAACAGCTTAAACTTTAATGTGGTTTGAATGACACAAGTTTGTTGACATTGTCTCGTTTTGTATGTTTGTACTTATATTTTACATTACTTTGGGCAGAGTCGAAGCATCAAGTCGACCATTATTTTAGCAGAATCTTATGTCATAACAATATAGCTGCTCTACGATTCATTCGAATCTCATTGTGTCTCGTGCATGTTCGAAGTAATGTTTATGCTGTAATGTATTTTCCTTTGTCCTTTACATAGTTTTGGGTCCGCGCACGAAGCAAAGGACTTCAAGGGCTTACACATGTCGTTGTTCTTGTTCTTGTTGTTTTTCATCGGTTATTACTGAACCAAAATTAATTATTTTCCACATGTATACACTCTGATCTATCATCTTGGCCGTAACAGAGCCCTTTTTATTTTTAATATCGCCCTATGCGTCGCTGATGCTACGCTACCCGACTTGGAGTTAACACAGCTACTCGGAGCTATAGTCCGCTTGAACTTGTTTATCAATGATCTTTGGCCTTGTTTGTTGTTACTCAAGTTTTGCTTTGCTTACCTCACTCTGTGCTAACCCTGAAGATGTAATAGGCTACACAAAAGCGCTTGGCTTGCCCGTGTTTTTCTCTCCCTGAGGACTTTTGTTTCATATCTAGATTTTATGTTGTTCTACCGTACAGATGCAAATTAGAGGTAATGTAGAACATGATAAGAAAAATGGGTAAAACGTTTAATATATACTGTATTTGATCATCTCATTATTTTATAGTAAGCACTCATTTTTTTATTAAAAGGTAACGCTAGTTTCATGAGTTTTACCGCATCTTACAGTATAATTATACACCTGTGCATCTGTCCATCCTGTATAAATATTTACTCTCTTTCCTTTACCCTTTTCTTCATATAATATTTTTCCTTCCTTAACTCGCATTTATAGTTTGTTATTCTGTACAGCCCTAACTCTTCGTATACTCCTACAATCATATTTAACATAATCGAATCGAAAGACCAAACATTTCTTACACAATTGCAGTAATTTCCAAATCATACCCAAGTTCTGAGATGACAAGAGTAGGTTGAAGATAATACGTGAAAGTAAGGTTTGGATGGTATTGCTGTGGAGTGTATAAAGAAGGGGTGGAGATTTGATAATAGGTTGGTTGGTGAGACTTTTCAATGTGTGCTTTGTGATGTCAAGGGTACCAATAGACTGGAAGAGTGCATGTATTGTGCCGTTGTACAAGGGGAAGGGAGATCGGCAGGAGTGTTCTAGTTATAGAGATATTAGTTTATTATCAGTGGTTGGAAAGCTGTATGGCAGGGTGCTGATAGAGAGGATAGTAAAGTGTACGGAAGTGGCAATAGGAGAAGAACAGTGCGGTTTTAGGAGGGGAAGAGGGTGCATGGATCAGATGTTTGCAGTAAGACAGTTATGCGAGAAGTATTTAGAGAAGCATAAGGAGATGTTTTGGGCTTTTATGGATTTGGAAAAAGTGTATGATTGTGTGGATCGTGAAGCAATGTGGAAGGTGTTAAGGATTTATGAAATTGGAGGAAATTTGTTAAAAGCAGTTAAGAGTTTTTATGAAGGGACCAGAGCATGTGTTAGCATAGGAAATGGTGAGTTGAGTGAATGGTTTGAGGTAAAGGTAGGTTTTAGACAGGGTTGTGTATTGTCACCATGGCTGTTTAATATGTTTATGGATGGTGTGGTGAGGGAGGTGAAAATGAGAACTATGGGAAGAGGATTGGGTTTAGTAGGAAAAAATGGTAGAGATTGGGAGTTGAATCAGTTGCTGTTCGCTGATGACACAACATTGGTGGCGGATTCTGAGGAGAAATTGCAGCGGGTAGTCAAAGAGTTTGGATTGGTCTATGGGAGGAGGAAATTGAAGGTGAACGTCAATAAAAGTAAAGTAATGGTGTGTAATAGGGGTGATCGTAGGGTGAATCTAGATGTGAGGCTGGATGGGGAAATATTGGAACAAGTAGAGTGTTTTAAATATCTAGGTGTGACGCCTGCAGCGTGGCAGAACGCCATGTGGGCTCAGCCGCTCGCTTGGCCACTCGCTAGCACTCACCGGGGCAAGGTATTTGGCTACAGTCTATCTACAATGTTGTTCTTTCTTTCATAGTGTTCGTATTGTTGCAGACAGTCCCGTGGTGGTCTTTATTTTCGTCTGTGACAAGGGGAAGCATTTTTATATTAACTGCCTTCGTGGTGTAATGCATAAGGTGTTGATATTCGGTGTGAGCGTCCTGGGTTCGAATCCACGGACTGCCACATGTGTTTGTTATATTTCATTAATCGATTTTAGGAGTAGAGTTGGTTGTTGGATAGAACATAATAATATCATGAGTAGAACATAAGATGCATTGTATATAGTTAAGGAGAGAGAATAATATAGGCAGTGGGGTGGTAGTGTGTGCGTGCGTATACATGTGCTGCCTCCCCCTCGCTTGTAGGCTCGTGCGCGTGCCTTCTCACGCCTCTTGATTGGCTGGTAGTTCCTGGCCCCTTCTGCAGCCCTGCTGCCTGGTGACGTAGCGGCCTGTGATTGGCTGACCACCATGCCTTTGTGTGTGATCCTAGGGGTCCCAAGGAGCTGCTCTCTTCAGAGCTTGTCTGACCAGCATACCCTTCACATATCCCTTACCACCTGTTACCGACTTCTACCTATAGAGCACTTTCTCTCTCTCTCAACTTCTTACCTCTCATTCTTCCTCTCTATTTAATATCATATCTCCCCTTTGGTTCTGCACGATTTCATATATCGGCCATCGTATTATAAAATTATGCTGAAGCTCTCACATATTATATATTTAGTTAGGCATTTTGGAGGGGTTACCATTTTGTCTGTAGAGGTTCGACACACTCACGGTGTCTCCCTGCCTATTCCTTGGCTGTCTGCTGGGCTATTTAATGCTAGACTGGGGTGAGGCCATTGTTGTTGTGATTTCCGATGTGTACTAGGTTTTGTTGAACCTGTACAATCGCAATGGAGACGTAGGAAGCCTAGGTGGTCTTTCTGACTGTGTACCTTGTGAGTTTAGCACTGTGTTGCGAGTGAGGGCTTTTGCCTCAGCCACCCAACACTGTGCTAACTCGTTTGCTTTGACTTTGAGAGGGTCGCCAGGAGAGAACCAGATACTAGCGATCTGGATCTCTCAAGAGAGCACCCCGTCAATTAACGTAATTTGGCCGCACAGCCTTAAGGACCTCGCTAGGCTACGAGCCGCTTGCTCAGCCATTGTTTCCTAGCCTACGATATCCCAGCTAGACTTTATTAGCCTAGCAGACACCCGTTTAGAATTATAAACTCTTATGTTATGTATGCAGCATCCTTATTCACGTTGACTGTAAGCCTTGGTTGTTGTTGAGTTGCACAACCTGAGCAGGTTTTTTGAGTTGCCTGACGAAGGACTTCTTTTGTTGTTGGAGATAATACTAGTGTGCATTTATCGTTATTTCCGTGTCAGTTGACACTGTCTGTCTCTACACTTGTCCTATATTGACCCTGCTTTATATAACAGTTCAAAATCCGATACGATCATCTTACCCCAGCATCAGACTTTCTTCAGAAGATTCCTGCTCGATGCTTTGGGACTTTCGTTCACTTTCTTTAGTATAGGAGTGACAGTTCATTATTGTTTAGAGTAACTTTAAATATACCTTCTTCTAGTTAGCATTAAATCATTGCAGTGATTTAATAAAGATCTCTATCTTTTCCTAGTATACCTTATTAACGTAATTGTATGTTGTTGTGATCAGGCTGTATCAGAGATCATCAGCCTGTAGTAGTAGTGTACTTATACCGAGTTATAGGATACCCGTTATCGTAGATTTAACTCTGGAGGGTATAGGTGTTTTTGTGCGCCGGCATTATAAGCTCAGGGGTTGGATCTAGTGTTACCGTTGTGGCTGTGTGCTTTCCTAGTCCAATGATTAAGAGCCCTTGTTTTATACGAGACCCGGTCGTAACAAATGGCGACCTTGCTTAGGATTTTGTGAACTTAGAGAAATATTGCAGGAGTGTTTTGGTCATTTGTTTTGTTTAAAGAAATATAGTGGACACGTGGATTTTTTTTTGGCAAGTAGTATAACACTTAAGAGTCTTCGAGCATCTTGTATTTTTGAGTGAATAGTGCTGCATAAGAGTTTAGGTACTTTTTTTTTTTATATAAACGTTGAGAATTTTCGGTGGACACTACGTCGGACGACGGATCAGTGTACAGTGAGGACACAGAACGGGAAACAGAAACTGAGGTGCAGCAGCGGGCTTTGTTAGATGACATTAGAGTTATAGCTAGTGAGGAGGATGCAAGGAAGTTTCTGGAGATACCTATTACTGCTGACCGGGTGTCGGGGATTGATCGGTATGGTCTCCAGTGTTTGGCCACGGTCATGGGGCATGTGGGCATTAGCAGCATGTCGAGAGGTGACCTGGTGGCCTGTGTGCTCGGCGGGGTGCGTGGAGCTTCGGGTGGAGCGTGAGCTGGGGCACCTTCGGCCCAGCCCCCATTCCACTCGACTCCTACCATGGCGCCCCCTCGGGCTCCGGAGCCGGGTACGTTCCCGCAGGCCGATAGTCACTGGCAGCGTGGTTTGTACATGGGTGGGTCTCCAATTGTTGCATCTCCTCCTCAAGATTTGACTCCAGATATGCTCTTCCAGCTTGAGATGGCTAACCAGCAGCGGCAGTTTGAGATGGCTAAGATTCAGGCTGAGGAGAGAAGGGCCAGATATGAGACTGAGGAGAGAAGGGCCGTACGTGAGGCTGAGATTTAGTCCGAGGAGAGAAAGTCTAAGTACTGTACAGACATAGATCTTGAGAAGTATAGGGTGGAGTCGACAGGGCAGCGTCTCGGTTCTGGGAATCGAGGTCTTGATCAGTCGTTATCGCACCTGCTCAAGTTGGTCCCTGTATTTGATGAGTCAGGTGTCACTATATTTTGTATGCGTTTCGAGAAGAAGTGCCGGGAGCACCAATGGCCTGAGGTTAAGTGGGCAGCCCTTGTTTCCTCTAGATTGGTTGGCAAAGGACTCAAGGCATATGATGCGTTGCCCTTGGAGTCGTGCATCGACTACGAGGTATTGAAGGAGGCTGTCCTGCGGGCATATGAGTTACAACCAGAGACGTACAGATTGAAGTTCCGGGGTGTAACGTAGGGTCGTGAGTGCACCTTTCTTGAGCATGCCCGGGATCTGTCCGATGCATTTAGAAACTGGCTGCGTTCTGAGAAGGCATCGACGTTTGAGGAGTTGAAACAGCTGATGCTTCTAGAACAATTTTTTAAGTGTACGGGCAGCGATCTGACGTTGAATCTTAAAGAGAAAAACCCAAGAACTCTTCAGGAGGCAGCTGAGATGGCTGACCTTCGGATATCACTGATTCGTGGGTGTGGGTCTGCACAACGGAAAGATGCAGGTAACAAGGGGCGCAACACTCCACCCCCCCCGAGTCAGTGATACACCATATAACCATTACAACAAGAGCAACGATACCAAGTCTGACCATAAACCTAATACCGTCCCGTTTAAGAAGGGTCAGGGCCCTTCCCCACCTCAAGGGAAGCCCAAGGGGGAGGTAGAGTGTTTTCACTGTCATGAGAAGCGCCATTTTGCAAGAGCCTGCCCAAGCAAGCTTCCTAATGCAGTCGTGTCTTTGGCTCGCAACATTGGGGTGTCCCCAAAGTCGTCTGAGTTTGCCCGGGGTATAACGTCAGAGGCTGGGACACAGCCAGTGGAGAAGAATCCGGAAGGCTCGAACCCTGTCCGCGATGTCTTTTGTGACCATCGAGGGCATGGCTGCGTGAAGTGGGCTGGTAAGAAGCATGGAGTTGAGCTGTTGCGAGACATGGGTGCCTCTCAGACTTTAATGAAGAACTTTACTGGTAGACCAATAAACGCGGCACGGGTGGTTGTGGTGCAGGGTATCAATGCTGTCAAATCATACCCGTTGGTCAGGATGGAACTGGAGGTGGATGGTGTGACATGAGAGTTGGATGTGGGTGTTGTGGAGAACTTGCCTGTTGGGGGCGTCGACCTCCTTCTCGGCAACGACTTTGCGGTGCCTACTTCTGAGGTTTCACCCTTAGTCGTTGCCGAGAAGCCGGCCGACGTGAGTAGGGAGGAACAGGAGTGGGTAGAGAAGTGTCAAGTACAACCTATGGCGTGCATTGTTACTGGACCTCTTGCATCCAAAGTGTCACAGCCTATTCCTCAGTCTTCTGATCAACGGAGGAACGGTCGGAAGAAGACGGCTAATGTTGGTAAAAGTTTGGAGAGTTTAGTACCAGCAGCGCTTCTTGGCGACTCAGTATTGGCACCATTGTTGGAGTCTGGAGAGGCCCCAGGACCTGTCACAGCTAGTGAGGAGGTAGGGCAGGAAGAGACTCCGAGGCAGCAACGTTACACACCGAGAGAAGAAAGGGTTGCTCAGTTTGATATTGGGGGAGGACTTGGGTTGCTTCGGAAGCATCTAAACAAGTTGGTTCCCTCAGATATTTGTAAACTGCAGTTGGAGGATCCGGAAGTTCTGAAGTGTGGTAATGGTGCTGTCGAGATCAAACACGAGGACGGGGAAACATATCATGTGAACCTGTTGGAGGAGTTTGTGAGGCAACCACCTGAGCAGCCTACTGTCCCTGCGTTGGTCTGCAGCGGCCAAGGTGGAGAAGGAGAGGCGGGCAGTAGGGCACAGGTGGAGGAGAGTAGAGATTGTCATGTCTCGGCGGAACAGTGGGCGGGGGACACGAGTCTGGTGGCTGTGGAAGCGCTAGAGCACCTGCCTGAGCAGCAGTGTGCAGCTCTCCAGCACCAGCTCGGTTCATACCCCACTGGTCGTGCCGAGCCCCTGAGCCTCACAACTCAGGCGGTGCAAGATGTTCCGCGGGCAGGTCACTTGAATGTTGGGAGACCGTTAGCCTCGTTGTTTTGGTGGTTCAAGGTGGGCGACGAGGCTTGGACATGGTTGTCAGGTCAAGGTCGACCCGTGGCTGCCAAAGGTGGTGGTCAAAAGGAGGACTTTGAGCAGATTGGTAAGGTTGGCTGTGGCATAGAAGTGCCCGGTCGTCGCATAGCATCCCAATGCTGCTCTAGTCGAATGCAACAGCCCTACTATAGACCGACTGTATCTGGCCATGTCGCTAAAAGCGGTGATGCTGCGCAGGCAGATGTAGTCGTAAGGAATGCGGGGGTGCACATGTACGGTATCGGCGGGGAAGCCTTAGCAATAATGAACTATGGGAGTTACTGCACAGGTGGTACTGATTGTCCCTCTCATGACCTGGCTGTTCTAGGGACGAAGGTGGAAAAGGAGGGAGACATACAGGTTAGAAGCTGCGGTCTCGGCTGGGTTGTGGGAGGGCACTAGGATTGTTATTCTGCGAGATAAGTTGTTTACTAGGCTGTGGCAGTGCATCCGCATGTTTGTTGCTTCTCCAGGCCTGATGTACGGGGTAGAATCCGACATGCAGGCTGGAGATAGTGCAAGGCTCAATTTAATTCCCTACCGTATAAATCCTGCTCGACAGCCTGTGGTGCAAGCAGAGCTGGATTACGTGTTGACGAAGGGTCTGAGGGATAAGGAATGTCGTGAGTGGTCGTTGCCTGTAACTTTGCAACCTGTGTTAAGTGGCAAGATCAGTGTGTGTGCATTATCCCTGACAGACACCTATCCATTGCCCAAGGGTCTGAGGGATAAGGAATGTCTTGAGTGGTCATTGCCTGTAACTTTGCAACCTGTGTTAAGTGGCAAGATCATTGAGTGTGTTGATTGCGAGAGTGTGTGTGCATTATCCCTGACAGACGCCTATACCTTATCGAGAGTTGACGACACCATAGACCGCCTCGAGGCTGCATCGCCTATCACAAAGGTAGAACTAGTGAAAGGTTATTGGCAGGCCCCGTTGCCGGAAAGAGCGAAGATAAATGCCAGTCTTGTGATGAACTGGGCAGTTTATCAGTGTCAGGTGTTGTAGTGCTGCCGGAACACAATTTGGAGTGTGGCATGCTAAGGGCACTGATAATGTTTTGGCTGATTGTTTGTCACAGGAGGGTTTGTTTGTAGGAGAACCCTCGCCGTTCAGTCAGTGTGTGTTGGGAGTGGAGTAAAATTGGCTTGCCCCTGTAAGTGCAGCCGCCATAAACATATTAAAAATGAAAATTCTATAAAAACTCTTTCTTTAATAGTTAAATTTTTTTAAAGTATGTTATAGCTAAAGTTCTGAGTCGAACCTGTTACGACCGGCACTACGCTATAAATAGGGGCACTCAATATTGGACTAGATGATAAGCTATATCTGCAACAACGGTACGCTAATTCCAAACTCTCGAACTATTACGCCGGTGAACAAAACACTTAAAACCCTCCAGAGTTAATCTACTGGATAACGGGTTATCAATTAACTGGGTTTTAGTGCACTTCTACAAAGGCTTACCGATGACGGCAAAACCTGCTCACAACAGGAGTACTTTATGTTAATAAAATGCTCTTAAGTAATAACAATGCTTGAATAAACTATAACAAGATTTAATAAAGGAGTATATGCTTACGTTAACTTTAGTGTGAGTCTGTACTCAACACTAAACTCTTCAATTCTCTATGAAAACACTGGAATTCTAGTCCTACAGCAATCAGATAAAGAATCTTCTGAAAACGTCTGATGCTCTAAGATGCTCGTTAATATAGAACAGAAATAATGCAGGGGCAGGACACCAAAGCGTGTATCTTAACCCCTAACTATCGGCGCGCAACATAAGTCGAGTATAATAAATCTGGACTATCTGGCGGCGCTCGACATAGGTCGTGTGGCAATTTCAGCACGTAATGTTGCTGAGAGAGAGAGACAAGTGGTGGCAGGAGAGTAGCGAGCGTATGACTGCTCCAGACCACCGCGGCGAACCTACTGACACGAATCCCATCTCCTCCCTCCCTCTCTCACTCGCTATATACGGAATTGTATGGGGAAAGTGCCGAATTACATGCTTTTTGCACTCGCGTTGCGCGGTTGTTGCAAGAAAACTAGCCATCATAAAAGGATCGTTATGGTGTCATGGGAAAGCTCTGTTTATGCTCTTTCAGGGATAGATACTTGTTTTACGCTCTGAGTCTTATTTAGGCATGAAAATGATCACGTAAACAGCCCTATTTTGGCTAAAAACACCCCGCTGGGCGGTACATATAAATAAACCGCCTAGCCCGCTAATAAGGTGTTTCTTAAATACACCAATAAGTAGGATACATATATATAAAACAAGGGAGTGCAACAACTCTGTGACAGCACTAATAATCGCCACTCAAAACAGTAACAGCCAACAGCCAACGTAACAGCCAAACTGGGTTGTGCACTATGCATCAACCTAGGCTAAAATAAGGCGTGAATAATTCCTAAAGCATATACAATTAAAGTTCATAAACATGATGCTGTCTTTCTCACTAATAAACTCTAGCAGTGGCATAAAAAGGTACTAAGAAGCTAGGCCGAGCGCAAGCATGCTCGTAGCCTACTGCCTCCCCTTGAACAGATTTCCCTTATGTTACGTTAAGTGACTTGGAGGCTCTCTTGGTAAGTCCAGATCTCTAGTATCTGGTCTACCCCTGGCGCTCCACAAAGGTCAACAAAATGAGGTAGCAATCATACAGGTGAGAGTAGGCAAAAGCCCTTCACTTGCATACTGCTACACTCGCAAAGGAAAATATGCACAAGGGTTACAGGCTAGCTAGCTTCGTCGATGTTGTACAGGCTCTGACTTGCCACATACATAACTCAGACAACGACCAAAGATACCTTCCACTGTCTAGCATTAAATAATAAGAGAGAACAGCCCAATAATTAGAAGCACCCCAACACTATGGTACCATTTGACTATGACTCTAATAATCCCTAAAACTAGTGCATACATATATGGAGAGCTGGTGCTGGTAATACGACTGGCCGACTATGGAAGCCGTATGCAGAACCACAAGGGATAAGTAATTGAATAAAGAGAGAAGTATGAAACCGAAGAAGTTCAGAGAGAGAGATAGTAGTATAGAGGGTTATATGGGGGACAGAATTGCAAGGGACATGTAGGACCTAGCACACCAAGCCTAGCTCTGCGGAAGGTAGCTCCTCGGGACCCCTAGGATCACACACAAAGGCATGGTAGTCAGCCAATCACAGGCCGCTACGTCACCAGGCAGCAGGGCTGCAGAAGGCGCCAGGAACCACCAGCCAATCAAAACCGAGAGAAAGGACCACGTGGGCAGGAACCTCCGGGAGGGAGGAGGGAGGAGGAAGAGCAACACTCACCTCCCCCACCCTGCTCGCTCGCTCTCTCTCTCTCCTTCACTACAATGCATCCTATATTCTAGCAATGATATAAAATACTTCCAAGTGTCACAGACAAGAATAAAGATCACCACTGATCTGTCTGTGACAACATGTACTCTATGAAAGAAAGAACATCGTCTACGATTATTGTAGCCCATATCACTGCCCTGGCGAGCGCTAGCGAGTCACGAGCGCATTCTGGCAAGCTGCCCAGCGTAACACCCTGCCCAAGATGTGGGACGTTTCAGCCACAGGCGAACCCCACATCTGACCAGACAGAATGCCCATCAACCCCGCATCACCTAGCCACTCTCCCAAGTTGTGAAAACAAGGCACGATCACAAACATAAAACACTGCATTATAAAACAAATCTGCACAACACTTCCCCAAAATAATAGCATCATAATAATTATATCACGCTCAGCGAGCAAGCTTCACCAAGCCTAGCCTACTAAGACAACAGCTCAGAGTGTCTTAGATTCTTGCTGTGATATACTGCACTTATATACTATCAAAAAGAAAGAGTTTTTTATGTGAGGTTTTTATATTTTTTTTAATAGTGTTTTTGGCGGCGTTGCACTACAAGGGCAAGCCTAATTTTTCTCCACTTCACCAAATACTGACTGAACGGCGAGGGTTCTCCTTCACACATACCCTCCCGCGACAAACAATCAGCCAGAACATTATCAGTGCCCTTAATGTGCTTCAAAACCTAACCACTCTCTGTGAACCTTGTGAATCACCCAAGTCATCAACCTCACCATCTGGTGGGATTAATAGAAACAACAATGATGCTGACAGAAGAAACTATCCTGAAGCCTTAACCCCTAAATGTCGGCGCGCAACATAAGTCAAGTATAATAAATCTGGACTATCTGGCGGCACGCGACATAGGTCGTGTGGCAATTTCAGCACGTAATGTTGCTGAGAGAGAGAGACAAGTGGTGGCAGGAGAGTAGAGCGTATGACTGCTCCAGACCACCGCGGCGAACCTACTGACACGAATCCCACCTCCTCCCTTCCTCTCTCACTCGCTACATACTGAATTGTATGGGGAAAGTACCGAATTACATGTTTTTTGCACTCGTGTTGCGCGGTTGTTGCAAGAAAACTAGCTATCATAAAAGGATCGTTATGGTGTCATTGGAAAGCTCTGTTTATGCCCTTTCAGGGATAGATACTTGTTTTACGCTCTGGGTCTTATTTAGGCATGAAAATGATCACGTAAACAGCCCTATTTTGGCTAAAAACACCCCACTGGGCGGTACATATAAATATACCACTAGGCCGCTAATAAGGTGTTAAGAAAGCGTTCGACCCAAAGGTCAAAGATTGGAGTATGGGCCAGGATGGTTGTGAGGATGGGGGAGAGTAGGAGTGAAGCTAGCCATGCAAAGGTGATGTCGGGCAGCAGAGGGGTGTGGAGAGCAACCCCTGGCAACCAACAGTTATTGTCGTTATCGAGTACTTGGAACCCCACCACTTTTTGACGGATAGCAACAACAGATGGCGTTAGCATCTAGTTGGCCTTAGGGCAAGCTCTAGGGCATTTACACTATAGAGTCTGGTTCCTGACCACTTATTGCCTCCTGGTACACGAAATACACACTTGCATTTTCGGTCCATTGCAGACAAGGACAATAGGGTTTGCCATTGTTATAATTGACTTTCTATTTCAAAATAATTTATATTGAGGTTGAAGTAGAAATAAGGGTTATGTATTCAGTGGTATACAATTATAATGTGGTATTTATTATGAGATAGTTGCTAATTTTACACGGAATGCCTGAATATGTTAAAAGCCGAACTAGTGATCAGCTTGCAAAATAACACGAAACAGCTACTGGATTTGTGAAAGGCAAATCAGTGTTTTTTTGTGTTCTAAATCAATCAGTAATCTTTCATTCTTCCACTGGCATGGTCTGGAAGCATTGTTGATGTGACATATGCAATATATATTGATTGATAATTTCAAGTAAATCAGCTGGTAAATAGTCTATTTTCACGGACTCCGGACACAAATCAACTCGTTCCCTAGTCGTTTCGCTATCATAACACGATTTATTCTTTAAATAACTTTAACAAGCAAGCCATAACCAACCCTATCATAGCCTACGCTATTTTATATTGGGATACGACTATGCTTATCCTCTTATTCCGACAGTAATAGTAGGAAATCATGAAAGAAAGGTACGGTAATGTCATTTCCCTGAATACCGATTTTCGTTTATATTCTGCAGGGAAATTGAAGAACCTAATCAATCTAGTTTGGGGTAAGGTACGATAGCTGTCCTCTGATGATGTATGGATCAATTTTATTTGTAGTCGTTGCCTTCGTCCAGTGGAAGAATGAAATATATATAAATCGAAAAACAGGACGAAATAAAGTATATTGAGTAGGCCCCTATGTTGTTTTTATTTGTCCTTGATATGTATATACATAACAGCTAAGGCCATATGGTGAGCGTGCATTATTGCATGGAATAATTATTTTAGTTGGTGACGTGAGCTCAAACAATGGTTTTAATTATATAATATGTTCTTTTACAGTATAATAAATATATATATATAGTTCGTTCATGTCAGAGAACATTACTTGTGTAGCCTACATATAGATGTAACAGGATAAATTAGAGGTTACATAATGTAGGTCTTGCCATTACGTCAAATTTGTGATTACTATACAATACAATGCCATACAGTACTGTGGAGTGCACTAATAAAAGAAGTGCGATCCCGTAGAATTTTTTCACTATTAGTTGTGGATAGCAACAACAGATGGCGTTATTTTGTGGTGGCATCTGGCAACCTTTAGGAGCACGATTTTATTAGTACATTAGATAGCAGGTTTCCCATCTAGTATATAATCTCTGGTGGAGAGTCTACGGAGCCTGGTGAGTGTTGGTGTGACTGTTTGGGGGAAGCAGAGGCTACCAGATTACGGCCTTCTACTTTATAATCATAGAACGTTTTAAATCATATAATTGTAAAACTTTTAAAGCTGCTTTTAGTACATTTTTAAAACGCATCTGTGACATACCGTACCTCCGTATGTCAGTAATCCCATAATGGCAGCTCGATGTAATAAGTTATTACTGGATCATCACATAACTGTGGTTGAAGCAAGGTATTGCGGGAGACGATATAAATATCATAACCCCATTATTAGGCATAGTATTCAATATTAAAAATAAGGTTACTTAATGCAACATGTAATTGAGCATCATAAAAAGGTATAATGGTGAACTGTTAAACGGATATATAGATGTCTTCACATTCAGGTTAATCTGGGTACAAGGGCACTAGGACTTATTACGGCTATTAGTTTAAATAATCCTAATCATATGTTATGACTTCTTTTTTATACAGGTGTTGTATTGTTTGCGTGATCTAATTCTAGATTCTGTTTTACTGTGATTTAACCTCTGAAGTGCGCATGGGGGTAATTAGACACCTCTCCCTGTGCGCATGTATTTGAGGTGTTTCCGTCACTAAAATATTCATTGTACCATTAACACCTTAAGAGCGGCCTATGCGGTTTATTTATATGTACCGCCCAGCGGGGTGTTTTTAGCCAAAATAGGGCTGTTTACGTGATCATTTTCATGCCTAAATAAGACCCAGAACGTAAAACAAGTATCTATCCCTGAAAGGGCATAAACAGAGCTTTCGAATGACACCATAACGATCCTTTTATGATGGCTAGTTTTCTTGCAATAACCGTGCAACGCGAGTGCAAAAAGCATGTAATTAGGCACTTTCCCCATACAATTCCTTATATAGCGAGTGAGAGAGGTAGGAGGGAGGTGAGATTCGTGTCAGTAGGTTCGCCGCGGTGGTCTGGAGCAGTCATACGCTCGCTACTCTCCTGCCACCACTTGTCTCTCTCTCTCAGCAACATTACGTGCTGAAATTGCCACTCGACCTATGTCGAGCACCGCCACATAGTCCAGCTTTATTTAACTCGACTTATGTTGCTCGCCGCTAATTAAGGGTTAATAGTATTAATACTTATCCATATGCGCTTATGAAGGGTTGATTATAAAGGTATTAACCTGAAACAACAATAAAACGAATGAAAACATCGTTTGGATGGTCAAAATCGGAGATATAGCCCGCGAGTTGTATAATGTATGGGTGAGGCAAGCTGCTTTCCCGCCAATTTCCCCCAAGGCCACTGAGACACAGTCGATCGATACTCTCTCTCTCTCTCTTGCATTCGCTTGCTATCAGTGATGACCACACCCTGCAACCGGATTTCTAATGTTAGCACGAAAATATACCTCAGAATAAGGGAATAACAGGGAAAATAGGTGATAACTGAAGGAGAGGAGGAAAGTGGGGAAGGAGGGGAGGTAGAGGACTGAGATTTTGCATGGCCCAGGGGCCAAAAAAATAAAATAAAAAAATAAAAATAATTTTTTTTTTTTTTCGATGTCAAAAGTTGATTTTTTTTTTCTCTGACTCTTAAGAGTCTCCCCGCAGTCCGCCGGGGGAACTCTTAAGAGTCTCCCGGCAGTTCCCGGGTTAATGACTGTAACTCTTACATTTCTTACATTTCGAATATCTTTACGCTATCAGACAGTAACTAGGACCATACGGCTGTTAAAGTGTAGATAGCAGAGGGGTGTTGTAGATAGAGTGGCTGTTGGAATGGCTTTGTTATGTACAGTATGTTATTAGTCTGTATATGTCGTCGAGGTTTCCCCCGACTGGGTGCGAACATAATATACATGCTAGGACATACTACCACACCCACTAAATGTCTGCCTTGGCTGGAATCGAACCCAGGTCAAGCAGATTCACACTTGATCACGTCCACTCGACCGCCGCGTCTCTCATTTATAGTTTCTAAAAAAAAATGCTCTGCTAATGTTACTTAATTAATATTCTTAATATTATTAGAGTTTATATTTCACTATTATATATTTTACTTATTAAATTTGATGGTAAATTACTTAATTCAAATAATTGCATTTTGCTTATTGAAAATTTGGACAATATAAAGATGACGTAATTAAATTCATACATCGATTTTATCGTGGCCTACAGGTTTCATATACGTTTACGTTGAGGGACCCGCAAAGGGCCGCTCTCGGGCGACTTGATATGCGGGGGTTGTGCTTTTTAGTACTAATAGTTGGGGACAGGATCAGGATTAGGGATGTAATGATTGGTGATCCTAGTTCTAAATGAATCAAGGGTGGGGCTATTAACTACATGAGATGGGAGGTGATTCCACTCTTGGATGCTGCGGGGAAAAAATTATTGTCTAAATATGTCCGTGCTTGCCTGATATGTGTGGTATTTTAGGCTGTGGCTGCGTCTCGTAAATCGTTTACTTGTAGGGTGTAAATATATATCTTTGTCTATGTCTACAAAGTTGTTTGGTGATTTTATATAACATCTGTTGTCTGTGCATTTGTCTCCTTGTTGCAAGTGGGTCGAGTTTAATGTCTTGTTTGAGCAAAGTGACAGATGTAGTGTGTCTGTAATCACGTCTGATCCATCTTGCAGCTTTTTTTTGTATGGCCTCTAATTTATTTATATTGTTGTGAGTGTGTGGATCCCAGACGGTGTCGCAGTATTCTAAGTGTGGCCGAACAAGTGTT
This sequence comes from Paralithodes platypus, assembly GCA_032716605.1. Lineage (NCBI taxonomy): Eukaryota > Metazoa > Arthropoda > Malacostraca > Decapoda > Lithodidae > Paralithodes > Paralithodes platypus. The sequence continues at coordinate 46,416,038 of CM064533.1, read as the reverse complement.
TTAAATGCTAGAATTTTGATGTTTGCGTTACACTTGGTGGATTCCTGCGCAGGAAGCCCAGGGCCCTATTAGTCTTTGCTCTGACGCTGCTAACGTGAGTGGTCTACCTAATGTCCGCTGAGAGTGGACGCCCAAATATTTGTGGGAGGGAACAGTATCCAAAAATGTGCTATGGAGTTTGTAGGAGAATGGGATGATTTTATTTGAACGGGTGAAACGGATATGGTGACATTTGTCCGGTCTAAATTTCATCTGCCACTTGGCTTCCCACTCTTCAAACGCAGTTAAGTCGTCCTGTAGTCGAAGGCAATCGTCCCTATTAGTAATTGGTCTATAAACTAAGCTATCATCTTCGAAAAGTCTAATAGTAGAAGTAAGCGATAGTGGGAGGTCATTTATGTATGAGAGGTGTGACGCATGTCCACGTGTGAGCATGCTGTACAGAACGCCTAGTCATGCCCCACTCTCGCTAGGATCGTCAGGGCAGGAACTTTGGCTGTAGTCTATGTAGAGTTTCCTAACTTAGTTCATGTGAGCCGTTGTACTATAAGTATTATGAATATGTATTTTGTTTTCATCTGAGTCAACGAGTTCTATTTTATATCATTAGTTATAAGTATTGTGTGTAAAACTTATTTGTAATGATGGGAAGAGAAACAGCCACAGTTAGGGGTCAGCGGGTACGCCAGGCGGGAGGTGGGCCTAACTCACTCGCACTCCTCCCTCCCTCAGTGCTAGGGGGAGCCTTTGTGTATCCCAGAGGAGAGAGAGAAATTATGTAATGGTTGTCAGTGGGCGGTCCTTAGTAGTTCACGTTGGGCTCACTAGAGGGCCGGGTATAAAAGGGAAGTCTAGCCATTTTTTCATCAGAACTCATTAGGCAGAGCGACTTCTCATTTCCCTTGCTAACTATTATATTCTTCTGACTGATGGGAACTTTCTCTACTACCTTACATTCTTATCTCCTCTTTTCCCTACCCTGTTTAACTTCCATGGTCCCGTTGGTGCAGAGCTAGTCAGCCAACGTATTATCGCTTGAGTTCTCACGAGATACTTGCCTATTAGATAGCCTATTTTGGAAGGGTTAACTTAGAATAGGATTGATTTATGTTTGTTGCACTTGTATATGCATTTCCCTGTGTGTTATTATTATTATTCCTGTTTTCTGCTAGTCTAGGTAATGCTAGACTGGGGTAAGGCTTTTCTGTGTTACGAGTTGTTGTTTGATGCAGTGGTTAAGCGATAAACCTGCATACTCGTTTCGGTTCAGTGAAGCCTAGGTTGTCTTCGCGGCTGACTGTGTTGAGTTAATAATTTACAGTGTGTGAGGGCAAGAGCCTAATCACCCTGTATTTTATTAACAGTTTGTTTTTACTTTGTCAAGGAGCCGGGAGAAAACCAGATACAAGGGATCTGGATTTCTCAAAGTGCACTTGTTAGTTTTAATGTAATACTTTAAACAGTTGTGAGGACTTCGCTAGGCTACAAGCCGTTTTTGCTCAGTCACTGCTACCTTTTGCCCACAGTACCCCAGCTAGACTTTACTCGATTAGTAGATACAGAATAGTATTGAAGCTTTCCTTATGTATGATATTGTTTATGCACTATTGATTTCATGTGTTGCAAGCTTGGCTACTTTAGTGATTAGTGGCCCACGAGCACAATCCGAGTAAGCTATTGCCGTTGCATTTGCGGAGTACTTCCTTTTAATGTTGCCATTTACTATTGCATATTCTTTTAATTATTCTTATGCCAATTTAAGCCTTTAATAGTATTTAATTGCCAGTGTTTTTGCTTATTGAATTACTGTTCAAAATCCGATACGTACTTCTTACGAGCATCCGAGAAGCATCTAACTTTTTTCAGAAGATTCCTTGCTCGATGCTTAAGGACTATTAATTAACGTAACGTAATAGTGCCGATCCGAAGTAGAGGGTGGTGGACTTCTTAAGTTCATAGTCAAGGGTGGATTACTTCGGCTTCGGCCAACACTATTCTTTGGTGTTGTTGTTTCTTACTTCATTGTTTGATTGCTGACCAGACTAGATAATTCCTGTCTCTTTATTAGTCTGTTGTTGAACACTAGTACCGAGTTCTTGTATACCCCGTTATAGCAGATTGAACTCTGGAGGGTATTGGTGTTTTTGTTCGGCTGGCAGTACTCAGGGGTTGGGATCGTGTGTTTCCGTTGTGGCAGCGAGCCGTATTCGAGTCCTGATTGAGAGCCCTTGTGTACCCGAGTGCCAGTTCGTAACAAATGGCGACCTTGCTTAGGATTTTGTGAACAGTATACATTTTTGCAGAGTTGTACAACATTTATTTGTTTGTATTTTAGTGTGCATATTGAAGAATATTTTTTTTTGTATGGCAATTAGTAAAGCATTTAAGAGACTCCAGTTAATTTAGTAATTAGTGCTTGCATAGGAAGTTTAACACTTTTGTCTCGAGATTTTTTTTGTGGACTTCAGTATGTCGTGCATTAGCACTGACGATGAGCGAGAGATGTCATTTGAAGGTGTGCCATTAGTAACCAGTGAGGAGGATGCTAGAGTTTTTGTGAGTAAGCGATACCACGTGACGGAGGAGAGGCTGACTGGGGTGGATGTTTGTGGCTTGCACCTGATAGCCAAGGTTTTGGGCATTTCCAATGTAGCAGGGATGTCCAAGGGGGAGCTGATTTCCTGGGTGTTGCGTGGGCGACATGGGGTTTCGGAGGAGAGGTCGTTTGGGGGGGTTCCTCCCCAGATCCCCTCTCACTCGACTCCCGCAGTGCCGTCCACTCAGTTACCGGAGGTTAGCACTCTCCCACAGAGGGATGAGAATTGGCAGATTGGAGTGCCCTCGGGTGGTGCACGTGGTGGTTCCCCAGTTTTTGCCCCCCCTCCTTCAGTAGTGGCAGCTCCCTCTTCCTGCCTGTCTCCAGATATGGTATTTAGACTTGAGCTTTCTAAGATTGAGGCTAGGGAGCAGGAGGATGAGACGAGGAGGTATGAAATTGAGGTTAGGAGGCATGAGGCTGAGCTTAGGTACGACTCGGGGAAATATTGTGCTAAATTAGATTTAGATAAGACTCGTGCAGAGTCGACAGGGACTCGGATGGGCCGTGAGGGCCAAGTAAGAGAACAGTCCTTGGCCCACTTAGTCAAATTGGTGCCGGTATTTAGTGAAACTGAAGTCACAGAATTTTTTAATCGTTTTGAGAAGAAGTGTAGGGAGCATAATTGGCCTGAAGAGAAGTGGGCAGCTCTAGTCTCCTCAAGACTTATGGGTAAGGGTCTGAAGGCTTATGATGCACTGCCTTTAGAGTCTTCCATTGACTACCCGGAATTGAAGAGAGCTGTCCTACGGGCATACGAGTTGCAACCGGAAACATATCGATTGAAGTTTCGGGGTGTTACAAAGACTAGGGAGGCGACCTTTCTTGAACATGCCCGGGACTTAAAAGATGCACTTAAAAACTGGACACGTTCTGAGAAAGCTGAGACGGCAGAACAGTTGACTGAGCTGTTTCTGCTCGAGCAGTTTTATAAGTGTACTGGTGCAGAAATGACTTTAACTATTAAAGAAAAGAACCCAAGAACTCTTCAAGAGGCAGCTGAGATGGCTGACCTCAGGTTGTCGCTAATCATGGGATGTGAATCTGTAAAGCGTGTTGATGCAGTTCCCAAGGGGCGCGATACTCCAAACCCTCGAGCTCAGGACAATCACTATAGATATAAACCTCAGTTTAAAAGCCAAGATACCAGGACTGAACCAAAGACTACAGCCGTCCCATTACAGAAGGGTCAGAACTCCGCCCCTTATCAGAAGAGACCGATAGGGGAAGTGGAATGTTTTCATTGTAGAAAGAAGGGGCATTATGCAAAATCTTGTCCTAGTAAGCCGCCAACTGCAGCCGTGTCTTTGGTGCGCAGCATAGGTGTGGCTGAAATGTTGTCTGGATTTACCCAGGGTAGTTTGCCAGCGGCAGGGTCACAGGCTATGTATAAGACTCAGGAAGGCTCGTCCCTTGTCCGTGATGTCTTTTGGTAAGTTGGGCGGGTTGCCAGCATAAGGTGGAAGTTTTGCGTGATACTGGAGCTTCACAGACACTTTTGAAGAATTTCACGGGGCGACCAATTAATGCGGCACGGGTGGTTGTTCAGGGTATTAATGCGACCAGGTCATACCCGTTGGTTCGTGTGGAGCTGGAAGTTGATGGTGTGATTAAGGACTTAGATGTTGGGATCGTTGAGAAATTGCCAGTGGAGGGCGTCGACCTTCTTCTCGGCAACGACTTTGCGGTGCCTACTTTAGACGTTCCACCCTTAGTCGTTGCCGAGAGGCCGGCCGACGTGAGTAGGGAGGAACAAGAGTGGGTAGTGAGTTGTCAACACCAACAGATGGCATGTGTGGTAACTCGTTCCCAAGCATTTAAGGTATCACAGCCTATTTCCCAGGCCACAGAACAGCGGAGGAAGGGAATTAAGGAGAAGCGGAAGGCTGGGAAAAGTTTGAAGAGTTTAGAACCAGTGTCTCTCCCAAAAGACCCAATAGCAGGACCTTTGACCGAGTCTGTTGTAACTCCATTGCCTAACACAGTTGATAAAGTAGTGGAGGAGGCAGAGACTCAGAGACAGCACCGTTACCTGCAGCGAGAACACCGGATGCCTAAGTTGGATGTTGGGGGAGGGCATGAGTTGTTGACCAAGCAGTTAGATATGTTGGCTCCCACAGACATTCGAAAGTTGCAATTAGAGGATCCAGAGGTTTTGCAGTGTACCAATGGGGCTGTGGAGTTAGAAGAAGATAGGGATGCAAAGGCAGGGGATTTTTTTTTCGTTAATGGAATTTTATACCACCGATATCAAGATCCTAAAAGGAACTGGGAGGGCGGATCAGGTACAGTTGACCAGCTGGTCGTGCCAGAGGGCTGCAGGGAAACTTTGCTTAGGTTGGCTCATGATTCTCCATTATCAGGACATTTGGGTGCCAAGAAAACGGTGGCGGCTTTGGGGAAATTGTATTGGTGGCCGGGGATAAAGTCTCATGTGCAGTCATGGATAAACTCATGTGATATTTGTCAACGTGTCGGGAAACCGAACCAAGTTATTCCTAAGGCTCCGTTACACCCTATTCCTGTGATTGGGCCACCCTTTAGTAAAATTATTGTTGACATGGTTGGTCCACTCCCTCCCACTAAGGCTGGAAATAAATTTGTGTTAACCATAATGGATGTTGCCACTAGATACCCCGATGCATACCCTATGAAAAATGGAATGGCTAAGACGGTAGTCAGTAACTTGTTGTGGTACTTCTCAAGGTACGGGTACCCGGAGGAGATTCAGTCTGATCAGGGATCTAATTTCACCTCCAACATGTTCAAGCAAACAATGCAACAGCATGGGATACGAGCAGTAGTATCGTCAGCGTATCACCCTGAGAGTCAAGGGGTGCTTGAGCGGTGGCATGCTACACTTAAAAGCATGCTCAGGTGTTATTGTGCTGACAACGGTATGGATTGGGATCTTGGATTGCCTTATGTGCTGTTTGCTGCTCGGGAGGTACCTGGTGAGAGCCTGGGATTTAGTCCAAACGAGCTGATTTTTGGACACCGTGTCAGGGGCCCCCTTAACATGCTGAAAGAAATTTGGGAGGGGACTGTGCAGCCTTGTCCATTATTAATGTATGTGCTTGAAAGCCGTGAGCGCATGCTTAAGAGTCTGGAGATGGCAGGTAGAAATTTGACAGAATCACAAGCTTTGATGAAGGACAGGTATGATCGCAAAGTGAGGCTCCGGAAGTTCACTGTAGGACAAGAGGTATTAATTTTGTTGCCTTTGGTTGGTAACCCCCTCTCTGCGAAGTACACTGGACCTTATAAAATTGTAGACAAAATTTCAGACTTAGATTACCTTGTTGCCACTCCAGACAGGAGGAAAAAGAACCAGTTATGTCACGTGAACCTCATTAAAGAGTATGTGAGGCGCCCCTCTGAGCCTCTCACTGTCCCTGTGTTGGCTTGTTGCGGCCGTGGTGGAGAAGGAGAGGGGGACAGTCAAGCTTCAGAGGAGGATAGCTGGAATCAACATGTTTCAGCGGATCAGTGGGCGGGGAACTCGAGCCTAAGGGCTGACGAGGCTATAGCTCATTTGCCTGAGCCGCAGTTTGATGCTATCCGTCAGTTGTTCGGTTCATACCCCACTGTATTTGCTGAACACCCAGGCCTCACTACTCAGGCTATGCATGATGTTGACGTGGGGGACCATATACCCTTTAAGTCAATCCCGTACCGTGTGCCCCCCATAAAACTACCAGCTCTGAGGGATGAGTTGGAGTATATGCTCCGTAGAGGGTTGATAGAGAAAGGCACAGTTAAGTGGACTTCCCTCGTAACACTGCAGCCTAAGCCAGATGGCAAGGTACGCTTTTGTATTGATTTCCGTAGGTTAAACGGTTTGACTCCAACTAACCCACATCCTCTTCCTCGGGTTGATGATAGTGTTGACAAAATTGGTAATGCTCGTTTTTTGTCTAAAGTAGATTTAGTAAAAGGTTACTGGCAAGTACCTTTGTCCGAGCGTGCTAAAGAGGTATGTGGTTTTGTTGTTGACGGGAGTACCTACCGATGCAATGTTATGCCTTACGGACTTGAGAATGCACCAGCAACGTTTCAGAACCTGATGAATGAAATTGTAAAGGACATTCCGAATTGCACCGTATATTTGGACGATGTAATCATTTATGATGACGACTTTGAGAGCCATTGTGAGCACCTTGAGACCTTGTTCCGGAAACTTAGTGAAGCAGGTCTGGTAGTAAATTTGGCAAAGTGTGACTTCGTAAAAGCCACTGTGCAGTACCTTGGGTTTGTAGTGGGAAGGGGACAGGTGTGCCCTCCTCAGAACAAGGTACAGGCTATCAATAAATTTCCGCACCCAACAACCAAGAAACAGATTATGAGATTCTTGGGTATGATAGGCTACTACAGACGCTTCATAAAAGGTTACTCAACGGTGTTGGCACCTCTCACAGATTTGTTATCTAAAGACAAAAAGGTTTGTGGGCACCTGAGTGTGAAAAGGCTTTCACTTTGGTGAAACATTTGCTATGTACTCACCCGATACTCAGGGCCCCAGACTTTAACAGGCCTTTTCAGCTGGCAACAGATGCTAGTGGTGTAGGGGCTGGTGCCGTCTTGCTACAGACAGACAATGAAGGTGTGGAACACCCAGTAAGTTTCTTTTCTAAGAAGTTCAATGCTGCACAAAAGAACTATTCTACAATAGAAAAGGAATTACTGGCGATTGTGCTGTCACTCAGGCACTTCGAGGTGTATGTTCCAGCCTATGGCCCAGTCGTGGTTATCTACACTGATCATCACCCTTTGAGATTCCTGAATCAATTTCACAATCGCAATATGAGACTGACCAGGTGGTCTTTGATGTTGCAGGAGTATAACCTGGACATCCGTCATATTGCTGGATGTGACAATGTGATCGCGGATTGTTTATCAAGGGTGGATGATCAGTCGTAGGCTATCACAGGTGTGTGGGTTTGAGTGGAGGAAAATAGGCTGCCCTTATAGTGCAGCCGGGAAAAACATATTAAAATATAAAATCATATAAAAACTCTTTCTTTTGATATAGGTAATCGTATAAGTTTGTCATAGCCTATAGAGTTTGAGTAGTCCACGAACTATCAAACGGCTGAGCTGCTGTAAGCTCGCTCTGGGAGCATGATATTGTGTCTTTTTGCTATTGTTGGGAGGAGTTATAAAATGTGATTTTTTTTTTTATATAATAAGATGTGTTTTGGTGATAAACTCAGCTTTGTTTTAGTGCCATGCAGTCGCTGGGTGTGGGGGGCTTGATGGGGTTCTGTGTTTGTCAGATTTTAGCTCAGGGTTGAGCGAGTAAAATCTTGGGGGAGGTGTGACGCATGTCCACGTGTGAGCATGCTGTACAGAACGCCTAGTCATGCCCCACTCTCGCTAGGATCGTCAGGGCAGGAACTTTGGCTGTAGTCTATGTAGAGTTTCCTAACTCAGTTCATGTGAGCTGTTTCACTATAAGTATTATGAATATGTATTTTGTTTTCATCTGAGTCAACGAGTTCTATTTTATATCATTAGTTATAAGTATTGTGTAAAACTTATTTGTAATGATGGGAAGAGAAACAGCCACAGTTAGGGGTCAGTGGGTACGCCAGGCGGGAGGTGGGCCTAACTCACTCGCACTCCTCCCTCCCTCAGTGCTAGGGGGAGCCTTTGTGTATCCCAGAGGAGAGAGAGAAATTATGTAATGGTTGTCAGTGGGCGGTCCTTAGTAGTTCACGTTGGGCTCACTAGAGGGCCGGGTATAAAAGGGAAGTCTAGCCATTTTTTCATCAGAACTCATTAGGCAGAGCGACATCTCATTTCCCTTGCTAACTATATATATTCTTCTGACTGATGGGAACTTTCTCTACTACCTTACATTCTTATCTCTTTTCCCTACCCTGTTTAACTTCCATGGTCCCGTTGGTGCAGAGCTAGTCAGCCAATGTATTATCGCTTGAGTTCTCACGAGATACTTGCCTATTAGATAGCCTATTTTGGAAGGGTTAACTTAGAATAGGATTGATTTATGTTTGTTGCACTTGTATATGCATTTCCCTGTGTGTTATTATTATTATTCCTGTTTTCTGCTAGTCTAGGTAATGCTAGACTGGGGTAAGGCTTTTCTGTGTTACGAGTTGTTGTTTGATGCAGTGGTTAAGCGATAAACCTGCATACTCGTTTCGGTTCAGTGAAGCCTAGGTTGTCTTCGCGGCTGACTGTGTTGAGTTAATAATTTACAGTGCGTGAGGGCAAGAACCTAACCACCCTGTATTTTATTAACAGTTTGTTTTTACTTTGTCAAGGAGCTGGGAGAAAACCAGATACAAGGGATCTGGATTTCTCAAAGTGCACTTGTTAGTTTTAATGTAATACTTTAAACAGTTGTGAGGACTTCGCTAGGCTACAAGCCGTTTTTGCTCAGTCACTGCTACCTTTTGCCCACAGTACCCCAGCTAGACTTTACTCGATTAGTAGATACAGAATAGTATTGAAGCTTATCTTATGTATGATATTGTTTATGCACTATTGATTTCATGTGTTGCAAGCTTGGCTACTTTAGTGATTAGTGGCCCACGAGCACAATCCGAGTAAGCTATTGCCGTTGCATTTGCGGAGTACTTCCTTTTAATGTTTGCCATTTACTATTGCATATTTTTTTAATTATTCTTATGCCAATTTAAGCCTTTAATAGTATTTAATTGCCAGTGTTTTTGCTTATTGAATTACTGTTCAAAATCCGATACGTACTTCTTACGAGCATCCGAGAAGCATCTAACTTTTTTCAGAAGATTCCTTGCTCGATGCTTAACACCTTACGAGCGGCCTATGCGGTTTATTTATGTGTACCGCACAGCGGGGTGTTTTTAGCCAAAATAGGGCTGTTTACGTGATCATTTTCATGCCTAAATAAGACCCAGAACGTAAAACAAGTACCTATCCCTGAAAGGGCATAAACAGAGCTTTCGAATGACACCATAACGATCCTTGTATGATGGATAGTTTTCTTGCAATAACCGTGCAACGCGAGTGCAAAAAAGCAGGTAATTCGGTACTTTCAGTACATAATTGAGTATGTAGCGAGTGAGAGAGGGAGGAGGGAGCTGAGATTTGTGTCAGTAGGTTCGCCGCGGTGGTCTGGAGCAGTCATACGCTCGCTAGTCTCCTGCCACCACTTGTCTCTCTCTCTCAGCCACATTACGTGCTGAAATTGCCACTCGAGTTATGTCGAGCGCCGCCACATAGTCCAGCTTTATTTAACTCGACTTATGTTGCTCGCTGCTAATTAAGGGTTAAGGACTATTAATTAACGTAACGTAATAGTGCTGATCCGAAGTAGAGGGTGGGGGACTTCTTAAGTTCATAGTCAAGGGTGGATTACTTCGGCTTCGGCCAACACTATTCTTTGGTGTTGTTGTTTCTTAC
>CM064533.1:46086238-46405935 GCA_032716605.1 Paralithodes platypus | reverse complement strand
TACCCTGTTTAACTTCCATGGTCCCGTTGGTGCAGAGCTAGTCAGCCAATGTATTATCGCTTGAGTTCTCACGAGATACTTGCCTATTAGATAGCCTATTTTGGAAGGGTTAACTTAGAATAGGATTGATTTATGTTTGTTGCACTTGTATATGCATTTCCCTGTGTGTTATTATTATTATTCCTGTTTTCTGCTAGTCTAGGTAATGCTAGACTGGGGTAAGGCTTTTCTGTGTTACGAGTTGTTGTTTGATGCAGTGGTTAAGCGATAAACCTGCATACTCGTTTCGGTTCAGTGAAGCCTAGGTTGTCTTCGCGGCTGACTGTGTTGAGTTAATAATTTACAGTGCGTGAGGGCAAGAACCTAACCACCCTGTATTTTATTAACAGTTTGTTTTTACTTTGTCAAGGAGCTGGGAGAAAACCAGATACAAGGGATCTGGATTTCTCAAAGTGCACTTGTTAGTTTTAATGTAATACTTTAAACAGTTGTGAGGACTTCGCTAGGCTACAAGCCGTTTTTGCTCAGTCACTGCTACCTTTTGCCCACAGTACCCCAGCTAGACTTTACTCGATTAGTAGATACAGAATAGTATTGAAGCTTATCTTATGTATGATATTGTTTATGCACTATTGATTTCATGTGTTGCAAGCTTGGCTACTTTAGTGATTAGTGGCCCACGAGCACAATCCGAGTAAGCTATTGCCGTTGCATTTGCGGAGTACTTCCTTTTAATGTTTGCCATTTACTATTGCATATTTTTTTAATTATTCTTATGCCAATTTAAGCCTTTAATAGTATTTAATTGCCAGTGTTTTTGCTTATTGAATTACTGTTCAAAATCCGATACGTACTTCTTACGAGCATCCGAGAAGCATCTAACTTTTTTCAGAAGATTCCTTGCTCGATGCTTAACACCTTACGAGCGGCCTATGCGGTTTATTTATGTGTACCGCACAGCGGGGTGTTTTTAGCCAAAATAGGGCTGTTTACGTGATCATTTTCATGCCTAAATAAGACCCAGAACGTAAAACAAGTACCTATCCCTGAAAGGGCATAAACAGAGCTTTCGAATGACACCATAACGATCCTTGTATGATGGATAGTTTTCTTGCAATAACCGTGCAACGCGAGTGCAAAAAGCAGGTAATTCGGTACTTTCAGTACATAATTGAGTATGTAGCGAGTGAGAGAGGGAGGAGGGAGCTGAGATTTGTGTCAGTAGGTTCGCCGCGGTGGTCTGGAGCAGTCATACGCTCGCTAGTCTCCTGCCACCACTTGTCTCTCTCTCTCAGCCACATTACGTGCTGAAATTGCCACTCGAGTTATGTCGAGCGCCGCCACATAGTCCAGCTTTATTTAACTCGACTTATGTTGCTCGCTGCTAATTAAGGGTTAAGGACTATTAATTAACGTAACGTAATAGTGCTGATCCGAAGTAGAGGGTGGTGGACTTCTTAAGTTCATAGTCAAGGGTGGATTACTTCGGCTTCGGCCAACACTATTCTTTGGTGTTGTTGTTTCTTACTTCATTGTTTGATTGTTGACCAGACTAGATAATTCCTGTCTCTTTATTAGTCTGTTGTTGAACACTAGTACCGAGTTCTTGTATACCCCGTTATAGCAGATTGAACTCTGGAGGGTATTGGTGTTTTTTGTTCGGCTGGCAGTACTCAGGGGTTGGGATCGTGTGTTTCCGTTGTGGCAGCGAGCCGTATTCGAGTCCTGATTGAGAGCCCTTGTGTACCCGAGTGCCAGTTCGTAACAGAGGAAAAGTAGGGGACCCAGGACAGTGCTTTGTGGGACCCCAGAAGTTACAGAGACAGTGGAAGAATGAGAACCCTCGAGAACAACGCGTTGATCCCGATTGGTCACGAAAGTCTTAATCCAGTGAAGAAGTGGTCCTCGGATGCCATAATAATCTAACTTAGCTAACAGTCTTTGGTGAGGGACTTTGTCGAAGGCTTTGGCAAAGTCTAGTACTATGGCGTCAACTTGTCGAATTTCATGTATTTCATTCGTATATGCATTCCTATATGTGTCTAAATGCGCATAAAAATGTATTACTGATCCTGAAAAAATAAATTAATATCCTCTATATCACCTACCTCGCAAGAAGAAGAAGAAGAAGAAGAGTTGGGGAATTTTTTTTTTTTGCCCCCTACTGTTTAAATATATGAAGATTTCAATAAATCCTGGGGGGGTGAGGGGGGGGGCTCCCCCCCCCCCTCAACATGTTTTGTATCCCACGGCAAGCGGTTATGGCCAAATAGTTATTTTTCGCGAGTGAAGGGGCGTGTTTTTAGATTGTTGTTTAATGGGTAAATATGCATTTCCGCCTATTATCACACATCAAAACACCCTTACACAACTCTAAACTAGATAAAAATAATCGAAACGATTTTTAGCAATTTAATTACATCATCTTTATATTGACCGAAAATTTAGCCCTCATTTTATTCAATCATTTAGATTATCATTTGATAACTATTTTGTTTTGTACATATTATTAACATTGGCTTAAAACGGCACTTATAAGTTATTGTATCATCTTTTTAAACCTAAGGGAGAAGAACAGCAGTATCGAGGTGATTTACTGAAGTCTAAACATTTATATTTGAAAACAAAAACACACTCAAAAACAACATAATATTTACCTACTTAAACCGGCAACTAATTATTTTACTTTTTGTGTTTTGAACCTGAATTGCTAATCAAGTAAGTAGTACACTCACGCGTACTAAGCGCTGCTCAGGGGTGGGGCCTTCCTTCCCCTCCTCCACCCTGGACAGGTGGAAGGGGGGAGTCGTGTCCAAGTCTACCCCCACCTTCCACCCCCAAACTATCCCCAACTCCACCACCTTCCTCCTCTGGTTGCTAGTTAGTGATTAGCAACGTATGTTTTCATTCCTGTAAATTATAGCTAAACCATCACTGCACACTCTTGCAATGGCCACCAATTAATATGTATTAGGAATTTAATACAATATGTAATTGTATACTCAAAGTGAGTTTACATACAACATCGGCTGTAGGGGTCTTCTGCTTCTCCTTCTCTTTCTCTCTTTCTCTCTACGACCAAAGTTTAATGTGATTTGAATGTGATGATACTGGAATTATATCCAATCTCTTACAGTATTAACGATGACATATTTACCATCATTGCCATACACATCAATGTGCCCTCTACCATCTAATCATAGGTTCTCTAATCACTTACGGCAGTTAGGCCTTTTTAACAAAAAAGGAAAGATAAAAGGCAATTATTGGCTGGAATAGTGTTGCAACTGTTACTGATTGTGTTGTTTATAATTTCATTCAGATTGTCTCATCTATACAATACCATACATACTATAATCGGTATATGTTGCATACTACTTGGCCCTATACACTAATTTTTCAACCAATTAAATGTAGAACTCTAGGTCAATTACAATCAAAGTCGGTGTTAACTTATAGTAAGGGTTGAATATCAATCCCCTGAGTAGCACTGCTCGTCTTCTCACTTCCCCCTCCTCTGCCTCTGTCTGTGATCTCAGCCTCTCAACTCTACAAACCCCCAACTAAAGAGTAAGGTTTAATACAGTTCTACCATCAACTCTCCCTTATGTGTGTTCCTCCCCCGGTGTTCCTCAGGGCTCTGTCCTATCTCCTATTCTCTTTCTAATTTTTATAAATGATCTCCTTAACTGTTCCTTAATTCCCATCCATTCATACGCAGACAACTCAACCTTACACTACTCCATTAGTTTTTCAGAACTCCCCAGCCAGCAATCCCTCAACGACAAACTTAATGAAGCCATAGAACTCCTAAATTCTGATCTAAATACTATTTCCAATTGGGGCAGAGAAAACATTGTTAAATTTAATGCTTCCAAAACCCAATTTCTCCATCTATCTACCCGTCAGGATCTCCCAGCGGACTATCCCTTATTCTTCAACAATACAAAAATCAACCCTTCATCATTCTTCTCTCAATATTCTTGGTGTCTCTTTTTCTTCTGCTCTCATTTGGAAGGACCATATTACCATACTTGCTAAGGCAGCCTCCCAGAAGCTGGGTGTGCTCAACCGCCTTAGGGGGTTCTTTTACCCTGCACAGCTTCTTGCTCTGTACAGGGGCATAGTGCACCTTTGTATTGAGTATTGTTCACATGTGTGGGGAGGTTCCTCTCACACCGCTCTCCTAGACAAAGTTGAAAGGAAGGCCTTTCGTATCATTAACTCCCGTCCACTCACCAACTCTCTGCAATCTCTCTCTCTCCGCTGCAATGTTGCATCTCTCTCGCTATTCTATCGCTACTATAATAATCAGTGTTCCTCAGAGCTATCCCAGTGCATACCACCTCCTTTACGTAGGGCACGTGGTACCCGTCTTGCAACTCAATCCCACCCCTACTCTGTGCAACTCTCCAACCCAAGAGTGAAACGTTACTCTCAAACTTTCTTTACTCAACAGCTGAGCTCTGGAACTCTCTCCCAGAATCAGTCTTTCCCTCTTCCTATGACTTAAATTGCTTCAAACTCCGTGTGTCCAGGCATTTTGGCTCGAACGTCCCTTGATTTTGGCCCTGTCACTCTTTCAACTATGGGGGAGGCACTCGCTATAGGCAGTTATGCCTTTTGCCTCCCTCAATCACATAGAAAAAAAAAATGCAGGCAACATTCATCACACACACAAATGAAGGGATATACAGTATACCCCATTCAGACCAGTTAAATCTTGGTCGTAGAAAGTGTAGGCTCTGAGAGACAGTGTGAGTAAGTGTTACAAGGAGTTTCAAGGAAAATTATATCAAAGACCTTGCGGTCCATTCCGGAGAGATACTCAGAGTAGATGGAAAACATTGTTTAGTGCACTGCACTCATTACAGAGTGTGGAAAATACTGTCTACTATCTTCTTGAACTGTTCTACTGAGGATATTTTTACAATTTCTAAGGGAAGTTTGTTCCAGGTAGAACAGTTCTTATATGTGAACAAGTTTTCACAAATACTAGTGCTGAACCATTTAAATTTTCACTTGAAACTTTTTTTAAAGCATTTGATTATAGTCCACATTGTCAAACCAATTAAATATTTTAAAAACTTCAATGACCTGAACTCGTAGTATGCATGTTGAGAGAGAGAGAGAGAGAGAGAGAGAGAGAGAGAGAGAGAGAGAGAGAGAGAGAAGCGGAAGACCCCTACAGCCGAAATTGGTGTAACTCACGTTGCATGTATAGAGCCTCATTTTTGAGAATACAATTACATATTGTATCAAATTCCTAATACATTTTAAATGTTGGCCATTGTAAGAGTGTGCAATAATGGTTTAGCTAGAATGTATAAGACATGAAAACATACGTTGCTAATCACTAACTAGCAGCCAGAGGAGGAAGGTGGGAGAGTTGGTGATAGTTTGGACACTACTCCACCCCCTTCCACCTGCCCAGGGTGGAGAAGGGGAAGGAAGGCCTCACCCCTGAGCAGCTTTTAGTACGCGTGAGTGTACATGTTATAATTATGATGTAGCCTATATTATGAAATGTAGGAATTTTATTGAATATACAGTGTATCAGTCTGTTTTTTCATAAAGTACTCTTATATGTATATATATTTGGAGAGACATATACCCTCCCTCTACAAGTTCTGGCTCTATACTGAAGTGAGCGGGTGAAGTCTTATATAAGGTATCTTACGTAACTAACTTGTCCTATGTAATTGCGGAAGAAATGTGTGTGAAAAATAACCAATAAATGATGAAAATATCAGAAAAATAGGTGATAATTGAGGAGGGGGGAAGAAGGTAGGGAAGGAGCAGAAGGGGGTGGAGGTGAGAACTGAGACACATATGGATGAGTGGTAGGAATACTAGAGAGGAATCATCTCACCCAATGACATATTCCTTTAATTTGATAGTCCCTGGGGCATTTTTGAAGTTTTTTTTTCATGGTCTTGCTTCCGTGAGGCCTATCGCATTTGCTATACACATACTTCCGTGACTTATATCGCTTTTCTCGGGTTTATGCAAATTTAAGCGTTATTAACCGTTATAAATGGTTGCATATAGAAAAAACATTTATATTCATGCAATTTTTTTTGTAGGGAGTTGGTTCACACTTTATTCTCATTATCATGCTTTGCTTTATGAACTGAGGTATAATATAGAGCTGTATAATGGACAGTGTGAGATTATATTCGCAAATAATGTGAACCAACGTTTACTGAACATTAAGTTTTTTAACCTAAGAACTGCATGAGGGGGGTGCGGGGCATCTATGCTTTATGTGTGAGTATCGGGAACAAATTGAATCTTTCAATGTGGGTTGAAAATTACATATTCTTTGATAATTATACATTCCCACATACGACCATATACAGTATATTTGTTCCGTCCAAACCAACATGGTAATGGCATAGTTGTGGTCATACTTAATTGGTTCGCGAACGTCTGCAATTATGGAGTGCGAGAATGGTGGTGGAGTAGAGGGGATAACTTTAAAACAAAAATTTATATCTACCCATAAATTAGGTGCAATAAATATAATCCAATAAACAGACATGTGAATGGAGGATCCTCTCCCTCTTCACTCACACTAGTGCTCGTACTCCTGGTTCGCACATAGTGGGTGTGAGGGAAGGATGGTAGGAGATTGATGGGGTCATATTAGACTTTGGTGAATGTAGTTGAGGTAGAGTAGTTGACTAGAGATGGGAAGAAGTAGATGGAGGGGGAGAAAAGGTTTTGTTATGGAGAGATGCCATGTAGTTGTATATGTCACCCATTTTTTAGAAGATTCCAAGCACTGATATTGTAAAAGCTTTGAATAGTGTGAGGTTTACCGCAGTCTTCTGTATGGTTGTCATGTAAAGCTATAACAACCTTGATAACCCTTTCTTGCACAAGGATGTAGAATAAAAGTCAGAGGTAAGTTTTGTAGGTTCTATATTAGCCAAAGAGATACAGAGAGCTGGGGGGCACTGCTGAGCTAAGTGCCGGCCGGATCTTACTTATGAAAACATGTGCAGCGGTGCCGGAGATATTTGGTGCAACGCTGCCGTTATTAAAGCGTACGGTATATTACCAAGGGATATTAAACAATGATGGTATTGCCCTGAAAGTACATGTGTGTATGTTGCAATATGATTAAGGCATGTGTACACTCTGTATATATGTTATGTGTGCACTTAACCTATATCAACACCTCCCTCCCCCTTCAAGCTCGCAATACGTTGTCGAGCTGACTCTTTTTCTAGGAGCCTTTCAGACCTACGTGGGACCATGGGGGAAGTGAAGGACTCTCTTTCCGGGTCTGTGCAAGACACAGGGATCTCAGGGTTATGGGGGAGGGGGTCAACACCAGGGGAATTCACTGGGCGGAGGAAGCGACGGTTCTGCCAATATATCTAACCACTGGGGAGACGAACCTCATAATCCCTGGACCTGCCGCAGCCCATGACGACCCCAACCTTGTCCCAGCGGTGAGAAGTCGGGTCTTGGATCCGGACTGTGGTGCAGACTCTCAACCTGGGAAGGGGGCGTGCGTGCTGGTCATAGTTTCTCTGCACCAGCGCAGTGTGGGCGGCTGCACGGCAGTCACAGTCCTCGGCCTTGGCTTGCCACTCTGCTGCACAGGACTGGGGATGAGCAGGGACACAAGACCGTAGTGGGTGGCCATACAGGATTTGTGCCGGGGACTGGCCTGTGAAGTTCGGGGTGTTGCGGAGCTCCAACAGTCCACGGTCAAAGTCTTCACAGTCGATGTTGCCTGAGGGAACCGTCTTCAGTATGAGGTGTTTGACGGACTTGACGGCAGACTCGGCATGACCGTTGGATTGTGGGTAGTGTGGGGAAGAGACCAAGTGATTGACTCCCCCAACGCTCCAGAAAGTCCCGGAACTCACGGCTAGTAAACTGTGGGCTTCCATCTGTACGTAGGCGGAGGGGTACACCAACTTCCCTGAAGTAGCGGCAGAAGATCCTGATGGTGTTTAAAGCGGTAGTATCTCCTTTGCAGGGTACGACAACGGGCCATCCTGAGATTCGGTCTGTTACGACGAGGAAGGATTTCCCCGCCACAGCGAAGAAGTCGGCTGAAACAAGACTCGAAAGGCCTAGCTGGGTTGTCGTCGTTGATCATGGGTTCCTGCTGCTGACTAGGCTGTAAGACCTGACACGGCTCACAAGCTTGAACTGTGTTGGCGATGTCAGAGTTGATGCCAGGCCAAAAGACAGCCTGTCGCGCCCTACGCTTAGTGGCCTCCACACCTCTGTGGCTATCATGCAGGCGAGCCAAAGTGTGGCGGCGGAGGGCGTCAGGAACCACAACCCTCGCTCCGTACAGGACGAGTTCACCATCTGCTGACAGGTAGTCTCGGAGTTTCCAGAAAGGGAGTAGAGAGTTGTGCAGGTCGTAGCGGTTGGTGGGGAAACCTGAAGTAACGCACTCATGCAGGCGGATGTATACAGGGTCCGCTCTGGCTGCGTCTCGGAGTTCCTGGATAATCCTGTCCATGTCCTGTGAAGAAGAATTGACGTCTGTGGTGGCGGCATTGACAGTCACGAGGGACCTGAGGTGAACCGTGGCGTCGGCACATGCTAACTCATCCTCTGGCGTCGAGTGGCTGACAGGGGCTCGTGACAACGCATCAGGGATGCAGAGCAACCTGCCAGCGCGCCAGACGGCTATGAAGAGGTAAGGTGCGACTTTCTCCTTCAGATGTTGGAGGCGGGGATTTTCAACCGCATCAAGGGTGTAGTTGTTGAAGATGGGGATGAGGGGGCGATGGTCCGTCATGAGGGTGAAGTGTTGCAGGCCGATGAGGTAGAACTTGCACTTGGACATGGCCCAGACCACGGCTAGCATCTCCTGCTCAATGGTGGCATAGCGGGACTCGGGGTCGCTGAGGAACCTCGAGCCACACTGAACTAAGCGGAGACGGTTGTTGCCATGATCCTGTAGGAGAGCGTATCCAATACCGTTGAGGCGGGACGCATCAGTTTGTAGAATCACTGGTAGGGAAGGGCCGAATGGGGCTAGGACGGGTGGACTGAGTAGGGCAGCCTTGACCCGGCGGAAAGCCTCATCGTGGTCAGTGGTCCACATGAACGACCTCTTCGGGCTCATCAGGGGGCGCAGGGGCTGAGCGGCAGTGGCGATGTCGGGGGTGAACTCCGCCAGCTGGTTCACCAAACCCATGAAGGAGCGAAGGTCGGTAATGTTGGCTGGTGTCGGGAAGGCCTTGATCACTCCGACTTTGTCAGGGTCAGCCGAGATGCCCTCACCTGAGAGCGTGTACCCAAAGAAGTTCACACTGGGTGCGGCGACCACGAACTTGTCCTTGTTGAGTGTGATCCCACTGTCGCGGTACCGTATGAGCACTTCATGGATACGCTGAAGATGTGTGTTGAAGTCCTCGTCGTAGAGCAGCACATCGTCGACAACTTTGGCACAATTATGCACCCCTTGGAGGGCCCTATCACCGCGAAGGCAGAAGGCGTCACCTGTCGCAGCGAAACCCATTGAACCTCTACCGTGTCGGAAACGGCCATAAGGTGTGATGAAAGTTGTGAGATGCTGGTCCTCCTCCGCAAGTTCCATCTGCCAATATCCACTCAGGGCGTCTGCCGTTGTGAAGAATTTCGCCTGCGGGGCCACACTGCGGATCGCCTCGAAAGGCGTCGGTGAGGGATGGGCTGGGCGGGAAACTTGGCAGTTGAGCTTGGTGAGGTCTACGGTGAGGCGAACTTCGGCGTTGGGCTTGGCGACAACGACGAGGGGTTGGCACCACTCCGAAGGTTCGTCGCCGGCCGGTTTGGTGATACCTTGTGCCACTAGCGAGTACAGCTCCTGCTTAAGGGGACCGACCGGTTATTTACTAACTTCCAGGCCTTATTTCCAATGTAAATGCAATTTGGCACAGGTGTATGTGACCATAAAACTAGGTCAAAAACAGATTTTTTTTTTTTTTCTTACAATTTAGGTAAAAACAGGTTGCAAACTATAGCACTACTACGACCCATTCTACTCCTACAGAAATCCCTATACCATGTGCTGTATGTGATCAAACAACTCACAATAGGTGTGTCTGTAGTTGCTATGAAGAACATTTTATATATTTTGTGTATTTTTGGATTTAGGTGATTATGAATTAAGGTGAAATTATTTTGTAGAATTTTACGACTGTGACAACATGCTGCAACCAAACAAAATTGGCTAGAGTAAATTGGCTTTATAGGACTTGTAGTGTTTTAATTACCTTTCCAATGGTATATACACCATTCCTATAGTAGTGGGGCAGATAACTGGAATAATCGTTCATTTCTGGAAACAAGCACCAAAATTGGCACACATACTCCTTGGGGATTGCTCTTTTGATAAAACCCGTTAGCCACCTAAAAATTCAAGATGGCCACCATTGAATATACAGAAACATTGCATTTCGCAATAAAATCGCAAAGACTTGTCCTATTTGAATGATCTTGGTGACAAATCATACATTTTTCACTATGTAAAATCCGAATTTGGACCCATGGACTTACTCACTAGCTTCCTTGTACCATAATATCAGCCCCGGAATCATAATTAGGGTAAAAAGTGCCCATATCATAGGCACCATCAGTCCGATATATTATTGGATGTACATGTAGGCAGTAGGCCTATACTTGTTTGTCACTTATTGTCTTGCTGCGTGGATGAGTATACTACAACGCTTCTAAACCTCGCATCTGGAGCTGCACAGTGCCGTGCAGATCAGACCACAGCAGTAGCATTTGCATCGACCGCAGCATTCCGACTTGCATCCACACTTGGTCAGCTGCTGGCAACTCTCTGCAATGGGTGGGAGCTCTGTCCAAACGATCTGCCACAGATCTCCTTTCTTAGTCCAGCCCCAGTTGGCAGGAGTCTGCGTTTCTGGTTGACGTACTGTTGACTGACTCCAGATGCAGCCCGCCTGGTAAGCAGCATGCTTCACATGCTGCTTCAGTGCTGCTCGGGTTGGAGGAATGGCTTCATACGGCCTCTGTTTTCGAGCAAACATGTCCAACCTCGCATCATCGACACCTTCAGATGTGCTGGATCTGTCGTACATCATGACCACGAACTTCTCCAAGGTCTGCAGGTTTTCATCATCAACTACCGGTGGGTACTGGCTGAGTTTGCTGAAGACACCGGAAGCCTCATCACAAACATCCCAGGTTTGCCAAGCAGACTTCTTCCCTTTGCCACGGAATGCTGAAACGACATCACAGCCAGTGAAGGCATGGAAGAAGAGCATCCCTTGCTCTTTTCTGCAAGAGTGCAACACAAGTCATGTACAGGAATCCACCTCAGGTTCGGACATTGGTGAAGGAGTCTGGAAGTACTGGAACTGTCTTCACTTTTTCCTCTCCGAACTTCAGCTGTCCACGATCTTCACCTTTGTCTTCTTTGGTTGGGTGCTGGAAAACAGAGACGCTGGTTCCATGGAAAGAATTGGTCGCTGTCGTTGCAGTGGGATTGTGGTCTATGTTGTCCATGGCTGATGTGGTGAACAGCCCTTTTCGCAGAACTGGTGGACAGACCACCCCATCGTCCACGTACTTGCTGACTGTTGCATCTCCCAGCTGTGCAGATATCTGTAGCACCCTGTCGTATGAAATGCTGATGCCATGCTCGTTAAGCATTTCCACCAACTTTCTCTTTCTGGTCTTTGTGTAGACGGACATCCCCATGTAAACAGGGAATGGGGTCTCTCTGTCTTTGGAGTGTCTGCGAGTTGCTGCTCCTTCTTTGTACCTTGCGTAGCAGTTGTACTGAAGCAGCTGAGCAATTGCTAGATCTGTCTTTGATGCACCAAACCTCAGTTGAGATTTGATGTCCGCTCCGTGTTCAAGCATGGCCACAAACTGAAGAAGAGTAAGTGGAATGGCCTGCTCGATGCACCCCTCATGGAAGGTTCCATCAAATGTGGACTTGTGGTCCAGCATATGTCTTCGCAAGATGTTAGCTGCTTTGCCAAGGATAATAGCTTCACTATAATAGTCAGAGGCTTCTGACAAGACAAAGCCCACATCTTTCTGGAAAGCCAGAAGAACATCCCTTCCCTGCTTGTGCACTTCCAACTCAGGTATTTCTGACAGCATTTTTTCCTTCAGTCTTGTGGAGTTGACAGCAGGTGCATCAACAAACAGCTGTTCCAGGCGCTGGGCATACAGGTGAACTATGTCTGCAAGTCAGAAGACTGCAGGACCCTCGACAGATCTGGTGGTCTCCTCTAGATATGTGACTAGCTCTGAGAATGCCTGTGGGTGGGCATCCTCTTCGGGTGCACGTTCCTGTTCCAGTCTCTTGGTGGCTCTGAGGTACGTCCTCTCTCTATTGTACAGGTCTGTCAAGCATGCAAAATGGTATTTGAGCTCCTGTGCAATAGCATCTCCACCGCTGAGTCTTGCAAGAAGTTTTCCGTCATTTAAAGTTTGGGCACATTCATTAAGTCTGTTATTGAGGTTCATCGTCATAACTTGTCTGAGTTCAGAGGATGGGGCTTCTTTGTCACATATGAAACACGTTTGGCCTTCAAGGCTGGTTCTACGCAGCTTGGTCTGGCATTCTACTGGTTGAGCACTCTCTGCTCTTCTTTTTCTGGCTCTCTCCAGTTTCGTGTTGTTGAACATAAGGCGACAACTTTGGTGATACTGCGCCTGGTTCCTCCTCAGAGTTTCTTCAATGCCACCACCATCATCAAGTCTGGCTGGATCCAGAACAATAGGCATCTCATTAATTGCGTGAAAGAGGGAATAGTAGTCGCAATCATAGTGTAGCCATCATGTTCTTGTGGTTGTTGTGCATGTGGTGACTTGAGCTCTTCACTCTTCTTCTTCTGGCAAAGACAACACTTGCTCCAGTCAGTCCGGAATTTAGATGGTCCTGGATCTGTATTTGCCATCTTGGTGAATACAGTATGATAATTATCTGTAACACAGATATAATAGATAACAGATAATCACAGTATATAACAGATAATCACAGTATGTTATATGATAACAGATATAACAGATAATCACAGTATGATAATTATCTATATTCAGTGAATCAAGGCCAAGGGGTTATCCTTTTACCACCTTGATCACAATCATGCACAACAAGGTATGGGATACGACTAGGTTCGGGAATAAAAATATATGACCTACACCTAGCCCGATCGTTCATCCAGTATCATTTAAGTCCCGTGCAATCTGTACACCATCCAGGTAACTACATGCAAAGCAATGTAAAGCCCCGTTACCCTTGGCTCGGCTCTCCCGCGCTGGCACACCCTGTCAATTCAGGCGCAGCTATCTAACTAAACATCTATGTTAAACTACATGTAATCTACAGTAGCTAACTGATGCGGGGCTTATTAGACAGCATTTGGGACACTAAACTAATTATTTAGCTACGCTAAACTAATTATTCAGCTGATACTGAACCCCATGCTGAGTTTCACAGCAGCGGTGCCACCAGTGTGCCCTGGCTGTGCATTGACATCCGCTCTGTTGAGCTACTACTCTACACCTTCCGCTGCAAGTCTCTCAACGTCCCCCCCCCCCCCCCACCGCATCGTGTCATGTCCAGTTTGGAAGCCTTGTACAGGAAGATGCTACACATACTAAACCTCTAACACTACTACGATATACACTACCATACATTTTAGCCGAGTCAGACGTAACATGAACCTCTAATTTAGAAGAATATTAGGATTCCGGGACTGATATTATGGTACAAGGAAGCTTGTGAGTAAGTCCATGGTTACAAATTCGGATTCTACATAGTGAAAAATTTATCATTTTACACCAAGATCATTCAAATAGGACAAGTCTTTGCGATTTTATGGCAAAATGCACTATTTCTGTATATTCAATGGTGGCCATCTTGAATTTTAAGGTGGCTAACGGGTTTTATCAAAAGAGCAATCCCCAAGGAGTATGTGTGCCAAATTTGGTGCTTGTTTCCGGAAATGAACGATTCTCCTGAAATTTGCAGTTATCTACTCCACTATAGGCCCAATACAAATTTTAGAGTAACATCCGAAAGTGCGACAATATAGGTTTTGAGAAAAACATGTGAAAGTCTAAGGTAATTAGGTGAACATTTTTACTTTTGTTTTTTAGATTTACAATATTTTACGCAGGAACATGGCAAAGTAGAAGATAAAGCGTATGGGAGGTTGTAGAGTAGCTTACGCTCTTTCGATTTATATAGGTATGCTCCTCGTACGACCAGTAGTTACTGAGCATGTTAATTTCAAAGTTCGCTATATAACGTTTTTAGAATTACAGGAAAACATACAAAAAAAATATTTCCAATGGGTTTTCACTAATAACATTTCACTGGCTTATGAAGGGATGTTGACTCTTGTTGAGTAAACACCTATTGGTATTTTCAGGATTTCGAGTTTTTTAAGCCTAAATTAACCAGTCGGTCCCCTTAACATTGTCCCTGAAAGCAAAGGGGATCTGCCGCGGGGTGTAGATGGCGAAAGGCACGGCATCGTCCTTGAGGTGGATCCGTATTGGGGGACCCTTCATAGGTTTGAGTGGAGCTGTCTGGAGATCCTCCTTGGAGACCAACACGTCCTTGAACTCTCGAAGAAAAAACTCCTTGGCTTGTGCAGGTGACGTGGTGGCTGTGAAGGGTAGCTCCTTACACCTGTTGAGGTGTTTAACCTATAGAATTGGCTTGGGGAATTCCGCTGAGATGATGGCTAATTCTTGACAGTGGTGTTTGGATAGAAGCGGCGTCTGAACACCCTCGCGGACTTGGATTGTGGCAGAACAGGAACGTTTGCTGATGGTGAGTTGTGCATGAAACGTCCCCAAGGCAGGAGCCATTGCAGAGCCATCCGCGTTAAGCGTCGTTGTCGGAGGCGGAGGTCGTAGGCTGCTGATAGGAATCCGAAGTATGTCGAGGTGTCGTCGGCCGATCACTGTGATTTCTGCACTTGTGTCTGGGAGCATGTGGAGTTTTCACAAGGGGCAGCGGGTTCTGGGTGTTGTCCCCGGTGAGGTGGGTGTAGGTGCGGCGGCAGGTGGAGTAATTTGGGCCAGAGCCTGGACAAGGGCGGAGAACTTGGCATCGTCCATTGTCTCCTGTAGTACTCTTCCGTGCGTCGTCTTGTTTCCTCCTCCTGTCGTCGGTTTTCCTCTTCCCATCTTCTGCGGTCCTCCTCCTGTTGTCTGCGGTCCTCCTCCTGTCTTCTGCGATCCTCCTCCTGTCTTCTGGTATAGTCGTCCCGTTGTCTGCATTGCTCCACATACTGTATGAGCTGAAGGAGGTCTGCACTTGTGGTAGGTTGTAGACTTGCAGGTGTGGTGACAGGGGTGGCATCCCCCTATAGTGTAGGGGAGGTAAGATGGGGGGAGGTTGGGGAGGTGGAGTGAAATGAGGGGTGGTGAGAGGAGGAGAGGTTGGAGTGGAATGAACTGACTGGTACCCCTTACCAGCAACTCCAACAGTATCTCCATCACTATCTCCACCAGTAGCTCCACCATTATCTCCCTCCCCAGTATGGTCGTGTGGGGTGTCTGTGAGCTCCCCATGAAGCTGCCTGTCTCCCTCCATATTTGGTTGCTAGTTGACACTCTGTAGTCTTGCAGGAATGATGAAAATGTGTAGTACAACTGGAACAGTGTATTTAATAGTGCAAGAAATTATCTGTGCTAGAGTGAGTGAGTGAGTGAGTGAGTGAGTATGGTAGGCTTGGCAACACCGTGTTGACTTGGCAGCGATGTGCGTGTGCCCGTGCGCGCATGTGGCGGCCCGGCTGGAGGGCAAGTTGAGGGGTGATAACTGCAGTGTTGCTGGAGACGTTAGAGGGGGAGGGTATGCTACTCCTCGCTCTTGTCCAGCTATGTTTCGGCAGCTATAACCCTCACAGCAAGTCGGTAATGGGCACAAATGACATGGGACATATAATAAAGGCACTGCACTACACACTGAAGCACTTCACTGCACTATAAAGCACTGCACAATGATAAATCCAGGGCTGGAGAGGCGAGGTCTTGCAAGATGGCTGGCTGATAATCCGGTCTTGGCTCGTATCTCCTGGCTTAAATACACACACTGTGCCATGTATGGTTGTCATGTAAAGCTATAACAACCTTGATAATCCTTTCTTGCACAAGGATGTAGAATAAAAGTCCGAGGTAAGTTTTGTAGGTTCTATATTAGCCAAAGAGATACAGAAAGCTGGGGGGCACTGCTGAGCTGAGTGCCGGCCGGATGTTACTTATGAAAACATGTGCAGCGGTGCCGGATATATTTGGTGCAACGCTGCCGTTATTAAAGAGTATGGTATATTACCATGGGATATTAAACAATCATGGTATTGCCCTGAAAGTATATGTTGCAATATGATTAAGGCATGTGTACACTCTGTATATATGTTATGTGTGCACTTAACCTATATCAACATCTTCCAGGAGAGCCTCAGGTGAGGCTTGCCCCAATTTACGAGAAATACATATTACTATAATAAAAACTATTGAAAGGCAAATTCTGATTTAACTGTTGGAAATTGTGTGAAATATACTTGATAGATATAAACCTATTGTAATTTCTCAAAATTTTGAATTATGGCCATGCAAACTTGGATGATGGTGAAAAAACACAAACATTTGTTAATCGGCATCAATTTTTTTCTATAATTCAATGTTTTGTGGGTTTTCTACAGTAATATTGGAGATTGACCTTTCTTCTTTCTTTTGAGATATAACCTGTAGTAAACGTAATTCTTGAATGAAAATCGATGTAGGATGAACATGTGTATGATTAGTGTGATTTGTTATATTTGATTTATATAAATAATAACTATTGATAAAAAAGCCATTCTAATTACACATTTAAAAACTGAACAATGCTCTTATTTCATATACAATATTGTTATTACTGAACACTTAACAAAATTATGACAATGTAAACCTGGAAGGACGAATAAATCTTGTATTATCTACTAATTTTGGCTGTGATTATATTATTTGTTGGGATATTTATTTGTTTAAGTTTCCTTTAAAATGGGTTTTGGTCTTTCTTTGGGTGTATAATAAATTGCATGTAGAGGTGATTATTGTTGGTTTAAATGGAGAGATAATATATTTGTTCTTTGTGTGCCAGTCTCTACTTAGACCTGCCACCAGGAAAAACTTAAAGGAATAGAAAGGAGGACAGCCCTCCACGTTTTATTCTTACTTTGTTCTTCATTCCCTCCTTTACTTCGCCCTAATTTTTAAAGATGTCTCACCTCGCCAACCTATCTATCCCCCCCCGACGACATTAACCTGCCATTTATCCCACAATATTTAACACTCAAGCCGCGGTGCCCGTCATATGACGGGCGAGAGATAAATGGCCTATCTTCCGGTACCCGTCATTTGACGGGCAGCATTTTGAGCACATTAGGGGCTGTGACAGAGAGTCCGCGCATTGGGAGGACGATAGGTGGACTCTGACCGCTCGGCACCACCACTGGGCCGTGTCTGAGACCACTGCCGTCTTCCCACCAACATTTGTCCTCGCGAGATAAGGAAAAAACTTTGGAATTACCTTATTTTAGGGTATTTTCACCTCCGGTTGCGCAATCGCTACAGGATAACCCGTGGTCGTACAAGGATGATTGAGGTGTCATTGGAAAGCTTTATTATCGCCCTTTCACGGATATATAATTGTATTACTCTCTGGCTCTTGTTTATGCATGAAAAAGAGCATGGAATGAAGCTAATTTTTCGGTAAATATACCCGCCTGACAGCTAGGTCATGTCAACAAACCTTCCTGTCCTTAAGGGGTTAAATATTGATGATTAATGTGTCTGACATTGCTTGTGTCTGAAGGTTATTGATATAATCATTGTCAATGAATATTTGCATGGGATACATCCAGTGCAATTATTAATAAATATTAAAATACATTTGAAAATATCTATTTGACAAAAATGATAATTTCACCTGAAACTTCCCTTCTCAATATTATCATATCTTTCAGTCTTGAAAAGGTTAATTTCCTTCAGTAAATTCCCGCCTGACTGCCGATATGATTGGTCCGTCTCTCACACCTTCACTGGGGCTAATGGAATGAATATATGAATGATGGCCAGAGTGAGAAATGAACGATCGTGCACCCTCTCTCAACCTGACTGGGTGTCAACGTTTGACGCTTGATAACCATCATGGATGTGGGGTTTAGGCAAACATGGGTGTCCTGAATTTAGAACAATCTAGTCAGACATGTAAGAATCAATTTTGGGGACTTGCAACTGAAGCAATTAATTTATTACATTTAGAGTTTTGCTTTATATGTATAAGTATAACAAATTGTTGGGAGCTTTATTACAGTATATTGTGAGGTTCTTTTTCAGTTAAACATCAATAAAGGTGCATTATCGGGATCCATGGTTTGAGTTTCTCCTACAGCGAGTATGTTTAAGCACAGAGCTAGACATTTTAGACTCTCCTGACCATTATATTAATCGGTGGTGAAGTTCCGTTCAGTTACTCTTGGTGTGAGGTCTTTAATATAATGTCATGACACAGTGACAATATATCGGGCTAACACGAGTAAATAATAAGGTTACTATGTTCCTCGACTGCCGCTGACCTTTATAAGAGGTTCAAAGAACTCGGGGCGGTGTTTAAGCCATTTAATTGCAAGTGTCTGCTTACATGTAGTTGGACAGATGCACTAAGGACTTTTCTATGCAGAGTGCCAGTTACAGTGTCTCGCAAAGCCCTGGACTAATCGAATGACCTTGCCATGTCAAGTATCAGTCGAGAAGTTAGAGTGCGTAGTTAATAACAGAAGTAAGGTGGGGACATATCCGCGAGCTTATACTTTCACTATTAAAAGTGCTACCTAATAGGGATTTGAATGTTATTACTATGTCATGACACGTGATAACAACGATTCCCTAAATATGGAAAATAACTCCTCAGACCTGGGACGATATTCGGCATGTCTTCAATCGTCCACTGAATGGGAGGGTAATTCTAGGACTATCACCACTAGTATGCCAGTGTTATGAAAGCCCTAGAATTGCTTGACCTGTTCAGCTTTTGTCGGGATAGTGACGACTTTGGTTGAGATGTCCCAGGGTAGGTGTGCGGGGCTCACAAGGTCATAAGTCCGGTCAGTGACGGATCTAAGGGGATTAGGAGGGCCCCTTAGAAACTGGCGGGCAGGTGATTCGGCCTTTGGGTGGAAGTAGGGCGTAAGTGCCTGCTCATGTGATGGTGATGCTGATCCTTCTTTCCCTGGCTGAATACTATTTTTCTTTTAGGAGCTTCTTGTGGTGTTGATGGTATATTAATATTCTTGCCGGGTGTTGATGGGAGTTCTGGTGCAATGGCGGCAATCCGGGCATCTCGTCTGGAGTTCGTAGGGGGCGTGGAAGTATTATTATTAGGAAAATATTGGCGTGTATTACTCGTGGAATTTTGGGGATTATTTTGTACACATGTTATTACTCCGTGGGCATATTTTGTTGTTGATGTTCTTCTCTTCTCTTCTTCTGGCTCGACTTTGGTCTTCTTCTTCTTCTCGTTCTCTTTATTGACGATGTGGGGTAATTTCGGTATGCGGGGCATTGTGTTTATTTGTTTCTTTATTATTCCCGTATGTGATCATCCTCTTTGTTCTAGTTTAGTTTCTCCTTTATTTTCTTCCGGAAGTCATTCTCCCTGGTGGCTGCCATCTTGTCTTTCCTGCTTGTCGTTATTTCTTCTTGGTTTCATTCCATTTACATCTCTTGTTAGGGCCTTCTCCGTCTCCTAGGACCAATTCTCTTTCTAAATTACATCAACGACATAGATGAGGGTCTCACCTGTACAATCTCAAAATTTGCTGACGATACAAAAATTGCAAATAGCGTACTCTCAAAAGAACAAGTTGACGATATGCAACACAATCTAGATAAATTGTCATGTTGGGCCCAAATTTGGCAAATGAGTTTCAATGCGGATAAATGTAAAGTACTACATATCGGATACCTAAGTGAGAAAGCAAACTATTCGATGAATGGCACTCGGCTTAAGAATGTAAACAGAGAAACCGATCTGGGAGTAACAATATCGAGTAACCTAAAACCGAGTCAACAATGTTCAGAAGTTGTTACGAAGGCAAACAAAATAATTATGGTTTTAGACGATGTCGATCAACTGCAGACATTCTTTGCCTTTTTACGCATCAAATCAACCAAGCTACAGACCAACATGGTGAAACACATACAATAGCACTGGATATATCAAAGGCATTTGATAGTCTAGCATCAATCCCTATTGTCGAAGATGTCACACTACGGCCTTGCATCATTAGTTCCACTAATTTCTTCTTATCTTCATAACAGAAAAATACGTGTAATGGTAGATGGCCTTTATTCTCAATTTCACTCAATAAATGCTGGTGTTCCCCAGGGATCAGTTTTGGCCCCAACTCTGTTCCTCATTCATATCAATGATCTCATATCTACCACTCATAATCCAATACATTCCTACGCAGATGACTCAACAATAAACAGTTCCTTCACATTTACCAATTCTTTCACCCAACCCGATCTTATAAATTCAAAAATAAACACTGCAATTTCTCTGAACCAGGACCTTTCTAGAATTAATGAATGGGGACAAAAGAATCTAGTTCCCTTTAATGCACAGAAAACCAAGTACATTCAATTTTCTAACAGACAGAATCTCACTGACTCCCATATATTTTTTAATGATGTAAATATTCCCACTTCCCCTAGTATTGACATTCTCGGTGTAACATTAACTACTAACTTGAGCTGGACACATTATGTTAGAAGCATTGCTAAGAATGCCTCTAAAAAACTGGGACTCCTATACAGAGTTCGAGAATTCTTCACTGACGAGCAGTTGGCCGTAATATATAAAAGTCATGTGCGTTCTCAGATGGATTATTGTTCACCTCTGTGGAGTGGAAGTGGAGTGGTTGTATTGAGGCAGTTGGACAAAATTCAAAATAAAGCTATTAGATTAATCAATAACCCTGCAATCACACAGGACCTTCCTACATTATCCATACGAAGACACGTTGCATCCCTTGCATTATTCTACAGATATTTTCACAGCAATTGTTCCGAGGAACTTGCTTCAATTGTGCCGCCTCTCCACATCTTTCCCCGTAGAACTAGGGCAGCTGAGAGCGCCCATGAATTTACACTTTCTCCTCCACAATGCAGAACTTCTGCTTATCAGAATTAATTTATCCCCAGAGCTACTACTCTTTGGAATTCACTTTCCTCGAATTGCTTTCCACAAACTTACAATCTACAAATGTTTAAATCCAGTTGTTACAAACATTTTATGAATGGAGGATGCCTATAGGTACATGGACCTTTTTGTTTTATCCGTGTTTTTCCTTCCTCCGTTCATAGTTTCTTTAAAAAAAAAAAAAAAAAAAAAAATGGCTTTATAGGCAGGTCATTTGAGCATAAATCCAAAGAAGTTACCCTAACCCTTTACAATTCCTTAGTCCGCCCTCTTCTGGAATACTGCGTTCAATCCTGGTGCCCTTATTACCAAAAAGATATAAACAAGCTAGAACGAGTTCAATGTAGAGTTACCAAAATGATACCTAGCCTAAAGAACAAACCATACGAAGAGCGTCTTAGAGAATTAAATCTATTTCCTTTAACCCAGCGCAGATTAAGAGGTGACTTAATTCAAGTGTTCAAAATCATCAAAGGCATCGACAATATGAACTGTATTAAGTACTTCACTATCGACCAATCTAATTACACGCGGGGAAACGGTTGCAAAATTATTGGTAAATCTTTTAACTCACACGAATCTAAGAATTTCTTCTTCAATTGAGTTGTCAACTTGTGGAATGGGCTTCCCCGAGACGTTATAGACTGCAGCACCGTTGATTCATTTAAACTCCGCTTAGACAAATATCTCGCATCAAACCCGCGACTGACTGCGTTTGTAAATTAATAACTTTATTTTATCCCCCCTCAGTTACTAACCCATCTGTCCCCTACTAACTTCCTAATCCTGCCAGGGACATTAGTTCCAGGGCAGTAGTTCCCTTTCCAATGTTCCCTTACCCACTCTAAACTACTGTTTGGACACTTGATCCTCAGTGTTTTGGAGGACAAGCAGCCTTGAAGGGTCACTAGATCTGTTGTTGCTTGATTTCCGTTGTACTCCTTTGTACTCCTTGGTTGTGTTCTTCTTTCCGTCGTTATTCTTGGCGATGATATGGTGGGCTGGAATACTGCACATTGTGGTTATTTCTTCTTTGTTTATTCTGTCTCTCATCGTTATTCGTTTTGCTTCAGTTCCTCCTTCCGTATTCCGGTAACGTTTTTCCATACGTTTCGTTCCGTGTTCCTCTGGAGTTTTCCTTTTATTGTTTATGGGGGTCTTTATTAAAGGCATTATTTTAAGTATATTTTACATTACTTATTTTTGAGGAAATCCATGTAGGCTTACGCATTATATACAGGTATGCATAAATATTATTGTTTGTATACATTCTTTAAAACAATTGACACAGTAAACCTTCGCACTGCCGATAAATACATGTATGACAAGGATAATGGCATACAATATATTAAAATATGTATCAGTATACATTATCAGAACATTTATAATTGTGTGTGTTTATATGTATGTCCATGCGAATAGACTATATATCTTGTAAAATGAATTACTCATTATTTATTATTATTTTGGTATATTTATCTCAAGCACATCATAATACCAATATCTACCACCATCATTGTATAAATACTTATATAACTTATGCATCATACTAAACAATGAGGATATTTTGATAACTAGATAAATGAGCAACTCAAAAAATAGTCATAGGTAAAAACAAATTCCTCTGCTTAAAACCGTTATATGGAACGCGGGAAAATGTGAATGCAAGTAAAGACTTATCATAAAGAGAGTAAACGAGTAAAACGAATTACAAGATCAAATGTGTAATTATTATTTGTCCGTTGAAAACTATCCTTTAAATCAATGAGTTTTGCTAATTCACTGGAATGACAGGATTATACGAAATATTGTTTGATTCGGCAAAAGACAAAGGAGTGAACATTAATAGTGATACATACCCAAGGATTGAGAGGACAAACAGAATGAAGATCAACATGTAGAAAGGATGAAACTAGAGATCTAGCTATCTATCTATTGTCTGACGCCGTGATCCCCGAAGGGGTGGCCACGAACGAACCGTCCCCATGCACCTGTCCCCAGTCAGTCGACGTCCTTCCTCCCAACCAGCACCGCCTTCATCCATATACTTCCTCACTCCATCCTTCCACCTCTCCTTCGGTCTACCTCTCCCTCTCTGTCCTTCCACCTCGCTCTCGTACACCCTCTTAGTCATTCTCAGATGTTTACAAATTACAAGGACAGATAAGGAATTACTTGAACGAAATGAAGATACAAGGACACAATTAAGAGAAAAGAAAATACTGAAGACAAAAATATCCGCAAATGTTACTATAAAGACCTGCGAAGAAAACATATATAAAATACATACAAATATTCAAGGGCGGCTTTAGAAAAAATACAACAACAATAGGATAGGGAAAGAATTGATACAAAATAATGCCTAATAGAAATAACAAGCAAAGGGAAACTAATGACGTGAGTATGCAAGTAATAACATGTAATTTAGAGTGAGAGAGAGACGTGGACAGAGAAAGAAAGGGAGTAGGAAAAGCAAACACAGACATGGCAAAGAAGGCAAGCAGAAAGCCCGGAGCATGTTAATGTATGAGGACAAACAGAGCGAGAATCAGGGGAGCGATAAATTGAGGAAGGGATCGCTGCAAATATTCCACAGAAAAAAACAAAAAAAACAAAAACATTGTTCAGAGAACATTTCTGGCATCTGTCCGAAACCATCCGTTCTATTTCAAACCCTCCCATTTCCTGCCTCCTTTCTTCGCACTACTTAGGTAATCCTGAGATGAATGTTAGATCTGCCTCTTATGTGTATTGGTCTGTAGGGATGTATATAATATGGGCTAGGGGGTGTCTACATGTTTATATTTTCTTTCCAGTGCACTCTTAATCTCCAATTTCTGATGGTGTCAAATATGTATCCATATATTTATATGGGTCAATACATATTGCATTATAGAGTATATGTAATCATTGAAATATATTACAAACTCTCAGCAAACCCTCATATAATGAGATATACAGTACAACTAAATAAGAAATAATCACGAAGCCGCACTTTGGCAATAGTCAGGGATAACGTCGCTAATGTGTGGGACTAAATCAAGAACTTCCATTTTATTAGTGTCTCAACTCTCCCATATAAGGCACAAACATCCCTTTCATTCCAAAGTTATGAGAAGACGTGTATATCACATATACAAAACCAATTTAGCCCTCAGGTGTGGTGGGCAGGCCTCGATTTCTTCAATTATTAACGCAGAAGTAAGCCAGGGGTATGTGCTGAGACCTTTACTTTGCAACAATAGACTGGTCACTGCGCCAAGTGCTCATACTAATCATACTTAAGGCACTACATGACAAATCGGACTACCTTAGGGTTAAAGGTCTCTTGGTACACTAAAGCCACATTAAGTGATTTGTTGGATGAATACATTTTTTAGTCTAGTTTCATACACAGCATGTGGCCAAAAAAAAGTGATCTAGGATAATTCGTTTTTTTTTTTTTTTTTTTTTTTTTAAGAGACAATGAACGGAGGAAGGAAAAACACAGATAAAACAAAAAGGTCCATGTGCCTAAAGGCATCCTCCATTCATAAAATGTTTGTAACAACTGGATTTAAACATTTGTAGATTGTAAGTTTGTGGAAAGCAATTCGAGGGAAGTGAATTCCAAAGAGTAGTAGCTCTGGGGATAAATGAATTCTGATAAGCAGAAGTTCTGCATTGTGGAGGAGAAAGTGTAAATTCATGGGCGCTCTCAGCTGCCCTAGTTCTACGGGGAAAGATGTGGAGAGGCGGCACAATTGAAGCAAGTTCCTCGGAACAATTGCTGTGAAAATATCTGTAGAATAATGCAAGGGATGCAACGTTTCTTCGTATGGATAATGTAGGAAGGTCCTGTGTGATTGCAGGGTTATTGATTAATCTAATAGCTTTATTTTGAATTTTGTCCAACTGCCTCAATGCAACCACTCCACTTCCACCCCACAGAGGTGAACAGTAATCCATTTGAGAACGCACATGACTTTTATATATCACGGCCAACTGCTCGTCAGTGAAGAATTCTCGAACTCTGTACAGGAGTCCCAGTTTTTTAGAGGCATTCTTAGCAATGCTTCTAACATAATGTGTCCAGCTCAAGTTAGTAGTTAATGTTACACCGAGAATGTCAATACTAGGGGAAGTGGGAATATTTACATCATTAAAAAATATATGGGAGTCAGTGAGATTCTGTCGGTTAGAAAATTTAATGTACTTGGTTTTCTGTGCATTAAAGGAAACTAGATTCTTTTGTCCCCATCCATTAATTCTAGAAAGGTCCTGGTTCAGAGAAATTGCAGTGTTTATTTTTGAATTTATAAGATCGGGTTGGGTGAAAGAAAGACATGACCGTCGTGGTCATGTCTCCTAATCAGTGAAATAAGTTTGTAAGACTTTAAAATATTTAGGCATGCTCTATATTTTTCATAGCAATTCAACTGGACATTATATAAATTACCTTCAAGCAGCGTTCAATAACTTAACTGTGAATCTATTGTGAAAATAGCCCTCTATTATTAGAATCACCTTCACTTCATTGAAATACTTAGACATATTCAAGTCACTAATAATCAACCCAATATACGTTTTCTCTGAGTCACTCGTAAAATTCGTTAGTGTTGAATAAACATAATTTGGATTTGATTGACGGATCAGTAGAAAGTTCTTATTTCCTTGTGTTGCGAACTTGTAGACAATCAGAACAAACTCATTGATGAATGTAACAATACAAATTATTAATACATCATATAATTATGGCTGGAAACAATAACTGAAAATTATTAAACGGTTTGGTATTTTATTTTCACAATTTGTTTTTCTTTGATAATAATTATATATAAGGCTGGATATAGTTCGTTAGAAGAACAGCATTTAGATAGATAGTATCTTCAGTAAATGTGTTGTAAAATGCAATATATAAGTAATATATTATTTCAAAGAATTATCCTAGAAGTGGCAGCATATGCAAGATATTTATAATGCCTTGACACACACACACACACACACACACACTCTCTCTCTCTCTCATTCTCCTCGACTGACCATAGGAGTAGACTCCCTTTCCATGTGAACCACCACGATATATCTCCCAGGCCCCTCTATGCATAAATCTTTTGGTAGGATAGTGGGAATACCACGCACACACATTTTATAGGTTCTGGTTGTGTGTATGTATGAGTGCGTGTATACGTGTGCGTGGGTATTTATAGGAATATGCATGACCCATTTGACCACAGAGTACTGTCCATTATATGTTAATGTTTACATGATAATATTATGTGTTTGAATGGAGTCCCTATAAAATTCCGTTATGAAGACTAGTGTTGCTCAAATATCGTATTTATAAGTTGTAAACTTTCTATTTTTTTTTAAATTCAGATGACCACAATTTCACAGTTCAATATGTATGACCAACATGTTGATAACTGATATTCATATAAAAAGACAGGCCCTATGACCGTTTATACCAGGACTACGAAGCATGTCCTATCTAAATGTCACTACTAACTCATGAGTAGTTCTTAAAGGGAAGATTATGGTTTTGTTAAGACACTGAGCGTAAATATCAACATTCACCAATAACATTATTTATTTATACATATAAGATTAATCATAACCCCACACTGTGCCAAACAATTAATATGTTCCCAATCAATCGTTAGTTAAATATGAGTATCCATAACAACATATATATAATACGAATAATAGTAATACTATTAATACTAATACTACTAATAACAATCATAATAAGAATTAAAATAATATCACGTAAAACAGAAGTGCCGGTACTGCTATTGTAGCTTTGACAGAAACTGTAAAACAAGACTGCTATTTTGACTTTGTTTAAATTATCTTCGTAATTTTTCGCAAGTGTGTTGATTATGTTTATCACACCAGACCGTTGCATATGAAACCCGGTAGGGTTAAATTTACGTGTAAGAAGGAAACAATAGTTAAAGCTGCTTGTTACGAGTGACCTCTCCAATTTGAGTGACAAGGTAAGTTGGAGTCAATATGTCTATTCACATGGAGCTTGAAGAAGTTTAAGCCATAGGATGAGGGAGAGCGTTCCAGAGTTTACTTGTTGAGGGGAAGAAAGACTGGGATTATCGGCTCACTCTTGGGTTAGAGAGTTGGGCCGAATAAAAGGGGGCATGTGTCGAAAGACGTGTGCCACATACTCTCCGTAAGAGAGTAAGTATACAATAGAAAAAGTTCTTAAGCACACTAATTATTGTAATAGCGGTAGGAGAGAAAGAAAGCTCAACTGTACATTTTGAAATAAGAATAAATAAAGAAACTTTAAGTATGTAAGATATGAACGCAGTTGGGTGATACGTGGAGGGTTGAGAACGAACACCGTTCTTGGCGACACCTTAAATGAGATCAAACATCCAGAGAAGGAAATATAGTAGAGGAAAGACAGAGACGGAAAAGTATGCACAGGCAGGGAGTCAGCAAGGAAGAACAGTATTTTAGAACAGCAGGAGGAACAACATAATATGGTAGGGTGCGAAACAACAAACTCGAGAATAATTACTAACACACTGGTTTACTAAGCAAAACTGTGGAGGTGTTGGAACAGTTTTTTCATCTTCACGAGGTAAATTGTCTAGAAGAATATCAGTACTGAAACCATGTACAACACAAATGTCCTGTTAATCCTATCTGCACTTAACACGTTGTAATATCATAATTTGAACCTGGGAGTCTGTACCTAACCAGTATCAAGGCCACTTCACCACACTTTCCCATGAATGACAAAGTTATGATATCAGTAGGCCTACATGGATATTAAATGATTCTTTAACCCTTTCGTTGCGGGTGACGTTCTGGAACGTCCTGGCAAGTTACAGCAATTTCCAGGCTTTAAAATCCTGTAAAAACCGTAAATATCGAGTGTCAGTGGGCGGGAGCGTAAGGGGCCCACCTCCGACCCTCAGAGCAGCGAGCGGCTCACTGAGGTACACTGTGTCTCGTGCGGGTCTCTCTCTGTGTCTCACAGCAGTGTAGCCAAGCGAGCGAGAGCTACCAAATAGCGGGTTTCCCGCGTTTCACTGGCACCACTGCGGGTGAACCAGACCACGTACGGGGCCCGTTCTGGTCTCATTCTGAATCTATTTTCGTCTAGTTTTCGGCAGAATACACTTCATTTAATGCAGATGCTTGATTTATCATTCAGGAGTGCCTGAATATGCCCTAAATAGCCCAAACATATCCGCAGCCAATGGGTATATGTATGTGTTTTAATTTTTTAAATATCTATGGGCTTAAGGTTTAACCAAAATAACATTAAAAGCAACTAGTAAAATGGTTACTTTAAATGTAAATTGTGTTGCAACACCAACTTTGATACTTCAACACAAATAACAATCTTTGGTGTTTGCGTACTGTACATGAGAGAGAGAGAGAGAGAGAGAGAGAGAGAGAGAGAGAGAGATATTTACATAGATTTACATAGATACACTGGCCACACAGATCTTACGATCCCTACGAGGTGACCAGGACTTAATCCTAATAGAGATAGCAACCCTAAGAGAAAGTGGAAGGAAAGGATAGCAAAGATGAAGGCTCTCTCCCCACCCTCCGCTCCCTCCGGCAATATGCCGTACATGAAAATAGTTAGAAGTGAATAACCTTGCAGGGCTTGGAAATCGCCTGAAGGAATTTATAGTATAGTTAGAAATGGAAAGGAAAAGGCATGCACACCTTCACTTTTTTTTTTTTTTTTTTTTTTTTCCCTTTTCCAACTGAAAACGTTTTCATTTCCGCCAGGTTCTCTTATCAGTGATCAGCTTCTACTGCAGACCAACTTTTCTGTGATATGTGTCTAACCTTTTTTTAAATGTGTATATCGAGTCACTGTCAATAACTTCATTAGGGAGCTTATTCCACTCATTAATAATACTGTGGGTGAAGAAATTTTTAGTTATGTCTAGGTTCGCTTTCCTGCCTGTTAGTTTTAATTTGTTTCCTCTTGTGGAACCTTCTTTGGCTATCTTAAATAGATTATTAGAATTTACGTTACTAAAGCCTTTTAGTATCTTAAAACACTCTATCAGCTGTCCCCTTATTCTCCGTTTCTTAAGCGAAAACAGGTCGAGTTCTCTTAATCTCTCATTGTATGGCTTATTTCTAAGGGAAGGGATTAACTTTGTTGCTCTACGCTGAACGGATTCTAGTTTCTCTATGTCTTTTTTTAAGTAGGGAGACCAAAACTGCACAGCATACTCCAGATGTGGCCTCACAATACTTTTATATAGTGGTACAACTATGTCTTTACTATGACAATGAAAATTTCTTTTAATGAAACCTAGCGCTCTATTTGCTTTGTTAGATGCTGCGGTGCATTGGCTTGTAGATTTTAGATTTTCATTGATAAGCACTCCTAGGTCTTTTATCTGTGATACGCTCTTTATCTTTTCTCCATTCATATGGTATTCGTATTTGTTGTTTCGGGAGCCTATTTGTAGTATCAGGCATTTGTTTACGTTAAAGGGCATCTGCCAATTTTCTGACCACTCTGATATCTTGTTTAAATCTGATTGCAGGCTACTTCTATCGCTTTCTGATATTATTGCATTTCCTATTTTAGTGTCATCGGCGAATTTGGAAATTATGTTATTAATGCCGTTGTCTAAATCATTAATATATATTATGAATAATAATGGGCCCAGAACTGAACCCTGTGGGACTCCACTAGTCACCGGAGTCCATTCTGATTCCACTCCATTAATAATTACTCTTTGTTTTCTTTCGCTTAACCAATTCCTTATCCAATTAAGTGTGTTGCCTTGTATTCCTAGATTCTCGACCTTCTGAAGTAATTTATTATGAGGGACCTTGTCGAAGGCCTTCTGGAAGTCCAAGTACACTATATCAAGACTTTTGGTAAAATCATTAATCTTAAATAGGTTGTCATAAAATTCGATAAGGTTCGTTAGGCATGATTTTTTTGCTCTGAAGCCGTGTTGACTATTATTAATAAGATTATTATTCTCTATGAAAAGTACAAGTTCGTCTCTTATAATTGATTCTAATAGTTTTACAACAACGGAAGTTAAGCTAATGGGTCTGTAATTCCCTGGTTGTTTTTTATCTCCCTTTTTAAATATTGGTGTAATATTCGCTGTCTTCCAGTCAGTGGGTAATTGTCCATGTTGGAGTGACATGTTAAACATTTTGGTTAGGGGTTCGGCAACTTCATCTTTGACCATTTTTAGGATTTTAGGGATGAATAGGTCTGGGCCGGGAGATTTATTTATTTTCAGTAATTCAATCTGTCTAGTGACGCTTGATTGGCTAATTTTGAAGTCAGGGAGCACAATGTTGCTTGTTTGATTAGTAGCTTGTGGAGTGTTCGTGTTGGCAGCAGTGGTAAAAACGGAGCTGAAATAATTGTTAAGTGTAGAGGCTATGTCTTTGCTATCTGTTTCTAGAACACCTTGAGTGTTAAGTATGGGTCCTATCCCGCTTTTGATTTGTTTGCTACTGTTAATGTATCTGTAAAATTGCTTAGGATTAGTTTTACTATCTTTAGCTATGCTTATTTCATAATTCCTCTTAGCTGTTTTTATTAGTGATTTTACTTTTCTTCTGGCGGCCAGGTATTGCTTACATATGGTATTATTCTTTGTTTCTCTCTTTAAGTTGTATAAACGATTTCTTTCCCTAATTGCTCTACTGATATTTATATCGTACCAAAGGGGTTTGTGTATTTTCTCACTGTGTCTTTTACGCATTGGGATATGTTTCTTTTGAGCACTCATGAATATTTCTTTAAATCTTTCCCATGTATCGTCAATGTTGGTGAGACCTTCGAGATACAGATTAATATCTTTTAGGTCATTTCTTAGCTAGTGCTGTTTGTGTGCGACATATTAATTTGGAGCCTGACGATATTATGATCACAATTAGATATTAATTCCCCAACTTCTAAGTCAGAAATTAAATTTTCGTGGGTCGTTATTACTAGGTCTAAAATATTATCTCCCCTCGTGGGTTTCTGGACTAATTGATATAAGAAGTTATCTTTAATAAATTCGGTCATTTTTTCTGATGCATGGCCAGACCCTTTTACATCTCCCCAATGAATATTAGGAAGATTAAAATCGCCTATTATAAGGGTTTCTTTTGTTGATAGAGTTTTTTCTAAATTATTGTATAAGTCTATATCCTCTTGATAGGTATGAGTTGGACGACGATATACGACAACCACATTAATGTCTATATCCTTGTTATTAATTTTCACACATAACAGTTCTGAGTTATTAGAAGGAATTTGAACCTCAAGTGAGCATATATTTTCTTTGATATACAGTAATACACCTCCTCCTCTCTTACCTACTCTGTCCTTGTGATATAGTTTATAGGAATTGATCTGATATTCGTGTGTGAAATCGATATTGTTGGTGTCTATATACGTTTCTGTTATCGCAATTATATCTATTTCTTCATTTAGTAACATAATTCTTAGTTCGTCAATCTTATTTCGTAGACTTCTGGCATTAAAATACATTAATTTGATTGCTTGTTTATTCTCTCTCGATCTTTTGTAAGTGGGGGAATCCGACAGCAGTGACACGTTCGGTGGTTGGAGAGAGTTTAATAGTTTTTTTGTTCGGGTAAAGAGTGATTGAGTCGTACGGAAAATCTAGGTGATGGTACGGGTGGAGCAGCGGGAGAGCTGTGATTGAGGGTAGGGAGTGAAGGCGTAATGGAATAAAGGGGAGGAGAGGGTGGTGCGAGATAGGGACGTAGCGGGGTTTGGAGGCAAGGAGAAGGGAGTTTGGGAAAAGGTATGGGGTAAGACCTTGGGGAAGGATTAGGAAGAATTAGGTTCTCTGAGAGAGTAGGGTGGCTTATCAGGCTTTTCTTTGTCCTGTCAGAGTTTGAAGGGGATTTGTGAGAAGACTGGTGATTATCCCTAGTTTTCTCGTGGGCGTTGTACACAGCTGCATTTAATTTCGCAGCTAGCCACGTGGAACCAGTGTGGGAGAGATGAATTCCATCTCGCTTGAAAAATTCCATTTTCCCTTTTACTTCATTAAATGGGTTAATGAATGCGACTTGCTGTTGGATGCAGAGTTGATTTAGGGACTCGTTGATGTCATTGGCCCTGAGATTACTGTAACTGCTTTCTTTCATGCGGGGAGGGATTCCTAGTATGATATAATTTTTAGTTTTATTTTTTGCTTCTTGGATGAGTGTTTCATATTTGGTCATTATTTGTTTGCTACTTTTTTTTTTTTTTTTTTTTTTTTTCTATATTCCAACTTACTTCCTCTCGGGCATAGGCTGAGAGCCTTAACATTCACCGCTTTACAATGAACAGTGAAGCCCGTGAGGTCTTGTTCCAGTCTAGGGAGTGAGACATGTGAAGCACGTAGAGTACAACGAGCACCTGCCATCTTGCCTCACATGAGGCACGGTGCTCACTCATGGCCCGAAACGACCCCATCTCTGAAGCCACCTCGTTCCCGTGCTTCACTGTCTCAACCCCTACACTCGGACTCTCAAAATTTGTGTTACCCCCGTCGTAGGCATCGTTACTCCCTACACTGAGAACTAGGCAAGTACTTTGTTTGATTTGGGAGTTCTTGATGTCGTTGGTGATGTGGGTAATTTTAGCACCTGGTATGACTTTGACGGATCTTTTACCTGGAGCTAATGTAGCCCATTGGGCCCCCTGTCCACGTGAGAGCGAGTCACTAACTATTTGTGACTTTATTTCATTTTTGCTAACCAGTGTAGCCTTGGACTCTTGA
This sequence comes from Paralithodes platypus, assembly GCA_032716605.1. Taxonomy (NCBI): domain Eukaryota; kingdom Metazoa; phylum Arthropoda; class Malacostraca; order Decapoda; family Lithodidae; genus Paralithodes; species Paralithodes platypus. The sequence goes on along the minus strand of CM064533.1, from coordinate 46,372,968 downwards.
TACGGTTTTGTTTTCGTTACTTTACTTTTGTGTGCATTGTCTGCACCTGTTGCCTCATCTGTACTGTTACCTAGTACATCATATCTGTTAGCAAGGGGGATTGTGATTATCTTTGGGGCAGTCTGTTTTGTTTTATTTCCTCTGACTACCTGGAAGGCAGCTCTAGAATCAGCCTGCGGGTGCGAAATGGGGATGTTTTGTTTGTTAAGGTTGGGGCTGTTACGTTGCTCTTTGAGTAAACATATTTCATGTTTTAGTTCGCTCACTTCTCCTTTGTATGCCTCTAGTGTAAGCTCAAGGAACTGGAATTTCTCACCAGTTAGACACTTAAAGCATTTTTCTTCTGGGAAACCATGCCGGAATATCCATTCCGCATAAAATGTCTCCCCACAACATAGAGTTTTGTATCTCTTTGGTGGCATAATTTCTCTGTGGTGAACAATAAATAATATAAAATCAATAAATAAACACTGGACTGGGTAACTTAGCGTGTTACTGTAGTGAGTAGGTAGGTAGCAGCTGTGGGGTCGGGGTCCTTGGGGAGTTGAGCAGGGCGGCTGGAGGAGCTGGTCAGGTATCAACCATCACACACAAGGGTCAGTGACCCTTGACCCTCTCTCAGTGAGAGAGAGAGAGAGAGAGAGAGAGAGAGAGAGAGAGAGAGAGAGAGAGAGAGAGAGAGAGAGAGAGAGAGAGAGAGAGAGAGAGAGATGAGAGAGAGAGAGAGAGAGAGAGAGAGAGAGAGAGAGAGAGAGAGAGAGAGAGAGAGAGAGAGAGAGAGAGAGAGAGAGAGAGAGAGAGAGAGAGGGGCAGAGAGAGAGAGAGAGAGAGAGAGAGAGAGAGAGAGAGAGAGAGAGAGAGAGAGAGAGAGAGAGAGAGAGAGAGAGAGAGAGAGAGCACGAGCACGACGCTGGCCTTATCATCTGTCCTACGTGCCGACAGAACTGTTATACACTGTTGACACGTACTGCAGTTTACATGAATAATCAGCAGCCCTGGTTCAGCAGTCGAAGTTTACACTGAAGGAGTTACGTTAAACTGTGAAATGTACGAGAAGACGGAGGAGAAGAGTGGGTGAACAGTTTGTTAGAATAGTGACACAGTAATAAGCACATAATAATAATAATTATACCTTGTATTCGCGAAAGACCTACTATAGTGGTTAGAAAGCATCCAAGCTGAAACCAAGGATTTTCAATTACTTAAGATCCTAAGTCCCATTTCTCATTGACCACAATCCCTATAATTATATTTTATAGGATATATAAAATAAACAGAAATATTGGGAATTTACAGAAAGATGGTTAAATTACAAAATAAACTGAACAGAGAAACAGGTTATAAGTTGGAAGATATTAAGCTGCAGTCCGTTTTATAACTTTGTCAACCATTAAAACTTCCACAGCCAGAGCGAAAGTCTGTCGGAGGCAGTTAATATTAAAACAGTTTAGGTGTTTTAGAATAACTTGGACAAGAGTTTATATATTTACAGTACCGGTATATAATATATACATCGTGAATGCATGTATTTTTCTTGAATATCACCTTATGGCGCTAAAGATCTTAATATTGACAAAGAAATGGGGCAAAGGGTTTCAAAATCGAATGTCTTAAAATCTAAAAACAAATGGGGTTAACATGAGGAAGAAGGGGGGGGGGGGGCATAAAAACAAACCATCCCCTCTCAAAAGGCTACAGGTAAGGTGTTCTGGCACCGTTGGCACCATAAGATGGATAATGGGGAAGCTGATCATGTGCGGCCACTAGTAGTTTGGCGTGTTTGACGCAAGACATAATTTAAAGGGGGAAGTTGCTTTTTCTCCCTCCGTCCCATTGGATTAGAGATTTTAAGACGTCCGTTCCATTAGTTTGGCAATTTTAAGAACCTTCGATCCATTCATTGTCAATATAAACACTTTGAGCCATTTAGGTGTGGATTTGTTCCTGGCGAGTGATAGCGATTCTGTAATTCTAGGAGGAAGCGGCCTTCGGCCGGTACATTTATCTACCGATGTACAAATATGTCTAGAGGGTGTTTTTTAAAGCTTGATGGAGGTCTAGAGAGGAAACTATAAAATCTATAAATAAATGAACCGACATATAACCACTACCCCCTTAATATGTAGCAATATAAATTGCTCTCCCTTATCCTACTGACTCTTCTCTCTGAGACACCTAATGCATACACACTTACAGCAGAAGAGATCATATAATACATTTTAAAGCAACACAAACAAGAAGAGAAGAAGTAATGTCGGGAGAGGGCTAATTACTCTTGGAGCGCCTTCACGCCAGAAACAAAACAAAAGAATGAGACTCACTGGATTTTTTCTTCCTCGAAATCGGGAAGGAGGAAAGGAATAGATAAAGAATATTGCGGTACAGGATAGGAGTGGAATAAAAACCCTGAGTGAACATACAGACAAATAAGACGTATAGGTATGTGGGTTAGAGGAAATTACATAACTGGTTAACATACACATGGAAGATCATACTAATTTTTGCAGCACAGATTAAAAATAGCTTTATCCTTTTACAGTTTGGCTTAGTATTTTCATGAAACCACCATCCACGAAATGTTTACGTTATTTATTTTGTTTTTATTATTTAAAGGAAGACGTTAATACAAAACATGTATTGCCCTACATTCGACATGAGGAGAAAAGGTGATAGGAATGTGGTGGAATCAAGGAACAAGTGTTGCAAAGCATCAAAAGACCTACCTCTTTGTTTGCTCTCTCTTTCTCCGAGACGAGCAATTCGGCGGCTGATCCAGATCAACAAGCATAAAAGGAAGAAGTTGAGAGAACGGTAACAAGCCACACGTCGGTTCCTGATGGAGGCAAACATATGAATAATATTACTTTGGCGTACTGAAGGAAGAAATGGATATACGAATAACACAGTAGTTTTATGCAAATGAAAACAACTAAATTACAGAATAAAAGAGGAAATTTGTGAGGCTGGTGGCTCAGTGCGGGTAAACTTAATTAAGCACACAGCTGAAGAAGATTCCATTTAATAGTAAAAAGAAAACTACTGTATATTTAGAAAGAGCAGAGCTGGGAACAGTGAGTGAAATACAAGGACAATATATAACATACAAGATTTGGAAGCATATTTCAGGATGAAACTGACAAATTATTGTACAGTAACACTGTGCTGCCCTGATATTTTAGATGGGATTTTCGAAGAATTATTTACAACCTGAGGAGAATTTGTATAAGTAGAGCAGATTCTATTTATTCATATAATTATGTACAGTTGTCGGAATTAGTTTTTTACCACTCTGTGATTTTCATTGTGCAAATATCTTATATTACTGGGAACAGTTTATAAATAATAGTTACAAAACGATTTACTCAACAGTTTGTATAATATGTAAAGGAAAGTTTATTCAAAATTTGTTTTTACAAGTCTTATTTGCATAATGAAAATGATGGGATGGTAAAAACACTTATTCTGATGACTATATACAGTATAATAATAGTGATAACCTTATTCAGCACAACATTTCAGCCATAGCTGTGTGTGGTACTTATATTAGTATTTAGTATTCTACAAAATTCCAATAAATATAACCTCGAATTTTCAACTTTCAAACCTTGAGTTATCAACTTGTCCATAATACAAATTGTCCTAATAAATGTAATCAACGTTCTAGTCCTGACCTGAACGAGGTATGTTCGTTATATTTACATTGCAAATGAATGGGACCATGATTGTATACAATATTTTGCGTTAGAACAAGATAGACCACATGTTGAATCTGCTGCTTAATATAACAATATTATCTATAATGTGTCTGTTGTACGTCCGTGCACTAAGTGTTAGGTCATCGTTAATTAAATCACCCAAATCCTTTTAATTTTAGCTATAACTAAACGTGTTTCTATGGTAAAAATATGACGTGGGATTTTGACCGACATACATCAGCTTGAACATCTAAGCTCTGATCATTTACCATGAACGTTGGTTTGCAAATATTTCACGATTAATTACACTGCAATTACAATGAGAGAGAGAGAGAGAGAGAGAGAGAGAGAGAGAGAGAGAGAGAGAGAGAGAGAGAGAGAGAGAAAATACACACACTGCTGCTGACCTTAATCTGACTTACCAGAATAATTGCACAGGAACAAAAAATAAGATTAATGAAAACAATTACAAGTGAATATATATATATTTTTGTTGTCAATGTGGATGAGGGAGACAAAAGGCAGAACTGCCTGTGACGAGTACCTCCCCTCCAAGTTGAAAGAGTTACAGGGCCAAAATCAAAGAAAGTTTGAACCAAAATACCTGGACGCACGGGGTTTGAAGCAATTTAAATCTTAGGATGAGGGGAAGATGGATTCAGGGAGAGTTCCCGAGCTGAGCTGTTGAATAGAAGACATATTGGGAATATAGTTTCATTCTTGGATTGGAGAGTTGCATAGAGTAGTTGTGCTCACGAATATTTAACAGTTCCATTATAAATAATCCTACTACATAGACTTAAAACTACATTCATAATGGTTGTAGCTTAATAAGTTGATTGATGTTAAGATGTAATTTAGAGTTTACCATTGTTGTATAATAATATTACAATTAAAACTAGTTCCCAGCAATATATTTGAAAGATTCTTTTGTGTGACTGGACAATGAGTTGTAACCACAAATTACCATAGGTTGTTATTAAACAATTAGGCTACAATGGAAAGTTGTTATAAACTAAAACAATTAATATAAAGTCAAACATTAAATAGAAAATATAATGTATTAACACTGATAAAATAGGAATGACTGCATGCAATAAAAGATTTGTTTGTTTTTAGTCTTACCTATGTTTTTTAACCAACCCTTTGAAAGTTGGTCCAAAAGATAAGAAAGATGAAATTCCAGAAACAAAGTTTCACAGTCCCACCATTATTTCTCCATTTTACCGAAGGGGATACAATGACGCAATGGACCCCTTATGCTTCCCGTAAAGAAAATCTCCACAATCTTCTTTTGCACCAGAAAAACAAAAACAAAACAACAAATAATCTGAGTTTTGAAAACGTTAGTGTCATGTAGAGTATGTGTGTGTTAATAATGTGACGCCTGCCAGCGTTGGCATAATCACGTCCCGGTAGCCACTAGCACTCGCTAGGGCAGTGAAATGGGCTACAGTCTGTCTACAATGTTGTACTTTCTTTCTTGTGAATCGTCATGTCACAGGCAGGGTAGAAGTGGTCTTTGTTTTCGCCTGTGACAATGCATTGTATTTTATATGAGTTGAACATAAGATGCATTGTAGTGAAGGAGAGAGAGAGAGCGAGCGAGCAGGGTGGGGGAGGTGCGTGTTGCTTTTCCTCCTCCTCCCTCCTCCCTCCCGGAGGAGTTGCTCGCCGGCGTGGTCTTTTCTCTCGGTTTTGATTGGCTGGTGGTTCCTGGCGCCTTCTGCAGGCCTGCTGCCGGGTGACGTAGCGGCCTGTGATTGGCTGACCACCGTGCCTTTGTGTGGGATCCTGGAGGGGTCCCAAGGAGTTCCTTCCTCAGAGCTTTCCTGACTAGCATACCCTTCACATGTCCCTTGCCCCCCTGTCTCCCGACTTCTACCTATAGAGCACTTTCTCTCTCTCTCATTCTTCTACTCTATTTAATATCATAACTTCCCTTTGGGTCTGCACGATTTCATATATCGGCCATCGTATTATATGCTGAAGCTCTCAGATAACACCTGTTTAGTTAGGCATTTTGGAAGGGTTACCAATTTTGTCTGTAGAGGTTGACACACTCACGGTGTCTCCCATCCTGTATCTTGGTGGTCTGCTGGGGGATTTAATGCTAGACTGGGATAAGGCTACTGGTGTTGTGATTTCCATGTGTACTAGGTTTTGTTGAACCTGTACAATCGCAACGGAGACGTGGGAAGCCTAGGTGGTCTTTCTGACTGTGTACCTTGTGAGTTTAGCACTGTGTTGCGAGTGAGGGCTTTTGCCTCTGCCACCCAACACTGTGCTAACTCGTTTGCTTTGACTTTGAGAGGGTCGCCAGGAGAGAACCAGATACTAGCGATCTGGATCTCTCAAGAGAGCACCCCGTCAATTAACGTAATTTGGCCGCACAGCCTTAAGGACTTCGCTAGGCTACGAGCCGCTTGCTCAGCCATTGTTTCCTAGCCTACTACATCCCAGCTAGACTTTATTCGCCTAGCAGACACCAGATTTAGATTATAAACTCTCTGTTATGTATGCATTATTATTCATGGCATTTATTAGTCTAGGTTGTTGTTGAGTTGCACAACCCTAGTAGGCTGTTTCGTTGATGAGGAAGTACTTCTTTTGCTGTTTGAGTTCCTACTATTGCGCAGTTATTATTCCCGTGCCAGTTAACCCTATATGTCCTTACAATTGTCATATCCTGTTCCTGCTTTATACTACAGTTCAAAATCTGATACGATCATCTTAACCTAGCATCAGACTTTCTTCAGAAGATTCCTGCTCGATGCTTTGGGACTTTCGTTCACTTTCTTTAGTATAGGAGTGACAGTTCATTATTGTTTAGAGTAACTTTAAATATACTTTCTTCTAGTTTGCATTAAATCATTGGAGTGATTTAATTAAGATCTCTATCTTTTCCTAGTATACCTTATTACCGTAATTGTATGTTGTTGTGATCAGGCTGTATCAGAGATCATCAGCCTGTAGTAGTAGTGCACTTATACGGAGTTATAGGATACCCCATTATCGCAGATTTAACTCTGGAGGGTATAGGTGTTTTTGTGCGCCGGCATTATAAGTTCAGGGGTTGGATCTAGTGTTACCGTTGTGGCTGTGTGCTTTCCTAGTCCAATGATTAAAACAAATGGCGACCTTGCTTAGGATTTTGTGAACTTAGAGAAATATTGCAGGAGTGTTGTGGTCATTTGTTTTTGTTTAAAGGAATATAGTGGACACGTGGATTTTTTTTTTTGGCAAGTAGTGTAACACTTAAGAGTCTTCGAGCATCTTGTATTGTTGAGTGAATATTGCTGCATAAGAGTTTAGGTACTTCTTTTTTTTATAAACGTTGAGAATTTTCGGTGGACACTATGTCGGACGACGGATCAGTGTACAGTGAGGACACAGTACGGGAAACAGAAACTGAGGTGCAGCAGCGGGCTTTGTTAGATGACATTAGAGTTATAGCTAGTGAGGAGGATGTAAGGAAGTTTCTGGAGATACCTATTACTGTTCACCGGGTGTCGGGGATTGATCGGTATGGTCTCCAGTGTTTGGCCACGGTCATGGGGCATGTGGGCACAAGCAGCATGTCGAGAGGTGACCTGGTGGCCTGTGTGCTCGGCGGGGTGCGTGGGGCTTCGGGTGGAGCGGGAGCTGGGGCACCTTCGGCCCAGCCCCCGTTCCACTCGACTCCTACCATGGCGCCCCCTCGGGCTCCGGAGCCGGGTACGTTCCCGCAGGCCGATAGTCACTGGCAGCGTGGTTTGTCACAGGGTGGGTCTCCAATTGTTGCATCTCCTCCTCCTCAAGGTTTAACTGCAGATATGCTCTTCCAGCTTGAGATGGCTAAGATGCAGCAGAAGCGGGAATCTGAGCAGCAGAAGCGGGAATCTGAGCAGCAGCAGCGGGAGTTTGAGATGGCTAAGATTCAGGCTGAGGAGAGAAGGGCCAGATATGAGCTCGAGCAACGGCAGCGAGAGAGTGAGGCTGAGGAGAGAAGGGCCAGATATGAGACTGAGGCTGAGGAGAGAAAGGCGAAGTACTGTGCAGACATAGATCTTGAGAAGTCTAGGGTGGAGTCGACAGGGCAGCGTCTCGGTTCTGGGAATCGAGGTCTTGATCAGTCGTTATCGCATCTGCTCAAGTTGGTCCCTGTATTTGATGAGTCGGGTGTCACTGAATTTTTTATGCGTTTTGAGAAGAAGTGCCGGGAGCACCAATGGCCCGAGGTTAAGTGGGCAGCCCTTGTTTCCTCTAGATTGGTTGGCAAAGGACTCAAGGCATATGATGCGTTGCCCTTGGGAGTCGTGCATCGATTACGAGGTATTGAAGGAGGCTGTCCTGCGGGCATATGAGTTACAACCAGAGACGTACTGATTGAAGTTCCGGGGTGTAACGAAGGGTCGTGAGTGCACCTTTCTTGAGCATGCCCGGGATCTGTCCGATGCATTTAGAAACTGGCTGCGTTCTGAGAAGGCATCGACGTTTGAGGAGTTGAAACAGCTGATGCTTCTAGAACAATTTTTTAAGTGTACGGGCTGCGATCTGACGTTGAATCTTAAAGAGAAAAACCAAGAACTCTTCAGGAGGCAGCTGAGATGGCTGACCTTCGGATGTCACTGATTCGTGGGTGCGGGTCTGCACAACGGAACGATGCAGGTAACAAGGGGCGCAACACTCCACCCCCCCCCCCCCCGAGTCAGTGATACACCATATAACCATTACAACAAGAGCAACGATACTAAGTCTGACCATAAACCTAATACCGTCCCGTTTAAGAAGGGTCAGGGCCCTTCCCCACCTCAAGGGAAGCCCAAGGGGGAGTGAGTGTTTTCATTGTCATGAGAAGGGGCATTTTGCAAGAGCCTGTCCAAGCAAGCTACCTAATGCAGTTGTGTCTTTGGCTCGCAACATTGGGGTGTCCCCGAAGTCGTCTGAGTTTGCCTGGGGTATAACGTCAGAGGCTGGGACACAGCCAGTGGAGAAGAATCCGGAAGGCTCGAACCCTGTCCGCGATGTCTTTTGTGACCATGAAGGGCATGGCTGCGTGAAGTGGGCTGGTAAGAAGCATGGAGTTGAGCTGTTGCGAGACACGGGTGCCTCTCAGACTTTAATGAAGAACTTTACTGGTAGACCAATAAACGCGGCACGGGTGGTTGTGGTGCAGGGTATCAATGCTGTCAAGTCATACCCGTTGGTCAGGATGGAACTGGAGGTGGATGGTGTGACACGAGAGTTGGATGTGGGTGTTGTGGAGAACTTGCCTGTTGGGGGCGTCGACCTCCTTCTCGGCAACGACTTCGCAGTGCCTACTTCTGAGGTTTCACCCTTAGTCGTTGCCGAGAAGCCGGCCGACGTGAGTAGGGAGGAACAGGAGTGGGTAGAGAAATGTCAAGTACAACCTATGGCGTGCGTTGTTTCAAGACCTCTTGCATCCAAAGTGTCACAGCCTATTCCTCAGTCTTCTGATCAACGGAGGAATGGTTGGAAGAAGATGGCTAATGTTGGTAACAGTTTGAAGAGTTTAGTACCAGCAGCTCTTCTTGGCAACTCAGTATTGGCACCATTGTTGGAGTCTGGAGAAGCCCCAGGACCTGTCACAGCTAGTGAGGAGGTAGGGCAGGAAGAGACTCCGAGGCAGCAACGTTATGCACAGAGAGAACAAAGGGTTGCTCAGTTTGATATTGGGGGAGGACTTGGGTTGCTTAGGAAGGATCTAGACAGGTTGGTTCCCTCAGATATTTGTAAACTGCAGTTGGATGATCCGGAAGTTCAGAAGTGTGGTAATGGTGCTGTCGAGATCAAACACGAGGACGGGGAAACATGTCATGTGAACCTGTTGGAGGAGTTTGTGAGGCAACCACCTGAGCAGCCTACTGTCCCTGCGTTTGTCTGCAGCGGCCAAGGTGGAGAAGGAGAGGGGGGCAGTAGGGCACAGGTGGAGGAGAGTAGGGATTATCATGTCTCGGCGGAGCAGTGGGCGGGGGACACGAGTCTGGTGGCTGTGGAAGCGCTAGAGCACCTGCCTGAGCAGCAGTGTGCAGCGCTCCAGCACCAGCTCGGTTCATACCCCACTGGTCGTGCCGAGCCCCTGAGCCTCACAACTCAGGCGGTGCAAGATGTTCCGCAGGCAGGTCACGTGAATGTTGGGAGACCGTTAGCCTCGTTGTTTCGGTGGTTCAAGGTGGGCTTTGGGATGGTTGCCAGGTCAGGGTCGACCCATGGCTGCCAAGGGTGGTGGTCAAAAGGAGGACTTTGAGCAGATTGGTGAGGTTGGCTGTGGCATAGAAGTGCCCATTCGTCGCATAGCCTCCCAATGCTGCTCTAGTCGATTGCAACAGCCCTACCATAGACCGACTGTATCTGGCCATGTCGCTAAAAGCGGTGATGCTGTGCAAGCAGATGTAGTCGTAAGGAATGCGGGGGTGCGCATGTACGGTATCGGTGGGGAAGCCTTAGCAATTGTGAACTATGGGAGTGACTGCACAGATGGTACTGATTGTCCCTCTCATGACCTGGCTGTCCTAGGGATGAAGGTGGAGAAGGAGGGAGACTACAGGTTAGAAGCTGCGGTCTCGGCTGGGTTGTGGAAGGACACTAGGATTGTTATTCTGCGAGATAAGTTGTTTACTAGGCTGTGGCAGTGCATCCACATGTTTGTTGCTTCTCCAGGCCTGATGTACGGGGTAGAATCCGACATGCAGGCTGGAGATAGTGCAAGGCTCAGTTTAATTCCCTACCGTATAAATCCTGCTCGACAGCCTGTGGTGCAATCAGAGCTGGATTACGTGTTGACGAAGGGTCTGAGGGATAAGCAATATCGTGAGTGGTCGTTGCCTGTAACTTTGCAACCTGTGTTAAGTGGCAAGATCAGTGAGTGTGTTGATTGCGAGAGTGTGTGTGCATTATCCCTGACAGACGCCTATGCTTTATCGAGAGTTGACGACACCATAGACCGCCTCGGGGCTGCATCGCCAATCTCGAAGGTAGAACTAGGGAAAGGTTATTGGCAGGCCCCGTTGCCGGAAAGAGCGAAGATAAATGCCAGTCTTGTGTTGAACTGGGCAGTTTATCAGTGCCAGGTGTTGTTGTGCTGCCGGAACACAAGTTGGATGTGTGGCATGCTAAGGGCACTGATAATGTTGTGGCTGATTGTTTGTCACGGGAGGGTTTGTTTACAGGAGAATCCTCGCCGTTCAGTCAGTGTGTGTTGAGAGTGGAGTAAAATAGGCTTGCCCCTGTAAGTGCAGCCGCCATAAACATATTACAAAAATAAAAATTCACATAAAAACTCTTTCTTTTGATAGTTAATTGTAAGTTGCCTATGTTATAGCTAAAGTCCTAAGTTGAACCTGTCTTTCACTTAGGAGGCTGGGTTCTGTGAAGCTCGCTCTGGGAGCATAGCAGGCTAAAATTATACTATTATGTTTGGGAGGGGTTATAAGATTTTCTTTATTTTGATATGTTGTTTTATGTAAGATTGAGCTTTTCATTTCATTTCTGGAGGAGTGGCTATGTGTTACTCAGTTACTTGTTCGTCAAGGGGAATCCACGCAATGCGAGCTAAGCTCATTATTATCGCGCCTCCTTAACTGGGAATGTCTTGCGTGAAATGCATGTTAAGTGTTTTATGTACTGTTGGAATGGCTGTGGATGTGTGTGTAGTCTGTATTTAGCCAATTGGCGACATCGGAAACGAAGGCTTAGGGTGGATCTGTATGGTACCATTCTCACTATAGACGGTACCGTCTCGCCCGAAGGCTTAGGTAGCCATCAGCTTAGGTGAACTATATGATATCCATCTCGCCTTGTACCATTTTTGCCAACCCCAGATGGGACGTCACAACGTCGTCCACTTATTCCAGGTACCTATTTACAGCTAGGTGAACTGAGGCTAACACATGAAAGGAGACAAGCCTAATTTGTCTCCGCCCGGCCGGGGATTGAACCCCCGACCCCTCATGTGTGAGACGAGAGCTCTACCTACTAGGCTACGGGTCTTGTCGGCATTCTGCCTTGTCAGATATCGTGCTCGCCTAATGTTGAGCGTCCTATATCTTGGGCGGGGTGTGACGCCTGCCAGCATTGGCAGAATCACCTCCCGGTAGCCAAAAGCACTCGCTAGGGCAGTGAAATGGGCTACAGTCTGTCTACAATGTTGTGCTTTCTTTCTTGTGAATCGTCATGTCACAGGCAGGGTAGAAGTGGTCTTTGTTTTCGCCTGTGACAATGCATTGTATTTTATATCATGAGTTGAACATAAGATGCATTGTAGTGAAGGAGAGAGAGAGAGCGAGCGAGCAGGGTGGGGGAGGTGCGTGTTCCTTTTCCTCCTCCTCCCTCCTCCCTCCCGGAGGAGTTGCTCGCCGGCGTGGTCTTTTCTCTCGGTTTTGATTGGTTGGTGGTTCCTGGCGCCTTCTGCAGGCCTGCTGCCGGGTGACGTATCGGCCTGTGATTGGCTGACCACCGTGCCTTTGTGTGGGATCCTGGAGGGGTCCCGAGGAGTTCCTTCCTCAGAGCTTTCCTGACTAGCATACCCTTCACATGTCCCTTGCCCCCCTGTCTCCCGACTTCTACCTATAGAGCACTTTCTCTCTCTCTCAACTTCTTACCTCTCATTCTTCTACTCTATTTAATATCATAACTTCCCTTTGGTTCTGCACGATTTCATATATCGGCCATCGTATTATATGCTGAAGCCCTCAGATAACACATGTTTAGTTAGGCATTTTGGAAGGGTTACCAATTTTGTCTGTAGAGGTTGACACACTCACGGTGTCTCCCATCCTGTATCTTGGTGGTCTGCTGGGGGATTTAATGCTAGACTGGGATAAGGCTACTGGTGTTGTGATTTCCATGTGTACTAGGTTTTGTTGAACCTGTACAATCGCAACGGAGACGTGGGAAGCCTAGGTGGTCTTTCTGACTGTGTACCTTGTGAGTTTAGCACTGTGTTGCGAGTGAGGGCTTTTGCCTCTGCCACCCAACACTGTGCTAACTCGTTTGCTTTGACTTTGAGAGGGTCGCCAGGAGAGAACCAGATACTAGCGATCCGGATCTCTCAAGAGAGCACCCCGTCAATTAACGTAATTTGGCCGCACAGCCTTAAGGACTTCGCTAGGCTACGAGCCGCTTGCTCAGCCATTGTTTCCTAGCCTACTACATCCCAGCTAGACTTTATTCGCCTAGCAGACACCAGATTTAGATTATAAACTCTTTCTGTTATGTATGCATTATTATTCACGGCATTTATTAGTCTAGGTTGTTGTTGAGTTGCACAACCTTAGTAGGCTGTTTCGTTGATGAGGAAGTACTTCTTTTGCTGTTTGAGTTCCTACTATTGCGCAGTTATTATTCCCGTGCCAGTTAACCCTATATGTCCTTACAATTGTCATATCCTGTTCCTGCTTTATACTACAGTTCAAAATCCGATACGATCATCTTAACCTAGCATCAGACTTTCTTCAGAAGATTCCTGCTCGATGCTTTGGGACTTTCGTTCACTTTCTTTAGTATAGGAGTGACAGTTCATTATTGTTTAGAGTAACTTTAAATATACTTTCTTCTAGTTTGCATTAAATCATTGGAGTGATTTAATTAAGATCTCTATCTTTTCCTAGTATACCTTATTACCGTAATTGTATGTTGTTGTGATCAGGCTGTATCAGAGATCATCAGCCTGTAGTAGTAGTTCACTTATACTGAGTTATAGGATACCCCATTATCGCAGATTTAACTCTGGAGGGTATAGGTGTTTTTGTGCGCCGGCATTATAAGTTCAGGGGTTGGATCTAGTGTTACCGTTGTGGCTGTGTGCTTTCCTAGTCCAATGATTAAGAGCCCTTGTTTTATACGAGCCCCGGTCGTAACAATAATTAAATCAATGTTATTAAATTTATGAGTCTATAATTGATATTTTATTTTTCCTAGAAACAACCACACAATTATTTTTCACTTTAGGAAAGTCAATTAAATGCTAACATTTCCAAAGTAATGCACTTAACTTAAAAACAAAACATACCTACCAAAGCTAAATATAATAGATTCATGGTAGCTAATCAAATTAATATATTATTGAGCTTTAAGGCCATGTTACCTTTACTCTTGTATTACTGCACACAATTATTGACTGTTAATAGTCGGAATAAGTATGAAGCCAGTGTTTCTGTATTTAATATTATGCAAGGCATATGAATTAGACAGTGCATGCTTAAATAATGTATTGATATATGTTTGTTTAATGTCTTCTTAACAAAAAAAAATTGTAGGGGACATTTGTCTTGAGCCTAATGACTAATGTATTCGTATTTCTGTATTAGTACTCCCTTTTCGTAATAAATTGTCTATTCAATAGTTCATATAGGCTACTGAAAACAAAAATGCAATCAATGTTGCAATAAAGGTGAACACATTCGATGTCTAATAGTGCCTGCCCTTTATCCATCCACATTACAGTATAATATTTCTTCAGGTTCATTATATTCCACATTAATTTGTCTTTATAATGACTCCTACCACTTCGTAGATTCTTTGGCCCTTTATGGTGGAGGATTTCATAAATTTGCTAATCTGTGTTTCCCCTTTCTTTACAGTATGTTCATAAATATAATTAATTATGTTTTAACTACTAATTGGAGGGATCTTTTCTATTGCTATTTAATACTGATTTTGGATTCAATATAGCATTTGTATTATTGACAGGTATGTAGTGTGAACCGATCTCAATGTAGGGCTGTGACCCTCATTAATAGTTCCCTTTTTCTTCAAAACACCTGCACTTCATAATATCAAATTTTATCACAAGCTCGAGCTGAGGGCACATGCTCTTCAGATATGTAGTCCTTGTTTCCATTATAAGTTAACCCTCGCCGTATTATGGTCACCAATATATAAACTACAACCGTGATCAGTTACAGGTTTCTTGTTGTGATGATGACGCTAATAATGAAGATGGTATTGGCAATTATGGTAGTGATAGAGAACTTATATATCTATGGCTTCTGACATAAAATTATATATAAGGTACTGTAACTACTAACACATTGTTCAAATAAGTTTTCGTTGAAACGATAAATACAGTGGCATTCAATTTAACATACCATAGAAAAGTGGGGATTGTGCCTGAGTATATACATACATGCATGCATATATATACATATAATGTAATTGACCAAGCCTGCTTTCTAGTTTGATAACAAGTAAACAAATAAAAATGTCATATTTTGGAAAGCCATGCACTGTACTATGTTTCTTGTGATAAAGATGATTATCAAGTAAATAATATTAAATATGACCTGTTATATATATATATTGTTACGAGGGGAGCCGGGGCAACCAGACGCTCTAATAGTCTAGCCCACAGCACCGTACTACCCTGCAACAGACACGCTCTTAGTATCTGACTCAAACACCAAGACACGCAGGTTCTCTAAGAAAAATGGTTATCCTCCTCTTTGCTCTATTAAAGCAGTAACAAGGAGACACAAAAATATCTATTGTCCCCGAGTCTCGTCCATAGTGCGTGTAGTATGCAAGAGAACTTCTAAGGTTATTCTATACTGCACAAACATTACCTAACCATACCCTTACTAGACTCCCAGAACACACTATATCATACCCAATCGCTTAGGAATTGAGAACAATACAGAACAAAAACCCATGGAAAGTTCAGTGCAATAAACCCCTGTGCCAAGCCTATTATCCCTAGCCTATGTCCTAATAATACACGAGTGACTTCAGCACAGCTCGGCGGTGGTGTTGTAAGGGGTAAACAACTTTAATGACTTAACCCTTACAACATCATCTGGGGTTAGCTCAATACACTCGAGTACAATGGGGACAACCTCACCTAGTAACAGGCTCCACCCCTAGTCCCTGACTGCACCGAATGTATTGCTGCTAAAACTAAACAAGGCTCAAAGGGTTGATATCCTGGGGAAGTTGGAAGCTGGCTGCCACCCAATAAAGGGATGGAAAAGACCCAAGTCAAAGGATGCTGTGTGGTGGAAAAAGCTTAGCCTACCATATCACACACACAGCAACCTCTGTACTCAAAGGCCTGACAAAAACTGAGATAAACAGTCCAGCCACCCAATCCCCCCAGTGATATCAACCACGAATAATATGCACATCTAATAATGGTGAAACAATGCTGCAGAATAATGGAAAAGAACATGGAGGAATAAAAGGAGAAGCTTATATTCTAGATTGCCACAGAAGAAATGAATGCAGTAATTATTAAACTAAAGATGTTAAAACAAAACTATATGCTCAATATGAGTCCAGCCCCTGCTATGCTCCAATCAAATAAAGAACAAAAAGAAATATGCGGTATTCAAGGGAAACGTAGAAGCAAGCCTAACCAACACCAAGCAGAGATGTTGTCAGAACGAGAGCCAGGACTAGTGAGGTCTGGCACTCACTCTAGTTCCCACGGCCAGACAGAGGGAGAGAAGGGGAGCGCCACGCACCACCAGAATACTCGACTATCTCAGGCAGCCTGTGCTCTCATTGACAACAAAAGTAATCAAATGAATAAATTCAACATTGTGTGAACTTATGATAAACTGCATTAATCACACAAGGCTAAATAAACTAACTTATTTATAGGGCTGCCCTGACGGCAACACTAGACTACAGGCGCCAACCTACTAACCACGAGGGCTAGCTAGCTACTAGCCTCGCACAGGGTCCCCCCCCCCCACAACAGGCCTTGCATCTATAACTCGCTCACAAATTATATAGGCTACAAACTCATTTGGGAGTGACACCCTCACACCCAGGGGGAGTCTGTTGGTGCATCTTGAAACAACAGACTGTTCATACTTCAATAACACTACAAGACATACACAACTACAGTCTTTTTAGTATTTTTATAGTTTTTATATTTTCTTCTATACAGAAAAACAGCAACTCCTACTTTACGACCCTACGCTGGGCTACATACGGCAACCAACAAGCACCAGACGTAAACATGCTAATCAAACCAAAGTAGGAGGCTACACCAACACTGACTGAACGGCGAGGGTTCTCCTTAAAACATACCCTCCCGTGACAAAAATTCAGCCAGAACATTATCAGTGCCCTTAACATGCCACACACAAACTGTGTTCCGGCAGCAAAACAACACCTGACACTGATAAACTGCCCAGTCCATCATAAGACTGGCACTTCTCTTCGCTCTCTCCGGCAATGGGACCTGCCAATAACCTTTCACTATTTCCACCTTAGTGATGAACGAGGCAGCCCCGATGCGGTCTATGGGGTCGTCAACTCTGGATAATGGATAGGCGTCTGTCAGGGATAATGCACCAACACTACTGCAATCAACACAAAAACGGATATTGCCACTCAACTCAGGTTGCAAAGTCACGGGCAAAGACCACTCACGATATCCCTTATCCCTCAGACCCTTCTCCAACATGTAGTCCAGCTCTGCGTTTAAGATCGAGCAGGATTTATACGGTAGGGAGCCAACTTGAGCTTTGCACTGTCTCCAGCCTCTATGTCGGGTGCCATCCCGGACATCAGGCCTGGAGAATCAACAAACATGCGGAAGTACTGCCACAGCCTAGTAAACAATTCCTCTTGGCGCTTAGGAACAAGAGGTTGCAACTTATCTCGAAGAACAACATTCTCATTGCCCTCCCACAACCCAGCCGGGACCGCAGTCTCTAAACTATAGTCTCCCTCCTTCTCCACCTCCATCCCTAATACAGCCAGGTCATGAGAGAGACAATCTGTACCACCTGTGCAGTCACTCCCACAGTTCATAAGTGCCAAGGCTTCCCCGCGGATACCATACATGCGCACCCCCGCATTCCTTGCGGCTACACCTGCCTGCGCAGCATCACCGCATTCAGCACCACGGCCAGATGCAGTTCATCTATGGTAGGGCTGTTGCATTTTACTACGGCAGCATTGGGAGGCTATGCGACGATCGGGTGTATCTATTACATAGTTAACCTCACCAATCTGCTTAACCCTCCAGCCCCGGCTATGTATTATATATATATTCCTCGAAAACCGGGTGTTTTGGCCGAAAAACGTCTAGGCTAGGCTACCATATATTCGTTAATCAGACTGCTTCCCGCATTCCCGCGCATCCCCAAGCGTAGCTGTGTTATTTACCTGTAGAATGGCATTAAGTAGAGCTCTCTAAGTCAACTGGTTGAGCTGTGATGATGATTTCATTGGAGATAACTTTATGGCCAAAACAGCCACTTTACACCACTTTTCGATACTTAACAACAACATACAGGCACACACGAACAAGCGACGCTCTCCTTCTTGTGGCCGGAGATGCGGAGCGTCGGTCCAGCCGGCTGTTGTTTACATGCGTCGGACCGACGCCTCGCACACCAAGCTCACAGGCTTTGACGTCATGGGTGTTTAAGAGCCCTTCCGGGTAGCTCGTGTATGCTTTTTTATGGGCGTTCAAGAGCCCTTCCGGGAACAGAGGGTTAATGTCCTGATACTGACCACAAAACTTAGCAGCCATGGGTCGACCCTGAACTGACAACCGTGCCAAAGCCTCGTCGCCCACCTTGAACACCCTAGATTTAGCCAGTTTGTCACAATGGTCTCTCATCTTCGTGTTCATGCTGCTAACCGGGATAGCCTCCGGGTATCTAGTGGTAGGATCAATTAAAGTGTGCAAGTATTTATCTCCCGAACTGGTGGGTAATAAGGGGCCAACCATGTCAACTATGACACGAGTCAATGGCGGTTCAACTGCAGGTGTAGTGATCAAAGGTGCCACGGGTATACCTGGGTGGGGTTCTCCAACTACCTTACCAATATGACACATCAAAAAAGAAGCCACCGATGCATGCATAATAGGCCACAAAAAATGAAAGAGTAGCCTATTATTAGTCTCACATACCCCTAAATGACCCGCCAGTGGTGCCACCTGCGTTAGCCTAACCAGCTCCTCCTTGAACTGGGCAGGCACCACTAACTGCTCCTCCTCCAAACCTGAGTTCGTATCTGGCTTACTCTGCCGATACAACAATACCCCTTTTTCAACAAATTTCTCTGCTTGACCGTTCTTCCCACCAGTCGTACCAACCTTCTTAAACAGGAGGCCTAGACTGGGGTCCTCTTGCTGCAACTTGCTCAGTTTGTTTCTAGGTAACTCCATCCAGGCAGTTACCTCTGACCTCTCAAATTGTCAGACTCCTCGTCCGGCACTAGGTCACCTCTACTAACCTCGGTAGCCTCACTGGGGTCAGCCAAACCCACAGTTGCCTCCGGACCAGTGTCATCTAGTAGTGCATCATGGGATGGCCCGCACTCATGGCTGCCGGCCCCCGCATCCACTAAATCATCCACCTGTTGTGCCAAATGTGCCACTGATTGGGTCACTGCACCAACAGGGTAAACCACCACCACCAGGGGGTACAAAAGCAGCCTCAGCGACGACTATAGGAGGCGGGAAAACTACATCCCCTGCCAAGTCCACCCCCTCAACTGGCAGAGTGTCCACCATGGCCACCTTACACTCGGCAGTCAAAAGTGGGCACTCTAGGGTCACCGGGACTAAATCACAGAATTGTTCACTGTTGATGCCCCTGCACATTACAAACTCTCCCGTGCTAATAGGTCCCCCTGTCAGGTTGCGACACATGGATTGTTGCGCACCAGTATCCCTGAACACCTTGACAGAGTAAGTCTGCTCCCCAACCCATACAAATCCATCATGTATGAATGGCCGACACCAATCAGGGTAAGTCTGGTTATGCTCAGGTGGTGATACCGTCTGGGGCGGCAAAGTGCTTACTACCCTGATTCGCGCTGGCCAACACTGCCCCCCAAACTCACCAGTAGCTAACTTGCCTTTCACAGGCACCTCCCCTAGTGTCGCCACCAACTGGACAACCTTGGGTTCCTGGATAGCTCTCCACTTAGCACACTGAGGTTTAATATGACCCACTTGCTTGCAAAAATAACATATCGCTTTTGGAAAAGCTCCCTGGTATGCCTCATTATAAGGTTGTGTCTCATTTGTGGTAACTTTGGGTGATGAGGGACGAGCGGATACCATGGCTGCTTGGTGCACAGGTCGGTCTCTCCTGTCACCAACACCGCTCCCCATACAACTGCCACACTGGGCTAGTACAAAGTCATCAGCCCAAACTGCTGCTTCCCTTATTGAGTTAAACCGCTTTTCTTTTAATTTTGCCCCAATGTCCCCTTCAACTATGCTTGTAAACTGCTGGGGTGTGGCCCCCGATACATGGGGAGGAGGAGGAAACTGGGGATTGCTAGCACAACTTGAAACAAAGGTACTGGCCATCAGGCATAACCATAGTACTGTGCAAATGAAGGGGCCATATGGATAGTTGTAAAAATTGACTGTGGAGGCATGGTGGCAGGTACTGTGGTAATAGGGGGAGACTGCCTAAATGCAGTCTCACCTAGCACTTCTGGAGTTGTTGCTCGACTCCGGGCCCCAGTAGAATAATAGCTAGCCTGACTGCTAGGACGCTGCGGCACATGCAGGATGGTGCCACCATCCACAACACAAGTACTAGCTTCAAAATAAGGACCACTAGGCGGCGCAGCCAACTTGCACACCTCTTGAACTAACTCTGCCCTAGACATACCACTGCACCTCCACCCATACCCCTCCAACACACGTCTTAATTCATCATTACTCCTGCTAGCAACCTCTTCTTGACTAGGATGGGTTCTAAGAAACTGCCAAACGTCCTCCTTCCGCTCTTAATATCTGACTCAAACACCAAGACACGCAGGTTCTCTAGGAAAAATGGTTATCTTCCTCTTTGCTCTATTAAAGCAGTAACAAGGAGACACAAAAATATCTATTGTCCCCGAGTCTCGTCCATAATGCGTGTAGTATGCAAGAGAACTTCTAAGGTTATTCTATACTGCACCAACATTACCTAACCATACCCTTACTATACTCCCAGAACACTCTATATCATACCCAATCGCTTAGGAATTGAGAATACAGAGCAAAAACCCATGGAAAGTCCAGTGCAATAAAGCCCTGTGCCAAGCCTATTATCCCTAGCCTATGTCCTAATAATACACCGAGTGGCTCTCTTCAGCACAGCTCGGCGGTGGTGTTGTAAGGGGTAAACAACTTTAATGACTTAACCCTTACAACATCATCTGGGGTTAGCTCAATACACCCGAGTACAATGGGGACAACCTCACCTATTAAAAGGCTCCACCCCTAGTCCCTGACTGCACCTAATGTATTGCTGCTAAAACTAAACAAGGCTCAAAGGGTTGATATCCTGGGGAAGTTGGAAGCTGGCTGCCACCCAATAAAGGGTTGGAAAAGACGCGAGTCAAAGGATGCTGTGTGGTGGAAAAAGCTTAGCCTACCATATCACACACCCAGCAACCTCTGTACTCAAAGGCCTGACAAAAACTGAGATAAACAGTCCAGCCACCCAATCCCCCCAGTGATATCAACCACGAATAATATGCACATCTAATAATGGTGAAACAATGCTGCAGAATAATGGAAAAGAACATGGAGGAATACAAGGAGAAGCTTATATTCTAGATTGCCACAGAAGAAATGAATGCAGTAATTATTTAACTAAAGATGTTAAAACAAAACTATATGCTCAATATGACTCTAGCCCCTGCTATGCTCCAATCAAATAAAGAATAAAAAGAAATATGCGGTATTCAAGGGAAACGTAAGAAGCAAGCCTAACCAACACCAAGCAGATTATGTTGTCAGAACGAGAGCCAGGACTAGAGTGAGCTCTGGCACTCACTCTAGTTCCCACGGCCAGACAGAGGGGAGAAGGGGAGCGCTACGCACTGCCAGAATACTCAACTATCTCAGGCAACCTGTGCTCTCATTAACAACAAAAGTAATCAAATTAATAAAGTCAACATTGTGTGAACTTATGATAAACTGCATTAATCACATAAGGCTAAATAAACTAACTTATTTATAGGGCTGCCCTGACGGTAACACTAGACTACAGGCGCCAACCTACTAACCACGAGGGCTAACTAGCTACTAACCTCGCACAGGGTCCCCCCCCCCCACAACAGGCCTTGCAACTATAACTCACTCACAAATTATATAGGCTACAAACTCATTTGGGAGTGACAATATACTGTGTATATATATATATAAACAATAACTTCTTAATTCAAAATGTTAATGCTAATCGGTTATATTACAGAAGAGTGATAATACCTTTGTAATTGTTATATAATTAACATTTGCCTGTTGTATTAACTTATTAAAAAGAAAAGGTTATAAATATGCGATCAAAGTCACTATCATAAAAACAACTGAATACTTACTAATGCTCAAAGGCTGTTAAATATACAGCTCATTGGTATTTCCAAAGCTTCTACGGTAGTATAACTTTAGAAAACCCAAAGTCTAATAACGAGGATATGATATTCAAACAATATACAGTACTACAGCGTTAGGCCAAATGCTATAAGAAAACGCGTAAAGAATGCCTGAATCTTACCATGACACTTACATGTCTACACGGTTGTATGTTATGTCTGCCAAATGTCTGGTCTCTACAACACAATTCAGTAAACCCTATTATATAACTCCAATACTATGAAACAATATCATTATACATAACTATTATTATCTTATATATATACAGTAGATCTATATTTTATAAAATTTACTATTATCAATACAATACTTTTGTACGTAATTTTAATTCAATTAATTCCTTGCATAATTATTTTATCTGTAATTAATATTATACAACGACATATAATATTAGTTATATTTACACGAAATTTACGACTATTAATAAATTTCTCCCTATAATTAATATACCACCTATACCTGCAATGCTTGCTCATTTTGAGCTTATACATATCTTAATTGGTTGTATACCACTTCTTTGTTATCAGATTTAGACAACTAAATAAGATTGTATGTACAGGTATACAGGAATAGGTTTCCTTCCTATACTTATATTTAATGAACAACATAAATTATGCTATTTACAAATACATACACATGGGTAATAATTATGTATGGTAATGTATGTTATATAGTTAAATTGTTAAGAATAACATGAAAGCAGGCAATTATACATTTTAGTGTTAATAATGGCTACAATTGTTAGTTATTTTACATAGTGCGATCACTAAATATACAGTTTACAGGAGTTTAACATTAATAGTTGGTGTTACCAATATTGATGCTATCCAATATATATATATCTGTAAACGAAAATGAAAAACGCCTTAATTCAGAAAGAAAAAACATATGCTTTGATCCTCTGCACAGGGATGCAACCGAAAAACAGCCAATTGTGCGAACGCCTGCATTTGTTGGTGATTCACGTGTTTAATCCAGCATTTAATCATGAATATATTTAATCTAGGAGACTGGAGGATCATCGCTTGATCTGATGTTTACGCGGTTATCATATGGATGTATGAATATTAATATATTACATTTTTGAGGGAAAACATGTTTTGAATTTGCAATAATTGGCTATGGATGTTTGCAGTATATTTTTAATTTTAATCAGCTGATTACAATACCGCTGGATGCTAAACAAAGTAGATATCTTCTCATTTAGGGGCCGTCTGATTATTAATGAGAGAGAGCGAGAGAGAGACTCGTTCGCGTTCTGACCTTCCTGGCTTAGGTACCCCAATTACGTACCCCTACATAAAGTATTTTGAAGACTTATAGAGTAAAATGATGTCTGTTTTACCGTGACTTTGACTTGACTAACCTACAGTACATGTTCAACTTGCAATTTGTTGTAACTTGTCATTGGCAGAAGTTAATTATATTTGCTAGTTAAATGTATGCCGAATATATACAATACATGCAGTTTAACCACAATATATGTTATACAACGCAAACAATTAGTATATAATTATGAATACAAATATATGGAAGAGAGAGAGAGTTAGATTTAGTTAGGATTATTCAATAGAGAGTCTGCTGGTAAGAGTAATGCAATAGAAGGGTCGTGTGATAATAATGGAGAGGGGCTGGTAAATAATGAGCCTATGAGGTGAAGGGTGACATATTCTGAGTTGGTTAATGTGCTGGAGTAAAGTGTTGATGGTGGTGGTGGTAGTGACGATGGTGATGGTATAGAGTGAAACTATTTGTGGTGATGGTAGTGGTGTTGTTAAGATTACTAGTGTAGGAGTATTAAGATTGTACGAGAAAATACAGATACCATTGAATTGGAAGAAACGTTTGTTTTTGAAAACAATTATATTAAGGTCCATTTCTCTCGGCGGGTAGTTTCAAGTTTTCGCCTTTAACACATGTTCGAGTGTTCCATACACTAATACTATTAATTCATAGCAACATTGTATATAAGCGACTCTAATTAATATTCTGTATATATTGTAACTGATTATATAATTTGCTAAAACAATTAAGATGATGCTGGGTTATATATTTGAGTTTCTATTGAGTAAAACTGTTGAAAATAAAATGTTCATAAGACAGAACATTTACACATTAATATGAAGGTTTGAAAATGTTGCATAAGCAAACATTGGATTTTGATGTGATTTTGCTTAGAGAATGTAAAGAAATATCTATTCAGGATATAGCAGTTCACAAAAAAAGGCATATTTCCGAGCCTGTACTATAGGAAAAAAAGGCTTCGCCACCTAAACGGGTGGATACTAACGAAACGGGGCATGCACCTCTGTCCCCAGTCAGTAGACGCACCTCCTCCCATCCAGCACCGCCTTCGCTCATATACTGCTGAACTTCAGCCTTCCACCTCAGCCTCACACCCGGTTTATCTCTTCCTCTCTGTCCTTCCACTTCACTCTTGTACACTATCTTAGTAATCCTCTCGCTTCCCATATGTTTCACATGGCTGAACTATCTCAAGGTGTTCCTTTTCACACTTTCCATCATATTTACAGTACATCCATACCACAACTCTCTCGTAGTTCCTCATTCGTTTATCTATCCCTCCATGTAACTCTGCACGCACTTCTCAAGTAACTCATTTCCACCCCTTTAACTTTTGGTTTGAGTCTCTTCACCAACGTCCATGCATCGCTCCTGTAAGTCAATGTCGGGATTACCACACTGTCATGCAAGGACTTCTTAACTTCCATGCTGACCACCGTATTTATTTAAAATAACGCCTTTAATGAAGACCCCCATAAACAATATAAGGAAAACCACAGAGGAACACGGAACGAAACTTATGGAAAAACGTTACCGGAATAAAGAAGGAGGAACTGAAACAAAACGAATAACGAGGGGCAGAATAAACGAAGAAGAAATAACCACAAGATACAGCATTCCAGCCACCCATATCATCACCAAGAATAACAACGATAAGAAGAACAAAACCAAGAAGGAGATAGAGAAGGTAGTAACAACAGAAGATGTAAATAGAATGAAACAACGACATAACGAAATAACGACAAAAAAGAAAGACAAGATGGCTGCCACCAGGGAAAACGACTTCCGGAAGAAAATAAAGGAGAAACTAAACTAAAACAAATTAAAATGTAAAACTTGCAAACTAAACAAACCAAAATTGGGACAAGGACAATATAAAGTCAAATTAAATTATCAAAATCACTATGTGGAAACAACGCTTACTAAAATGAAAATTATTAAATAAAAGAACACAATCCACCACATAGGGTGTACATTACTACATGAACAAGTTAATCTGTTTCCCAAGCAAACTAATCGCTAAAGCAAAGAAGATTATCACAGACAGGAATAATAAAAACACAAATAAACACAATGCCCCACATACCGAAACTGCCCCATAGTCAATAAGAAGAACGAAGAGAAGACCAATATTTTCCTACTAATATTACTTCCACGCTCTCTACGAACACACTAAGAGATGCCCGGATTGCCACCATTGCATCAGAACTCCCATCAACACCTGGAAAGAGAATATTGGTATACCATAAACACCACAAGAAGCTCCTAAAAGAAGAATAGCATTCAGCCAGGGAAAGAAGGACCATCATACCAACACAAGAGCAAGCACTAACGCCCTACTTCCACTCAAAGGCTGAATCTCCTGCCCGCCAATTTCCAAGGGGCCCTCCTAATCTCCTTAGATCCACCCCTGACCGGACTTATGACCGTGTGACCCCCACACATCTACCCCGGGACATCTCAGCCAAAGTTGTCACTATCCCGACAATAGCTGAACAGGGCAAGCATTTCTAGGGCTTTCATAACACTGGCATACTAGTGGTGATAGTCCTAGAATTACCCTCCCATTCAGTGTACGATTGAAGGCATGCCGAATATCTCCCTAGGTCTGAGGAGTTATTTTACCTATTGAGAGAATCGTTGTTATCAAGTTTCATGACATAGTAATAACATTGAAATCTCTAGTAGGCAGCACTTTTAATAGTGGAAGTATAAGCTCGCGGACATGTCCCCACCTTACTTCTATTAGTAAATAATTATGCATTCTAACTTCTTGACTGATACTTGACATAGCAAGATCATTCGATTAGTCCAGGGCTTTGCAATACACCGTAATTGGCACTCTGCATATAAAAGTCCTTAGTGCATCTGTCCAACAACATGTTAGCGGACACTTGCAATATAAAGGTTTAAACACCGCCCCGAGTTCTTTCAACCTCTTATAAAGGTCAGTTGGCAGTCGAGGAACATTGTAATGGTCATGACCTTATTATTAGCCCGATATATTGTCACTGTGTCATAACATTTGAGACATTGTATTAAAGACCCCACACCAAGAGTACCTGAACAGAACTTCACCACCGATTAATATAATGGTCAGGATAGTCGAGTATTTCTGGCGCTGTGCTAAATCATACTCACATTCGTCCGATGAGGTGCCCAGTGTCATGACATTTAAGGAGCCTCATTTAAGACCCGATACCAATTAATCCAACTGTAATTCAAACAACTGATCCACACGACAGGCCAACCTGGACGGCCCAATGGAGACTCCGACGACCACAAGCTGTTACCTCAACTCATCAATTCTCCAGCTCCAAGTGTTCCAGAAATAAGTCGATACCAGTGACGAGGTATCTAAAGTTAGAGTCCCAACCATTGACTCTGCCTAATTCTCACCAGTGCGCAGGTGCCTATATAAAGTTAGAGTCCCAACATAATATTGACTCTGCATAATCCACATCAGTGTGCCGGTGCATAAATAAAGTTGAGTCCACCAAGATCGACTCTGTCTAAATTTCCTCAGTGCTATATAAAGTTAGAGTCCCAACCATTGACTCTGCCTATTTCTCACCAGTGCGAGGGTGTCTATAGAAAGTTAGAGTCCACTATATTTGACTCAGAATAAATCCTTGTCTATTGTACAAGTGCTTAGATTGTTATGTATGAATGTTGAACTAGCACATTGTTGTAAGACTTATAAGTGTTTAACAAATATTTAATTTCTATTGTATACCCGAGTTCCATCTAGATCCTCGTTTGTGCTAGGACAGTTCCTGTTGTATAAACTTATAATTTTATTCATGTATAACTATCTGTGAAATGTATAAGTAGGAGTTACAATAAATAAAACTGTTCTTTATAATTATACTTGGTGTTATATGTATCCTTTGTTTTACTTCTATGCATGTATTGTATGACCTTAGAATTCTCCAGTCAGGTAGAACTCACCACAACCAATATACAACCCTGGTAAAAACCCTGGTATAACATTCTTGTTACTACTTTCAGCGTTCCTACAACCCACTTCCCCTGTTGCACCCTCTCCTGCACTCCTTCATCAATACCCCCATCTTTACTCAACACACTGCTCAAATCCTTAAATGAACTGACATTCCCGCTCAACCTCACCCCTCACCTCACACTCTGTGGCTGCATCCCTTACAAGTTACAAAGACCATAACCTTGCTCTTCCCCACACTTACCTTCAGATTCTGTTTTCCACACACTGTTCCAAAGATATTTACCAGACCCTGCAACTCCCATTCACTATCGCTCATCAGAACTGTATGGGACGCATGTCCACGTGTGAGCATGCTGTACAGAACGCCTAGTCATGCCCCACTCTCGCTAGGATCGTCAGGGCAGGAACTTTGGCTGTAGTCTATGTAGAGTTTCCTAACTCAGTTCATGTGAGCCGTTGTACTATAAGTATTATGAATATGTATTTTGTTTTCATCTGAGTCAACGAGTTCTATTTTATATCATTAGTTATAAGTATTGTGTGTAAAACTTATTTGTAATGATGGGAAGAGAAACAGCCACAGTTAGGTGTCAGTGGGTACGCCAGGCAGGAGGTAGGCCTAACTCACTCTCATTCCTCCCTCCCTCAGTGCTAGGGGAGCCTTTGTGTATCCCAGAGGAGAGAGAGAAATGACGTCATGGTTGTCAGTGGGCGGTCCTTAGTAGTTCACGTTGGGCTCACTAGAGGGCCGGGTATAAAAGGGAAGTCTAGCCATTTTTTCATCAGAACTCATTAGGCAGAGCGACTACTCATTTCCCTTGCTAACTATTTATATTCTTCTGACTGATGGGAACTTTCTCTACTACCTTACATTCTTATTTCCTCTTTTCCCTGCCCTGTTTAACTTCCATGGTCCCGTTGGTGCAGAGCTAGTCAGCCAACGTATTATCGCTTGAGTTCTCACAAGATACTTGCCTATTAGATAGCCTATTTTGGAAGGGTTGACTTAGAATAGGATTGATTTATGTTTGTTGCACTTGTATATGCATTTCCCTGTGTGTTATTATTATTATTCCTGTTTTCTGCTAGTCTAGGTAATGCTAGACTGGGGTAAGGCTTTTCTGTGTTACGAGTTGTTTGATGCAGTGGTTAAGCGATAAACCTGCATACTCGTTTCGGTTCAGTGAAGCCTAGGTTGTCTTCGCGGCTGACTGTGTTGAGTTAATAATTTATAGTGCGTGAGGGCAAGAGCCTAACCACCCTGTATTTTATTAACAGTTTGTTTTTACTTTGTCAAGGAGCCGGGAGAAAATCAGATACAAGGGATCTGGATTTCTCAAAGTGCACTTGTTAGTCTTAACGTAATACTTTAAACAGTCGTGAGGACTTCGCTAGGCTACGAGCCGTTTTTGCTTAGTCACTGCTACCTTTTTGCCTACAGTACCCCAGCTAGACTTTACTCGATTAGTAGATACAGAATAGTATCGAAGCTTTCCTTATGTATGATATTGTTTATGCACTATTGATTTCATGTGTTGCAAGCTTGGCTACTTTAGTGATTAGTGGCCCACGAGCACAATCCGAGTAGGCTATTGCCGTTGCATTTGCGGAGTACTTCCTTTTAATGTTTGCCATTTACTATTGCATATTCTTTTAATTATTCTTATGCCAATTTAAGCCTTTAATAGTATTTAATTGCCAGTGTTTTTGCTTATTGAATTACTGTTCAAAATCCGATACGTACTTCTTACGAGCATCCGAGAAGCATCTAACTTTTTTCAGAAGATTCCTTGCTCGATGCTTAAGGACTATTAATTAACGTAACGTAATAGTGCCGATCCGAAGTAGAGGGTGGTGGACTTCTTAAGTTCATAGTCAAGGGTGGATTACTTCGGCTTCGGCCAACACTATTCTTTTGTGTTGTTGTTTTTACTTCATTGTTTGATTGTTGACCAGACTAGATCATTCCTGTCTCTTTATTAGTCTGTTGTTGAACACTAGTACCGAGTTCTTGTATACCCCGTTATAGCAGATTGAACTCTGGAGGGTATTGGTGTTTTTTGTTCGGCTGCAGTACTCAGGGGTTGGGATCGTGTGTTTCCGTTGTGGCAGCGAGCCGTATTAGAGTCCTGATTGAGAGCCCTTGTGTAACCGAGTGCCAGTTCGTAACATATGGCGACCTTGCTTAGGATTTTGTGAACAGTATACATTTTTGCAGAGTTGTACAACATTTGTTTGTTTGTATTTTAGCGTGCATATTGAAGAATATTTTTTTTTGTATGGCAATTAGTAAAGCATTTAACCCCTAAGTGTCGGCGCGCAACATAAGTCTAGTATAATAAATCTGGACTATCTGGCGGCGCGCGACATAGGTCGTGTGGCAATTTCAGCACGTAATGTTGCTGAGAGAGAGAGACAAATGGTGGCAGGAGAGTAGCGAGCGTATGACTGCTCCAGACCACCGCAGCGAACCTACTGACACGAATCCCACCTCCTCCCTCCCACTCTCACTCGCTACATACTGAATTTAATGGGGAAAGTACCGAATTACATGCTTTTTGCACTCGCGTTGCGCGGTTGTTGCAAGAAAACTAGCCGTCATAAAAGGATCGTTATGGTGTCATTGGAAAGCTCTGTTTATGCCCTTTCAGGGATAGATACTTGTTTTACGCTCTGGGTCTTATTTAGGCATGAAAATGATCACGTAAACAGCCCTATTTTGGCTAAAAACACCCCGCTGGGCGGTACATATAAATAAACTGCTAGCCCGCTAATCTAGTGTTAAGAGACTCCAGTTAATTTAGTAATTAGTGCTTGCATAGGAAGTTTAACAGTTTTGTCTCGAGATTTTTTTTGTGGACTTCAGTATGTCGTGCATTAGCACTGACGATGAGCGAGAGATGTCATTTGAAGGTGTGCCGTTAGTAACCAGTGAGGAGGATGCTAGAGTTTTTGCGAGTAAGCTGTACCACGTGACGGAGGAGAGGCTGACTGGGGTGGATGTTTGTGGCTTGCACATGATAGCCAAGGTTTTGGGCATTTCCAATGTAGCAGGGATGTCCAAGGGGGAGCTGATTTCCTGGGTGTTGCGTGGGCGACATGGGGTTTCGGAGGAGAGGGCATTTGGGGGGGTTCCTCCCCAGATCCCCTCTCACTCGACTCCCACAGTGCCGTCCACTCAGTTACCGGAGGTTAGCACTCTCCCACAGAGGGATGAGAATTGGCAGATTGGAGTGCCCTCGGGGTGGTGCACGTGGTGGTTCCCCAGTTTTTGCCCCCCCTCCTTCAGTAGTGGCAGCTCCCTCTTCCTGCCTGTCTCCAGATATGGTATTTAGACTTGAGCTTGCTAAGATTGAGGCTAGGAAGCAGGAGAATGAGACTAGGAAGCAGGAGAATGAGACTAGGAAGCAGGAGAATGAGACTAGGAGGCATGAGATTGAGGTTAGGAGGCATGAGGCTGAGCTTAGGTACGACTCGGAGAAATATTGTGCTAAATTAGATTTAGATAAGACTCGTGCAGAGTCGACAGGGACTCGGATGGGCCGTGAGGGCCAAGTAAGAGAACAGTCCTTGGCCCACTTAGTCAAATTGGTGCCGGTATTTAGTGAAACTGAAGTCACAGAATTTTGTAATAGTTTTGAGAAGAAGTGTAGGGAGCATAATTGGCCTGAAGAGAAGTGGGCAGCTCTAGTCTCCTCAAGACTTACGGGTAAGGGTCTGAAGGCTTATGATGCACTGCCTTTAGAGTCTTGCATTGACTACCCAGAATTGAAGAGAGCTGTCCTACGGGCATACGAGTTGCAACCGGAAACATATCGATTGAAGTTTCGGGGTGTTACAAAGACTAGGGAGGCGACCTTTCTTGAACATGCCCGGGACTTAAAAGATGCACTTAAAAACTGGACACGTTCTGAGAAAGCTGAGACGGCAGAACAGTTGACTGAGCTGTTTCTGCTCGAGCAGTTTTATAAGTGTACTGGTGCAGAAATAACTTTAAATATTAAAGAAAAGAACCCAAGAACTCTTCAAGAGGCAGCTGAGATGGCTGACCTCAGGTTGTCGCTAATCAGGGGCTGTGAATCTGTAAAGCGTGTTGATGCAGTTCCCAAGGGGCGCGATACTCCAAACCCTCGAGCTCAGGACAATCACTATAGATATAAACCTCAGTTTAAAAGCCAAGATACCAGGACTGAACCAAAGACTACAGCCGTCCCATTACAGAAGGGTCAGAACTCCGCCCCTTATCAGAAGAGACCGATAGGGGAAGTGGAATGTTTTCATTGTAGAAAGAAGGGGCATTATGCAAAATCTTGTCCTGGTAAGCCGCCAGCTGCAGCCGTGTCTTTGGTGCGCAGCATAGGTGTGGCTGAAATGTCGTCTGGATTTACCCAGGGTAGTTTGCCAGCGGCAGGGTCACAGGCTATGTATAAGACTCAGGAAGGCTCGTCCCCTGTCCGTGATGTCTTTTGCGCCCATAGAGGGACCGGTAGGGTAAGTTGGACGGGTTGCCAGCATAAGGTGGAAGTTGTGCGTGATACTGGAGCTTCACAGACACTTTTGAAGAATTTCACGGGGCGACCAATTAATGCAGCACGGGTGGTTGTTGTTCAGGGTATTAATGCGACCAGGTCATACCCGTTGGTTCGTGTGGAGCTGGAAGTTGATGGTGTGATTAAGGACTTAGATGTTGGGATCGTTGAGAAATTGCCAGTGGAGGGCGTCGACCTTCTTCTCGGCAACGACTTTTCGGTGCCTACTTTAGACGTTCCACCCTTAGTCGTTGCCGAGAGGCCGGCCGACGTGAGTAGGGAGGAACAAGAGTGGGTAGTGAGTTGTCAACACCAACAGATGGCATGTGTGGTAACTCGTTCCCAAGCATTTAAGGTATCACAGCCTATTTCCCAGGCCACAGAACAGCGGAGGAAGGGAATTAAGGAGAAGCGGAAGGCTGGGAAAAGTTTGAAGAGTTTAGAACCAGTGGCTCTCCCAAAAGACCCAATAGCAGGACCTTTGACCGAGTCTGTTGTAACTCCAGTGCCTAACACAGTTGATAAAGTAGTGGAGGAGGGAGAGACTCAGAGACAGCACCGTTACCTGCAGCGAGAAAACCGGATGTCTAAGTTGGATGTTACAAAGGAGTACAAAGGAAATCAAGCAACAACAGGTCTAGTGACCCTTCTAGGCTGCTTGTACTCCAAAACACTGAGGATCAAGTGTCCAAACAGTGGTTTAGAGTGGGTAAGGGAACATTGGAAAGGGAACTACTGCCCTGCCACTAACGTGGCAGGACTAGGAAGTTAGTAGGGGACATATGGGTTAGTAACTGAGGGGAGGATAAAATAAAGTTATTCATTTACAAACGCAGTCAGTCGCGGGTTTGATGCGAGATATTTGTCTAGGCGAAATTTAAATGAATCAACGGTGCTGCAGTCTATAACGTCTCGGGGAAGCCCATTCCACAAGTTGACAACTCGATTGAAGAAGAAATTCTTAGATTCGTGTGAGTTAAAAGATTTACCAATAATTTTGCAACCGTTTCCCCGCGTGTAATTAGATTGGTCGATAGTGAAGTACTTACTACAGTTCATATTGTCCATGCCTTTGATGATTTTGAACACTTGAATTAAGTCACCTCTTAATCTGCGCTGGGTTAAAGGAAATAGATTTAATTCTCTAAGACTCTCTTCGTATGGTTTGTTCTTTAGGCTAGGTATCATTTTGGTAACTCTACGTTGAACTCGTTCTAGCTTGTTTATGTCTTTTTGGTAATAAGGGCACCAGCATTGAACGCAGTATTCCAGAAGAGGGCGGACTAAGGAATTGTAAAGGGTTAGGATTACGTCTTTGGGTTTATGCTCAAATGATCTGCCTATAAAGCCAATTATTTTGTTTGCCTTCTTAACAACTTCTGAACATTGTTGACTCGGTTTTAGGTTACTCGATATTGTTACTCCCAGATCGGTTTCTCTGTTTACATTCTTAAGCTGAGTGCCATTCATCGAATAGTTTGCTTTCTCATTTAGGTATCCGATATGTAGTACTTTACATTTATCCGCATTGAAACTCATTTGCCAAATTTGGGCCCAATGTGACAATTTATCTAGATTGTGTTGCATATCGTCATCTTGATCTTTTGAGAGTACGCTATTTGCAATTTTTGTATCGTCAGCAAATTTTGAGATTGTACAGGTGAGACCCTCATCTATGTCGTTGATGTAAATTTGAAAGATAATTGGTCCTAGTACCGATCCCTGGGGTACCCCGCTACTTACATTGGGCCATTTAGATGCCTTACCGTTTATGACTACTCTTTGCTTTCTGTTGCTGAGCCAATTTTCTATCCCTTTCAACACACCGTCTTGTATTCCATGCGCTTTTAGTTTTAGCAGTAAACGTTTGTGGGGAACTTTGTCAAAGGCCTTTTGAAAATCAAGGTATATAATATCTACAGCTTTACTCTCATCGTAGAGGTTGAGGATATCGTGGAAGAAGTCCAAGAGGTTTGTTAAACAGGAACGTTTTTTACGAAAGCCGTGTTGAGTATCTTTAAGTATGTTATTTTCCTCTAAGTGATTTACGAGTCTGTCTCTTATGACCGTTTCTAGCATTTTACATACAACTGAGGTTAAGCTAATTGGACGATAGTTACTGGGTAGGGATTTGCTGCCTTTTTTGAATATCGGTGTTACGTTGGCTATCTTCCACTGATCAGGCATAGTTCCAGACTGCAAGGATTTATTGAATAGTAATGTCAGTGGTTTGGAGAGCTCATCCTTAGCTTCCTTTAGAACTCTAGGCGAGATTGTATCAGGTCCAGGCGTTTTATTTACCTTGAGTTTATCTAAACAATTCAATACTTCTCTCTCTGTAACGGTGATATTGCTTAGAACATCTGAATTATCAATCTGAATCGGCGATGGTGTAAGGGATATCACTGAGGTCTTCTGTTGTAAAAACTGATGCAAAGAAGGTATTGAGGGCATTACTCATTTGTACTTCATCTTTGGTGTATTCTCCATTTTCATCGACTAATCGACTTTCATCGATAGTTATATCAGAAAGAAAAAAGTAGTTACTTCAACTGTTGGACCAACAGTTGAAGTAACTACTTTTTTCTTTCTGATATAACTATAGAATTCTTTCGGGTTTGTTTTACTTTGATTCGCAATATGTAACTCTAGGGTCTTTTTACTTTGCTTAATTAACTTTTTGGCTTTGCGTCGTAGCTCTACAAATTTCACCCGTTCTTCGTCATTTTGTGAGGATTTTAATCTATCATTAGCAAATTTTTTAGCAAGCAGGCAGTTTGAAATATCTTTATTCCACCATTGGGGCTTATTATTATGGCCTGGACGCCGTATTTTCGATGGTATGCAGTCTTGCACTGCTTTTAGGTAAGTGGTTTCGAATAACTTCCAAGATGTATTTATGTCGTTATTGTTAATTAAAAAGCTCCAGTCAGTTTCTTTAAACATATCTCTAAGTTTATGAAAGTTTGCTTTCTTGAAATTAGGGACTTTTTCGATGCTACTATTTGGTTCATTACTAGTAAAGTTTAAAGTGAAAGTTATCGTACGATGGTCGCTGTTACTGAATTCATCACCAACATTCAAATTCTCTATTAATTCTTCTTTTGTTGCAAGTACAATGTCAAGAACGTTATTACCACGGGTCGGTGTTCGAACAAATTGATAAAGCGAACTCTCTTGCAAGTTCGTATACAAGTCATGTCCGGAGTGTGAAGTAAGAGTATCGCCCCACTTGGTCACAGGTAAATTAAAGTCGCCAAAAAATACGGTATCTTGTGAGTTACTTACATCTGCAATTTGTTCATAAATTTCTCGGTCAGTTTGCACTGATTGAGCTGGAGGTCTGTATATTAATGCAAGTATTAGTTTTGTACCTTTATTATTCTTTATTAGCACAAAAGATGTGTCGACGTTCACAATTTGAGGTTTTGACAAGAGGGTCGGGTTAAGACTTTCTCTGATATAAAATAAAACGCTACCTCCATTTTTATGTTGGGGGAGGGCATGAGTTGTTGACCAAGCAGTTAGACATGTTGGCTCCCACAGACATTCGAAAGTTGCAATTAGAGGATCCAGAGGTTTTGCAGTGTACCAATGGGGCTGGAGTTAGAAGAATATAGGGATGCAAAGGCAGGGGATTTTTTTTTTCTTTAATGGAATTTTATACCACCGATATCAAGATCCTAAAAGGAACTGGGAGGGCGGATCAGGTACAGTTGACCAGCTGGTCGTGCCAGAGGGCTGCAGGGAAAGTTTGCTTAGGTTGGCTCATGATTCTCCATTATCAGGACATTTGGGTGCCAAGAAAACGGTGGCGGCTTTGGGGAAATTGTTTTGGTGGCCGGGGATGAAGTCTCATGTGCAGTCATGGATAAACTCATGTGATATTTGTCAACGTGTCGGGAAACCGAACCAAGTTATTCCTAAGGCTCCGTTACACCCTATTCCTGTGATTGGGCCACCCTTTAGTAAAATTATTGTTGACATGGTTGGTCCACTCCCTCCCACTAAGGCTGGAAATAAATTTTTGTTAACCATAATGGATGTTGCCACTAGATACCCCGATGCATACCCTATGAAAAATAGAATGGCTAAGACGGTAGTCAGTAACTTGTTGTGGTACTTCTCAAGGTAAGGGTACCCGGAGGAGATTCAGTCTGATCAGGGATCTAATTTCACCTCCAACATGTTCAAGCAAACAATGCAACAGCATGGGATACGAGCAGTAGTATCGTCAGCGTATCACCCTGAGAGTCAAGGGGTGCTTGAGCGGTGGCATGCTACACTTAAAAACATGCTGAGGTGTTATTGTGCTGACAACGGTATGGATTGGGATCTTGGATTGCCTTATGTGCTGTTTGCTGCTCGGGAGGTACCTGGTCAGAGCCTGGGATTTAGTCCAAACGAGCTGATTTTTGGACACCGTGTCAGGGGCCCCCTTAACATGCTGAAAGAAATTTGGGAGGGGACTGTGCAGCCTTGTCCATTATTAAAGTATGTGCTTGAAAGCCGTGAGCGCATGCTTAAGAGTCTGGAGATGGCAGGTAGAAATTTGACAGAATCACAAGCTTTGATGAAGGACAGGTATGATCGCAAAGTGAGGCTCCGGAAGTTCACTGTAGGACAAGAGGTATTAATTTTGTTGCCTTTGGTTGGTAACCCCCTCTCTGCGAAGTACACTGGACCTTATAAAATTGTAGAACAAATTTCAGACTTAGATTACCTTGTTGCCACTCCAGACAGGAGGAAAAAGAACCAGTTATGTCACGTGAACCTTATTAAAGAGTATGTGAGGCGCCCCTCTAAGCCTCTCACTGTCCCTGTGTTGGCTTGTTGCGGCCGTGGTGGAGAAGGAGAGGGGGACAGTCAAGCTTCGGAGGAGGATAGCTGGGATCAACATGTTTCAGCGGATCAGTGGGCGGGGAACTCAAGCCTAAGGGCTGACGAGGCTATAGCTCATTTGCCTGAGCCGCAGTTTGATGCTGTCCGTCAGTTGTTCGGTTCATACCCCACTATATTTGCTGAACACCCAGGCCTCACTACTCAGGCTATGCATGATGTTCACGTGGGGGACCATATACCCTTTAAGTCAATCCCGTACCGTGTGCCCCCCATAAAACTACCAGCTCTGAGGGATGAGTTGGAGTATATGCTCGGTAGAGGGTTGATAGAGAAAGGCACGGTTAAGTGGACTTCCCCCGTAACACTGCAGCCTAAGCCAGATGGCAAAGTACGCTTTTGTATTGATTTCCGTAGGTTAAACGGTTTGACTCCAACTAACCCATATCCTCTTCTTCAGGTTGATGATAGTGTTGACAAAATTGGTAATGCTCGTTTTTTGGCTAAAGTAGATTTACTAAAAGGTTACTGGCAAGTACCTTTGTCCGAGCGTGCTAAAGAGGTATGTGGTTTTGTTGTGGACGGGAGTACCTACCGGTGCAATGTTATGCCTTACGGACTTAAGAATGCACCAGCAAAGTTTCAGAACCTGATGAATGAAATTGTAAAGGATATTCCGAATTGCACCGTATATTTGGACGATGTAATCATTTATGATGACGACTCTGAGAGCCATTGTGAGCACCTTGAGACCTTGTTCCGGAAACTTAGTGAAGCAGGTCTGGTAGTAAATTTGGCAAAGTGTGACTTCGTAAAAGCCACTGTGCAGTACCTTGGGTTTGTAGTGGGAAGGGGACAGGTGTGCCCTCCTCAGAAGAAGGTACAGGCTATCAATAAATTTCCGCACCCAACAACCAAGAAGCAGGTTATGAGATTCTTGGGTATGATAGGCTACTACAGACGCTTCATAAAAGGTTACTCAACGGTGTTGGCACCTCTCACAGATTTGTTATCTAAAGACAAAAAGTTTTTGTGGGCACCTGAGTGTGAAAAGGCTTTCACTTTGGTGAAACATTTGCTATGTACTCACCCGATACTCAGGGCCCCAGACTTTAACAGGCCTTTTCAGCTGGCAACAGATGCTAGTGGTGGAGGGGCTGGTGCCGTCTTGCTACAGACAGACAATGAAGGTGTGGAACACCCAGTAAGTTTCTTTTCTAATAAGTTCAATGCTGCACAAAAGAACTATTCTACAATAGAAAAGGAATTACTGGCGATTGTGCTGTCGCTCAGGCACTTCGAGGTGTATGTTCCAGCCTATGGCCCAGTCGTGGTTATCTACACTGATCATCGCCCTTTGAGATTCCTGAATCAATTTCACAATCGCAATATGAGACTGACCAGGTGGTCTTTGATGTTGCAGGAGTATAACCTGGACATCCGTCATATTGCTGGATGTGACAATGTGATCGCGGATTGTTTATCAGGGGTGGATGATCAGTCGTAGGCTATCACAGGTGTGTGGGTTTGAGTGGAGGAAAATAGGCTGCCCTTATAGTGCAGCCGGGAAAAACATATTAAAATATAAAAATCATATAAAAACTCTTTCTTTTGATATAGGTAATCATATAAGTTTGTCATAGCCTATAAAGTTTGAGTAGTCCACAAACTATCAAACGGCTGAGCTGCTGTAAGCTCGCTCTGGGAGCATGATATTGTGTCTTTTTGCTATTGTTGGGAGGAGTTATAAAATGTGGATTTTTTTTTTTTTTTAATAATAAGATGTGTTTTGGTGATAAACTCAGCTTTGTTTTAATGCCATGCAGTCGCTGGGTGTGAGGGGCTTGATGGGGTTCTGTGTTTGTCAGATTTTAGCTCGGGGTTGAGCGAGTAAAATCTTGGGGGAGGTGTGACGCATGTCCACGTGTGAGCATGCTGTACAGAACGCCTAGTCATGCCCCACTCTCGCTAGGATCGTCAGGGCGGGAACTTTGGCTGTAGTCTATGTAGAGTTTCCTAACTCAGTTCATGTGAGCCGTTGTACTATAAGTATTATGAATATGTATTTTGTTTTCATCTGAGTCAACGAGTTCTATTTTATATCATTAGTTATAAGTATTGTGTGTAAAACTTATTTGTAATGATGGGAAGAGAAACAGCCACAGTTAGGTGTCAGTGGGTACGCCAGGCAGGAGGTAGGCCTAACTCACTCGCATTCCTCACTCCCTCAGTGCTAGGGGAGCCTTTGTGTATCCCAGAGGAGAGAGAGAAATGACGTCATGGTTGTCAGTGGGTGGTCCTTAGTAGTTCACGTTGGGCTCACTAGAGGGCCGGGTATAAAAGGGAAGTCTAGCCATTTTTTCATCAGAACTCATTAGGCAGAGCGACTTCTCATTTCCCTTGCTAACTATTTATATTCTTCTGACTGATGGGAACTTTCTCTACTACCTTACATTCTTATTTCCTCTTTTCCCTGCCCTGTTTAACTTCCATGGTCCCGTTGGTGCAGAGCTAGTCAGCCAACGTATTATCGCTTGAGTTCTCACGAGATACTTGCCTATTAGATAGCCTATTTTGGAAGGGTTGACTTAGAATAGGATTGATTTATGTATGTTGCACTTGTATATGCATTTCCCTGTGTGTTATTATTATTATTCCTGTTTTCTGCTAGTCTAGGTAATGCTAGACTGGGGTAAGGCTATTTTACACTTACAGTGTACAACTCAAAATAACACTTAATATTAACTACAAATTAGACACTAGTTCCTTGCTAGTTTAGTAATCTTAATTAAACATTTCTTATGTAGGTATATACCCAGGCACACACCCCACAGCCGGGGCAGGCGACTCGAAACAAAGCCCGAACAGGAACAACAAAACAAAAACCCACACACATCCCGACCTCCCGGAGAAGTTCCGGTCTCAGCAGTCTATTATACAGTAGTCAAAAGTATTATAATTTAAATATGATATATTTACTATTAACTCCAGTCCAGGGCTAATGTGGCACATAGCCATGTATCATAAGGGTGCCCAGCTACCGCAACAAAGGAATATTCTGTTTATGATCTGAATACAATACTGCTACACAGTTTATACACTACATAAGAAATGTACTGTATCATACACCAAAATATCAACTAGAAGTTACAAGTAATAACAATATGGTATACCGTACTCACCGAATAATAGTGATCCAAGGGTAAATCCTATCATTGGCCTTCCCTTGGCTGACTCCAAATATATAATACTGTATTGGCTCAAAGGAATAAACTACTTGCCATTTCTAAACAATAGTCAGCCAAGGGAGAACCTCACACATTGGACTCAGAAGTAACACTGCTCATTATTGTACCAATCAAAACCAACACAAAATATGAATCTTTATCCATACAAGTTTGAGGCTTCAGAGCTCAAACCAAGCTAAGGATTCTAAACTTTGAACCAAGACAAATCATAATACATTCTACTAATTTGAGGCTTCAATTCACAAAGCTCAAACCAAATAAAAATTATATACTCTAAACCTTGGTGAATCATATTTTATGAAACTTAGTTTAACACCACAAAATACTTATCAGAACCTTATTTTTGGAGCTTCATAATAATCAAAGACTCAAATAATCTTGGTCATTACACACCCCACCCTCATTGGAGGAACCTCCAATAATCAATACATAAAACAATTACCAATTTGATATACTTCAATAAATAAAGTAACTAATGTACATACATTTGCTTGTTATACCAATTTGGGTACAATTCTATGAATAGAGTTAATTTACTATTTTAACATGTTCAGATATTTACATAACATCTACTCGCAGTCCAAGCGGATTCTACTGATACTTCACCTTTACACTCATGGAAGTTCACGTTCGTCACTTTAACCGTTTTCCAAAATCATACATAGCTTGCTTACAGGACGCTGCAACACTGTATCCTTAGTCTTTAATTTTACATATCTCACAAAACCTTTCTTATCTTTCATCCTGTCAATCACTCTTCCTAAACCATAAGAGTTTCTTACATTTCATCTAGAATCATGACAACATCTCCAACCTGGACATTCTCTCTAGCAATGACCCATTTCTGACGCTCTTGCAATGCTGGTAAATATTCCTTGACCCATCTCTTCCAAAATATCTCTACCAAATACTGTATTTTCCGCCACCTCCGGCGCGAATAACAGTCATCTCTAAAAGTCACCTGTTATGCTGACATCTTCACTGCGCATTTGCAACAAATGGTTCGGAGTTAGAGCTTCCAGATAATCAGGAATTACATTCATCATTGTTATGAGTCTGTTATTTAATATTGCTTCTACCTCACAAAATAGGGTATGCAAAATCTCATCATCTAATGACACTAAACTTTCTTGAACTAAAGCAAATAGAATATTCCTTACAGATCTAATCATCCTTTCCCATACGCCACTAAAATGAGACCCTGCTGGCCGATTAAATTTCCATTGTATACCCATGTTCAGCAGTTTGTCACGGGCGCTATCATGATCTAATCTCTCAAATCCTTCTCTCAGTTCCCGGTCAGCTCCCACTAAATTAGTTCCGTTATCAGACCTGATAAATTTCACAGGACCCCTCCTAGATGTGAAGTGGCGAATACTGTTGATGCAAGAACTAGTATCTAATGAGTAAGCAACTTCAAGATGCACAGCTCTAGCCTCTAGATGCCAGGCACGTAAAGATCACTCCATATCTTTTTACCATATTTCTACCTCTTTTGATACTAAATGGACCAAAGTAATCCATGCCAACTCTAGTGAATGGTAGCTCTTCAGCTGTGACCCTCTCTTTTGGCAGGTCTGCCATTTGCTGCTCCATTCCCTTTGCACGATATTTACGACAAAATATACATTTTGCGGTGACCTGTTTAATTATCCCACTAGCACCTAAAATCCAAAACCTTTGTCTTAGGTTTGCGAGCATGGCATTTTGTCCTTGATGACCCACTGTCTTATGTGAATTCAGGACAAGTAGGTAGGATACTGGAGAATTCTTGGGTAGTACTATAGGGTGCTTCGCATCATAGGAGGTATTTGTTCTGTCTAACCTACCCCCTACTCTCAATATGCCTTCATGTACAATTGGATTAAGTCTATAGAGTGAACTCCCTTTCTTGTTGATAACAGATTGGTCTTCACTTAACAGTAGTGACTGTTTGATCTCTGGAAAATGTTTACTCTGTACATACTGTATTATCATATCTTCTGCTCTACTTAAGGTTTCTACATCAAGACCTGAGTGACATTCTTTATCAGACTTAAAATGGATCCTATCGTTCATTATACTGCATGCTTTGAGTACCCACCCCATTACTCTTTTCAGCTTTTGCCAACTTGAGAACCTTGCAAGAAGCTCATCAAAATAACTGACTGAATTCTCAAGTTACATGATTCATCACAAATTCTTCAGCATTTGGAAACATTCCTTTATTCCATCTATTTTGAGACCACTCTGAAGCAGGTAACCGCAAAAACTGTGGCCCAGTGAACCAACCTTGAAATTTGTCTGCATCTCTGTCTGCTAGAAATCCACGAGAAGCTCCATCTGCAGGATTACTTTTACTATCTACATAATTCCACTGGTCTACTATAGATCCTTCATGAATTATCACCAATCGGTTTGCTACAAAAGTACGAAATCTACTAGTTGTATTGTTTATGCAATGTAGAACAGCAGTACTATCTGTCCAGAAGTACACACTAGCTATTTCTAATTCTATCACCTTACAAATGTTGTTTGTTAATTTTACAGCAAGGGTAGTCGCTGCAAATTCCATCCTGGGAATAGTCACACGCTTGATTGGAGCTACTCTAGATTTCCCCATTATCAGTCTGCATTGAACTTGCCCATACTCATCCTTAGTTCTAAGATATATGCCAACTCCATAGCCACATTCACTAGCATCTGAAAAACTGTGAATCTGACACGAAAACAGAGCAACTCCTGAAGGAACAAGACATCTTGGGACACATAAACTCTCTAACCAGGGCAGACTATGTAACCATCGTTCCCAGCATTGCAGCTCTTCGCCAGGTATTTCGTCATCCCATTCACATTTCGTCTTCCATAGTCTTTGCAGTATCAACTTAACTGGTAGTGTAAAAGGTGCTACAATGCCTAATGGATCATACAGTGAGCTGATCATAGATAAAATTCCTCTCCTTGTAGGAGAAACTGCTGTGATATTTATCTTCATTACAAACTTATCTGAATCTAATAGCCATACCAACCCTAAGGCTCTTTCCAAGGGAAAGCTGTCCACATCTAAACTCTTCTCCTTAAACTCTTTTGATCGCTCATGTAATGGAACTGATGTTACTACCTGTACATTGTTGCTAGCCCATTCAGTAAGGTTAAATCCACCCTTCTTGCACACTGCCTTCAACCTATCACCAAGTCTTTTGCCTTTTCTGTTGATGATACAGACTTCAGAAAGTCATCTACATAAAAGTGTTTGTAAATACAATCAGACAAGGCTTTGTCTTCAGGATCTACCATGTCAACAGCAGTCTGTATTAAGGCTAGGTTCGCACATGCTGGCGAAGATACGGCTCCAAAAATATGAACCAACATTCTATACATCACTGGCTTACTACTGAAATCTCCTCCTTTCCACCATAGAAAGCGCAATAAATCACACTCCTGCTTGATAACCTTTACCTGATAAAACATTGACTCAATATCTGCCATAAGGGCAACTTCACCCTGCCTGAAGTGCATCAAGACATCATTAAGATTACTGGTTAGATTTGGACCTTGAAGAAGTATTTTGTTCAAAGAAACACCACAATATTCTGCTGTACAGTCAAACACTACTCTGATCTCTTCAGGTTTCCTAGGATGATAAACTCTGTGATGTGAAATGTACCAAACCTTACCGTCATTTCTGTCAACTTCCTCCTCTGGAACCATTTCTGCAAAGTTCTTTTCTAGTATTTTATCCATGAAACTAACATAATCTGATGCAAACTTGGGATCTCTCCGTAATCTTTTCTCTAAGCCCTTTAGTCGTCCAAATGCATGATCATAATTATCCGGCAGACAAACCATGTAATTTCGCAGAGGTAAACCAATCTCATAATGTCCTCTTACAAATTTAATGGAATCATTTGCCTTCTTCATAAAAAGATGATCTTCTCTAGATAGCTCTCTACAATCATCAATTACCCTTTCTGGAAAGTCATAATTAATTGCTTCTCTAACCATGAAATCTAAATGCTTAAGCTCTTCCTGCTCATGTAGCCTATAGCAATTATATCTACTTTGTTTACAGATAAACTTTCTGACCCACTTCCTCGCATTAAGTTCCATACTACCCATCCTAGAAGAGTTTTAACTGCATGTGGACTACCTCTAGGACCTGTTCTTGTATCAATGGGAGAATAGGCATCTGGTACATAGTTTCCTATAAGCATGGTGATCTCTCCTTATATTGATGGGATATCTAGGTCACTCAAGTGTTCCCATCTTTCCAAGTCCTTTCTGTTAGGAATAAATCCCTTATTCGCCGGTATGGTGTCTTTGGTATATACAGTTGGTAAGGCTATCATATTGTTTGATTCTAAGTCACATACTTCTAATCCTTTAATTAGGTAGAAGTTTATGGTGTATGGCATTCCCATAGTACTAAGTGTAACTTTAATCTTCTGTCCATGACATCCTAGCCTTTCCATTAACCCTTCGGAACAAAATGAAACTGTTGACCCAGGGTCTAAAAATGCATAGGTCTTAACTACCATCTGACTATTCTTTAGTTTAACCTTAACTGGAATTACAGCTAGTGTGCATTGCTCCTCTCTGTCATTCTCAACATAATCAGAAAACTGCCCTGCAAATTGTGATGTACTTTCAGTTTGTTCCTCATTGTGGTTATTGGAATTACTTTCTACTCTATCTATATGCATGGTAGGGTGCAATTTACCACATTTCTGACAAACATTCGTGTTCCTGCATTGTCTCTTCATATGACCAACCTTCAAGCAACCAAAACACAAACTCTGTCCTTTCAAAAACTCCATTCTATCATACCAAGCTAGGGAATTCCAAACGTCACAATTATCAATGACATGGTGAGTGTCGTTACAGTACATGCACACATTTTCCTTGTGAACGGTCATGAGATCTCTGAATTGCATTGACTGCAAAGCATGTCCTTGTAGTCCTAAATGGTTGAGAGTGTTGTTTGAGTTTAGAACCTTTAGATTCTTTAAGTGCTTCCCTCCCATATACAGGAGCCATAG
Source organism: Paralithodes platypus (assembly GCA_032716605.1). Classification (NCBI taxonomy): domain Eukaryota; kingdom Metazoa; phylum Arthropoda; class Malacostraca; order Decapoda; family Lithodidae; genus Paralithodes; species Paralithodes platypus. The sequence goes on along the minus strand of CM064533.1, from coordinate 46,328,018 downwards.
ACTTCTTAGTTTCATATTTCACAAATTGTGAACATTCTTGAAACTTTACATATCCACATCTCACCTTTATTTCTTGAACCTTAGCTCTCAATTTATCATGCATGTAGTAAGGAAGCTTTTTTACCAAGCACTTCATATTTTCAGGGTTTTCCAAGATCTTTACAGAATTAAGGCTATTTACAGCATGTTCACATTCTTTAAGGAACAAAGAAAAATGATCAAGTCCCTTTATATCATCAACCTTGATAACCTGCCAGTTTAACGCTTTGTTGATAAATGCATTGGCCACTACTTCACTATCTCCATAACGTTCATTGAGCTCTTTAATAGCTGCTGGATAACCTTGATCTGCGTCAAGATAGCAATACCCTTTCATAATAGTGTTAGCCTCTCCTGAAGTGTACTGTTCTAAATAGCTCAATTTCTCATCATTAGACTCTGAAAAAGTTTCAGAGTACTTTTGACTGGAATTGTCTCATAAAAGGCTTAAACTCAAATGAATCACCACTAAAACTTGTAATGACTGATGATTTTTTTTTTTTTCTTTCACTAATGACATTAAAACATCTTGGGATTGAATTAGAGGTTCATTAGAACTTGAAACTGGAGTGGAAATGAATTTAGGCTGTGCAACTTGATTAGGATCACCTGAATGTTGAGTATGTGGAGTTGAATCGTAAGTGTTCTTAGTAGCATGGCTGGGAAAGGCTGAAGGCTGGGAAACTTACATGGGAACAGTGGAGTACTTTGTAACTGGTATTCATAGTGTGCACGGGGTTAGTTCCGATTTCTCCACCAGACGGCGTGGGGCATCATTGGCCCGCTACTCCCAAGTAAATAAACACGTTAAACTCTATGCGATTGAATCGGTTTCTACTTTATATGCTCGTAATGCCGTGTCTAACGTGAACACATGGACATTGAGTGTTCTGAAGGGGGAGGGTCCCTAGGGTAAAATAGAGGGAAATTACGACAAGGAAGACTTATTACTGCCTTGTGATAAAAGCAGGGTGTATGAAGAGTGAACAACACAGACTATATCTCTTTATATACTGGGCTAACTTAAATACTGTATTATCATTATTTACATGTCGATTTTATAATTTTACACCATACAATAGTATGTTGATATTTATCGGTTTCCGTATATTTTTTTAATGATTACTATGCGAGCGAAGGCGAAGCAGAAAACAAAAGTTTGTTATAAGACACCAACATTCCATTACTCACTTCCTTTCTGTAATATATGTTTTTTATTGTTTATATATATATATATAAATATATATATATATATATATATATATATATATATATATATATATATAGAGAGAGAGAGAGAGAGAGAGAGAGAGAGAGAGAGAGAGAGAGAGAAAATAATGTCTACGTTTTGGAAATTAGAGATACTATTAAGATTATAAGCCTTGTTACAACAGCAGAACTGCACATGAATACCGTACAGAAATCTTTGAGAACAGAATATTAACCCCTTCTTTACCGGTAACGTCTTTTTGTATTTGATTTCAGCTACATTTAGACGATTTTGTCTAAGCTTGGGAAGGATATATGATATCTAAAAGGATTAATTGAGATAGGCTGTAGCCTTGTAATGAGTAGACGTCCTTCCTAAGCTGTACAAAATCGTCTAATAGTGGCCAGAATATTATGATAAGTACATCACCGGTACAGAAGGGGTTAAAGGCACGTAACACAATCTACCGGTACATAGGTTAGGCCTACTTATAATTTTAGTGATGCATAATACAGGTTTAGTTAATTAATATGGTCAAATCTCCGATGTATTTAGCTTATTGTAATACACTCTACCCGCAAAAATCCCGCAACCATAGAAATACCCGAGTTGACAAAATATAACCGATCGAGTTTGGATTTTAATCAACATTTGATGTCAAACAAGTTCAAAAGTTAAAACCTACACCAAATATCACCTTATATATGGGCTAGACTTAACAATACTAACTGTAAATTGATGAATTTTACACCAGAATTTTAGACCAATTCACATGGATCATAATGTAGGTAAGGTATGTCCATAAACGGTACCGGTACCAGGTATATAGTTTTGCTTCAACCGACAAACTTCATGATTAATCGTATATTCTCCTATTATGGAAGGTAACATATATTTATACAACGGACTTTAAACCTCCTCAAATAAACCGTTAGTTAAGTTAATTCTTAGGTAGGTTTGGTGGGTTTGATATTGTTGCACGCCAATGGTTGTCAAAAGAGCCAAGTTCAGATTTATATAATTGTGCTGCATTAAAATGATAAAACTATGATGGATTTTGCTTATATTGCCAACGAGACTACTTAATTTAGTATAAATTTCCCTGCATATATAGACGCAATTTATCCGACTCGTAAGCATATTATATAAATTACCTATTCACAAAATTGGCATATGTTGGGGTGAAATTAATAAAATATAGATTATAAAATATGTATATTTTCATTTGATAGATAGCCTACCGGTAATGTTGGGCATAGCCTAATCAACTCTTTTCATATGTTTCGTTTTATTACCGGTACTTACTTTACATATAGCAGCTTTGCCATTGTACCAAGATCAATGCCTTACATTGTGCTTTGTTCCTTATGTTATTTGTCATGGAATGTCTGTTGAAGCAAACGATATACTTGTACCGTATATGTACCTTAACCTACATTTTAATCTATATGAAGAGGTCTAAAGACACGATTATTCCTTGTCTCTTCATTTAGTATATAATATATACGTTTGTTATATATCTACCGGTAGGCTACACTTCGTGATGAATCGTATTGTCTCTCATTATGGAAGGTAAAATAGATTGATATAAACATATCTTGTGTAAGAATGGAATGGTCGAAAACACATGAAAAATCTCCCCTACCCTCACCCATCCACCATAACAGACATTTCATATACATCATTAATGTGGTTAATAGATTGTTGGTGTCCTATTAATCTTTTGTTTTCAGTTGGCTTTGCATAGGATACGGTAATCTAGTGTAGGCTAATGGTATACGCTTTGCCGTGAATTGCGGTTACCTCCCTAATACATCGATAAACATAAATGTGTATACAAATATATTGTGTAAAATGAGACCATAAATATCAGTACAGATAATTGTTAAGCCTAGTCCATATACAAAAAGATATTAGACAGTTTCCAGACGGCGATGGATGATAAAGAGCTTTGCGCTTTATATACAAAATATATTTTTTTTGTTTACTCTTATTGACCGTTGCCGTCTGATAGGTACTGTATGCATCTGTAGTTTTATGAATGAAATAAGGCCTATATATATTTGGGTAAAATTACGTAAGATATGGTCATAATAATCCAAACATCCACACATATTAATTAAAATGTAAAACTTGCAAACTAAACAAACCAAAATTGGGACAAGGACAATATAAAGTCAAATTAAATTATCAAAATCGCTATGTGGAAACAACGCTTACTAAAATGAAAATTATTAAATAAAAGAACACAATCCACCACATAGGGTGTACATTACTACATGAGTAAGTTAATCTGTTTCCCAAGCAAACTATTCGCACATATAACAACGCACTATCGTCACGTTAAAGGAAGTAGTCAAGTTTGGGAAGTCCGGGACGTTCTGGCAAATTTTACTAAACTCTGCATGAATAAAGAAACTACATGTTAAATGTCAAAATATTATTTAAAATCAAATTTGCAACATGACAAGACATTAACAATAGTACAAAATACAAATATTGATAAGATATCTATACTATTACAAAATAATATATACAATATAGTACAGCACTCACTAAAGGAGAGAGCTCAATATTCAGTCTTATCATCTATTCATCATATTGTTTTATGTTACTGCTTTGAAGCTTGTTATTGTTTCCTTAATACATTTTCCTTACATCTTTGATGGTTTGAAATCAATACAAAAGCTTGTCTTGTCCGTGTGTGCTAAAACAACCTGGTACAACACAAACTTGACCAGTCTCTTTGCGTACAAGCGCCCGGCAGCCCCGTACCATAGGGCCAGGTACTGGTTTGTTTATTATTGTCACGTGACCTGACGTCACGGCCACACTATGAATAGGAACAGTTGAGTGTTGAGTAACTGATATGGGGACAGTTAAATGCTGAGGTTTAATTGACATGGGAACAATGAGAGGTTGCGTGAATTGAGTGCGAGCATCTAAATGCTGAGCAACCGGAACAGAAACAGCTATGCTCTGTGTAGCCTGAGTTAATGCAACTGAAACTTGTGTGTCTTTAGTGGGGACAAACTCGTTTGCCTTTGGATTAAGTTCCTGATCTAAGCACTGTTGGTTAACATCACATCCTTCCAAAACTTTGACTTTAGCTTCGGACACTTCCAACTCTGTTTTTAATTGTAATTCTTCTAACTTAGCTTGCAACTCATACTTTGATTTAAGAGCACCAGATTTTATCTTCAACTCTCCTTGCCTTTGCTGTTCTTTAAGCTTAGCTGCTGACACACTACTAGCAAAAGAAGAATGTGAACGATGTGAGGAACTTGATTTACTCGTTCTTTTTGACTTGCAGCTAGATTTCTTAGATTTACTTTCTATACTCTCAAGCTTGTATTTGTCTTCAAACCAATGTTCAACTCTTGATTTGAAACTTAACATGCAAGCATACCTTTCATGTACGAGTTCATCACATCTTAGGTCACGTTTTTCCACTGGCAGTTTAACAACAAGTTGATCATATTCACCATGGATACACAGAAAATCTTCATAAAGCTGTAACCACTCATGATATTTAACCTTTATATCATTAGTAGCAGAGTTTTCATGCATTAATAAGTTTATCGCACTAACTAATGACTTCAGCTTTGAATAAATTGTACTTATATTTCTTAACCTTACTACAATATGACGGGAACGTAACTGCGAGCGCACATGACGTTTTTATGTTTAATTTATTTTATTTGTGTATGTTAATGCTTTATAAGTGTGTATTTTCTATTTAGAAAGTGAGGAAAGGCCAATTTATTAGCATTTGTATTATTAATTGTAATTCCGATACCTCAACAATCTAGGGGAGAGTTTGGGAATGCGGGGTTTTGGGTGGGTAAAAATAGGGGTATTATGGGAATAACTCTAAAAAATTAATAAATACAATTGACAAAAAACCAAAATGTTGAAATCCGAGCCAAGTTTGGCAAAAGTTGGCTCAGATTTGACCAATTTTCAGAGTCCAAAAAGGGCAAAATTGGAAAAAAAAATTGGCTCGGATTTCACCCTTTTTTCAGCTGAAGAAAACCCCAGTGTTAACCAAACTTGTCTGGTGTTTGTCGAATTTTTAGTCCAAAATCACAGTAACCTCATTTTGAAAGTTGGCTGGAGTTTTCTTGTTTTTCACTGTTGAAAAACTCAGTAAGGATGTGGTTAACATTAGCCTAACGTAACCTAACCTAGTATTATGGGGTTAACATTAGGCTAACCACACCCCCGCTAAATCCATGAAATCCGAGCCAATTTTTGTCGTCAATCTAACCAAATAACCTAACCTAACCTAACCTAGTATTATGGGGTTAACATTAGCCTAACCTAACCTAACCTAGTATTATGGGTGGGGGCTGCTGCCCCCACCCCCCCCCGCTAAATCCATGAAATCCGAGCCAAGTTTTGTCATTAACCTAACCAAACTTAACCTAACCTAACCTAGTATTACGGGGTTAACATTGTTGCACAACCCTAGTAGGCTGTTTCGTTGATGAGGAAGTATTTCTTTTGCTGTTTGAGTTCCTACTATTGCGCAGTTATTATTCCCGTGCCAGTTAACCCTATATGTCCTTACAATTGTCATATCCTGTTCCTGCTTTATACTACAGTTCAAAATCCGATACGATCATCTTAACCTAGCATCAGACTTTCTTCAGAAGATTCCTGCTCGATGCTTTGGGACTTTCGTTCACTTTCTTTAGTATAGGAGTGACAGTTCATTATTGTTTAGAGTAACTTTAAATATAGTTTCTTCTAGTTTGCATTAAATCATTGGAGTGATTTAATTATGATCTCTATCTTTTCCTAGTATACCTTATTACCGTAATTGTATGTTGTTGTGATCAGGCTGTATCAGAGATCATCAGCCTGTAGTAGTAGTGCACTTATACTGAGTTATAGGATACCCCGTTATCGCAGATTTAACTCTGGAGGGTATAGGTGTTTTTGTGCTCCAGCATTATAAGTTCAGGGGTTGGATCTAGTGTTACCGTTGTGGCTGTGTGCTTTCCTAGTCCAATGATTAAGAGCCCTTGTTTTATACGAGCCCCGGTCGTAACAAATGGCGACCTTGCTTAGGATTTTGTGAACTTAGAGAAATATTGCAGGAGTGTTGTGGTCATTTGTTTTTGTTTAAAGGAATATAGTGGACACGTGGATTTTTTTTTTTGGCAAGTAGTATAACACTTAAGACTCTTCGAGCATCTTGTATTTTTGAGTGAATAGGGCATTAGCAGCATGTCGAGAGGTGACCTGGTGGCCTGTGTGCTCGGCGGGGTGCATGGAGCTTCGGGTGGAGCGGGAGCTGGGGCACCTTTGGCCCAGCCCCCATTCCACTCGACTCCTACCATGGCGCCCCCTCGGGCTCCGGAGCCGGGTACGTTACCGCAGGCCGATAGTCACTGGCAGCGTGGTTTGTCACAGGGTGGGTCTCCAATTGTTGCATCTCCTCCTCCTCAAGGTTTGACTCCAGATATGCTCTTCCAGCTTGAGATGGCTAAACAGTAGCGGGAATCTGAGCAGCAGCAGCGGGAGTTTGAGATGGCTAAGATTCAGGCTGAGGAGAGAAAGGCCAGATATGAGGTTCAGGAGAGAAGGGCCATACGGGAGGCTGAGCTTCAGACTGAGGAGAGAAGGGCCATACGTGAGGCTGAGCTTCAGGCTGAGTCTACGAAGTACTGTGCAGACATAGATCTTGAGAAGTCTAGGGTGGAGTCGATAGGGCAGCGTCTCGGTTCTGGGAATCGAGGTCTTGATCAGTCTTTATCGCACCTGCTCAAGTTAGTCCCTGTATTTGATGAGTCGGGTGTCACTGAATTTTGTATGCGTTTTGAGAAGAAGTGCCGGGAGCACCAATGGCCCGAGGTTAAGTGGGCAGCCCTTGTTTCCTCTAGATTGATTGGCAAAGGACTCAAGGCATATGACGCGTTGCCCTTGGAGTCGTGCATCGATTATGAGGTATTGAAGGAGGCTGTCCTGCGGGCATATGAGTTACAACCAGAGACGTACAGATTGAAGTTCCGGGGTGTAACGAAGGGTCGTGAGTGCACCTTTCTTGAGCATGCCCGGGATCTGTCCGATGCATTTAGAAACTGGCTGCGTTCTGAGAAGGCATCGACGTTTGAGGAGTTGAAACAGATGATGCTTCTAGAACAATTTTTTAAGTGTACGGGCAGCGATCTGACGTTGAATCTTAAAGAGAAAAACCCCAAGAACTCTTCAGGAGGCAACTGAGATGGCTGACCTTCGGATGTCACTGATTCGTGGGTGCGGGTCTGCACAACGGAACGATGCAGGTAACAAGGGGCGCAACACTCCCCCCCCCCCCCCCCCCCCGAGTCAGTGATACATCATATAACCATTACAACAAGGGCAACGATACTAAGTCTGACCACAAATCTAATACCGTCCCGTTTAAGAAGGGTCAGGGCCCTTCCCCACCTCAAGGGAAGCCTAAGGGAGAGTTAGAGTGTTTTCATTGTCATGAGAAGGGTGTGACGCCTGTCAGCGTTGGCAGAATCACCTCCCGGTAGCCACTAGCACTCGCCAGGGCAGTGAAATGGGCTACAGTCTGTCTACAATGTTGTACTTTCTTTCTTGTGAATCGTCATGTCACAGGCAGGGTAGAAGTGGTCTTTGTTTTCGCCTGTGACAATGCATTGTATTTTATATCATGTGTTGCTTTTCCTCCTCCTCCCTCCTCCCTCCCGGAGGAGTTGTTCGCCCGCGTGGTCTTTTCTCTCGGTTTTGATTGGCTGGTGGTTCCTGGCGCCTTCTGCAGGCCTGCTGCCGGGTGACGTAGCGGCCTGTGATTGGCTGACCACCATGCCTTTGTGTGTGATCCTGGAGGGGTCCCGAGGAGTTCCTTCCTCAGAGCTTTCCTGACTAGCATACCCTTCACATGTCCCTTGCCCCCCTGTCTCCCGACTTCTACCTATAGAGCACTTTCTCTCTCTCTCAACTTCTTACCTCTCATTCTTCTACTCTATTTAATATCATAACTTCCCTTTGGTTCTGCACGATTTCATATATCGGCCATCGTATTATATGCTGAAGCTCTCAGATAACACATGTTTAGTTAGGCATTTTGGCAGGGTTACCAATTTTGTCTGTAGAGGTTTGACACACTCACGGTGTCTCCCTTCCTGTATCGTGGTGGTCTGCTGGGGGATTTAATGCTAGACTGGGATAAGGCTACTGGTGTTGTGATTTCCATGTGTACTAGGTTTTGTTGAGCCTGTACAATCGCAACGGAGACGTGGGAAGCCTAGGTGGTCTTTCTGACTGTGTACCTTGTGAGTTTAGCACTGTGTTGCGAGTGAGGGCTTTTGCCTCTGCCACCCAACACTGTGCTAACTCGTTTGCTTTGACTTTGAGAGGGTCGCCAGGAGAGAACCAGATACTAGCGATCTAGATCTCTCGAGAGAGCACCCCGTCAATTAACGTAATTTGGCCGCACAGCCTTAAAGACTTCGCTAGGCTACGAGCCGCTTGCTCAGCCATTGTTTCCTAGCCTACTACATCCCAGCTAGACTTTATTCGCCTAGCAGACACCAGATTTAGATTATAAACTCTTTCTGTTATGTATGCATTATTATTCACGGCATTTATTAGTCTAGGTTGTTGTTGAGTTGCACAACCCTAGTAGGCTGTTTCGTTGATGAGGAAGTACTTCTTTTGCTGTTTGAGTTCCTACTATTGTGCAGTTATTATTCCCGTGCCAGTTAACCCTATATGTCCTTACAATTGTCATATCCTGTTCCTGCTTTATACTACAGTTCAAAATCCGATACGATCATCTTAACCTAGCATCAGACTTTATTCAGAAGATTCCTGCTCGATGCTTTGGGACTTTTGTTCACTTTCTTTAGTAAAGGAGTGACAGTTCATTATTATTTACAATAACTTTAAATATAGTTTCTTCTAGTTTGCATTAAATCATTGGAGTGATTTAATTAAGATCTCTATCTTTTCCTAGTATACCTTATTACCGTAATTGTATGTTGTTGTGATCAGGCTGTATCAGAGATCATCAGCCTGTAGTAGTAGTGCACTTATACTGAGTTATAGGATACCCCGTTATCGCAGATTTAACTCTGGAGGGTATAGGTGTTTTTGTGCGCCGGCATTATAAGTTCAGGGGTTGGATCTAGTGTTACCGTTGTGGCTGTGTGCTTTCCTAGTCCAATGATTAAGAGCCCTTGTTTTATACGAGCCCCGGTCGTAACAAATGGCGACCTTGCTTAGGATTTTGTGAACTTAGAGAAATATTGCAGGAGTGTTGTGGTCATTTGTTTTTGTTTAAAGGAATATAGTGGACACATGGAATTTGTTTGGCAAGTAGTATAACACTTAATAGTGAGGGCAATCGGTACTAAATAGGACAAGAATTGCTTACAAGGTGATACAAGCATAAAACTTTCCACAATAGTTCACAAAGACCTATTTTACAATTTCAGGGCAGGAGCCACCGAGATTTCAGTGTTGCATAGCAACGGTTGCTAGGCAAATCATTTTCCTTAGCAACCGGCAGCAACAATGCAGTTTCTGGAAAACTGTGAGGTGCTATGGTTTTTTCTCAACTCCTTGTTCTAAAAAACATGTAGCATTGCATTTGGAGATCATATACAAGAATTATGTGGCATAAAATCCAATTTAGGGCAAGTCAGGCTATAAAAATGCCACTCCTAAAGCTTCAGACACTGTTGTCACAGTCACTTTTGCATTTGCAGTAGGCTGTGCATTTTAGATGCGCATCAACACATTTGCAGTCTGTGCATCCTCCTCGGCAAGAACACTTCAGTAGTTCTGGGCAGGTTGCATTGGCTTCGGGCAAGTTAGACCACAGAGGCCTCCACTTTTCTGGGCAAGTCCATCCCCACTCACTTGGAGAGGGCAACTGTCGTTCTGGCACCGTGGTGCAGCCCCAGTGGTGCCCACCTTGTAGTACTGCCCTCTTCATGTGTTGCTGTAGAGCAGCCTTGGTTGGAGGTAGACATGATATCCGACGTCCTTTGTGGATGAACAGATTCTTTCTGACTTCATTGATGGAACGAGAAGTTGCTGTCCTGTCATAGAGTCGAATGGTGAAGTACTCCAGAGAAGCCTCAGTCGCTTCACCAATTTGTTCAGGTGCATTGTGTAGCTCATAGAATGTCGCAGTAAATTCATCATGTGCCTCCCACACTTTCCATGCAGTCTTCTTTCCCACCTGGACCAGATGGGACACGGTAACACAACCTGTATAAGCATGGAACACAGGCAGTGCCAAGGATCTTTCTGTGCCAAGTGAAGCACATATTTCATGAGCTGGGATGTACCTAAAGTCCTTTCCACAACCAAAGGCAATCCAGAGTTCTATCTGCTGTCTCTGAGCCAGCTGCTGTACGACTGCCACTGCCAATACTACCACGTCAGTGTCCACAGTTCGAACAAGGATCTTGTGGAAGCCCTGCATAACAGCATCACTGACATGCACCATGATCCTCGAGTCTGCCTCCTCATGGTTGCAGGGAGCAATGTTGCTGGTGTCTCGTGTAGGTAAGCATAGCACATTGGCACCATCAGTAACAATGAGAGTCTGGTCTCCTGATGCATTTTCCAGCAGTTCCTTGTTCAGGAATGTAAACAGGTCTGTCTTGTTGTTGGCCAAGCGAAGGAACTGCTGCCAGTTCTTTGGTGTTGGGCTAGACGCCCCAACTCGTCTGCGCTGAATAGGACCAGTGACACGTTGTTCTCTTGTCTGTGACTTGAGGCTGTTATCGAAGTACTGGTCCCAGACAACATCCACTCTCAGAGCCTGACTTTGAGCATTGTTTATGTATGGAAGAAAGACCTTGGCAGCATAGTCTCCAAATGTCTTGCAGCCCTCAGGTCTAAGAAAGTGAACAAGTGCCGCACCATCCATGATTCGCACTTCAGTCTCTGGTGTCACATCATTTGATGACCCTACTTTCTTTTCAAGACATTCTATGAGATCAGACTTCTTCCCTGGACGTAGCTGCCCATAGGCAGACAGAGATGGAGGAAATGGGAGGTTTTCATGATTGAAGAAATTGTTCAAGTCACCTTTCCTTGTCTGACATGCAACATACAGACTTGCAAACAGCGAAGATTCACCTTTGAGGAGACTGACTTTGTCCCCTGATTTGTTTGATCGTTTGCCTTGGACATTGAACAGTACCACCTTGTTCCTGTTAATTGTTGCTGTGATTGGCTTAGTATTTGTTCTGAGCCGCTCTTCCACAAATGTTGCATACTGCTCCTGACCCTTTGATGCGAGAGTGGTTAGACACTCGACTGACTGCTCATCCATGATGTCCTTTGTATGGAGTCTGAGAAGGTCCTGCCCTTCCTCCTCAAATTGGCTCCCCATGTCCTCCATTACACTAACTCCCGCCTGAACCTGTCCAGCAAACAACTTCTGGGTTGACCGGGTTTGTTCATGATGGTTTCTTTGCCCAGAACTTTGTTGTTTCCCTACCATGGTCGCTTCAAACTCAGAAATTACTCTGACAAGTTCTGGTCCTGCCACTGCCCATCTCAAGAGGGAGTTTGCATCCTGGGTAAGCCCGATGATTCCGCCTTCATCCTTCATTACTCCATTGTTTTGTTCATGGCAGTGATCGACAGCAATGAGGGAGAATTTTCTCTGGGATTTTGCCACAACAAACTTGCCTTGCTGAAATTCTTTGGCAACATCTGGATGAGTGTGAGATAGACTGCTCATGTCACGCACATGTACGGACATCCAACGTGCGTAGTGGGTGTGGTTGAGACTGAAGAACCAAGGTGTCAATTTCTTCAATGTATCCACATACAAATCAAAGTCACCAGTACGTAGTGATCGCACAAATGTGAACAAGAGAAGTTCCAGCTCTAGACTCGTATGCCAGTACATGAACTGAGGACTTTCAGCTTTTCGCCGTTCACACCATGTGCTGAAAGTGTCTGTGGATTCTTCGGAATTGTTTGCAACATATCCATCATAAGCCTTCTTGAGAAGGATGTACAATGCACATGCAGTGACTTGGTGAGCATGACGGGTTCGAGTCACATGTGATGCCTTCAGGAAGGACTCAGCAATGCCTGGTGTGGCAACATCAGCTTCCTGGAGAACTTCCACCCAACCACTTCCATCAAGCCAATGACCCAAAGCTTTCAAGCCTGTCATTTCAGTGTGTAGACCCCCCATAAGCATTACAAACTTGTCCTCACCATACAGTTCGGACATATTCCATTGCAGCTTCTTCAGTGTAGCATACAGAGGTTGGTCCCCACTAATCACTGGAGTCTGGCCAGGGTTGAGGTGATGAACTGCTGACTTCACCACTTTCATGCAATGCCGAAGCATAGATGGTGAGCTGGCTTCCTCAACAAAGAGAGGCATCATGGCATTCACAGATGGCAGAATGTCTGGGTCTGGCACTCTGCTGGCATGGTATGCTGCCCAAGACAAAGTCGCCTCTGCTGATATGTCATCTGCATGATGTTTCTCAACATGACTCAGCCAGTCATATTCCTTGTCCATGTCCTTGGTCAAAGGGGTGTTGGAAGAAGCCAGGTCTGCAGGGATGGGTGGGACAAAGACGTCATTTTTTGGCAAACCGCGTTGGTTTCAGTTCAGTGTACGAAAGGGGCAAGTCGCTCATTTTCCTCAACCCCCTCTCTTGAGTTATTGAATTAGTGAATCCTTGGCCATTGTCTTCATCTTCACAGACATCTCGCGGAGTGAGATTCTGGAACAAGGACAAGCTGGTGCCATGGAATGAACTTGTAGATGTCGCAGAGCTAGGGTTGTGGTCGATGTTGTCTGCAGCACTGGTGATGAAATGCCCTTTGCGAAGTTGAGGAGGACAGACTGTGCCAATCTGATGGTAATAGTCACAGACGTTATTACCCAATGATGTGATCAAGTCCATTGTGCGGTTGTATGATGCCGACATACCAAGAGTATATAGACTCTCAATCAACTTTCTATCTCTGGTTAGTGCATGAGCCTTAAGACCTACATAGACGGGTAGTGGCGTTTCACGATCTTTGCTGTGATATACTTGTGGATTTCTCACAGAATCCCTGCGTCTCTTGATGCTGTTGTACACCAACAGCTGAGCAATGGATAGTATTGGTTGGATGATAGTTGTGTTGGATGTTTGATCTGTGATGTTTGAACCATTGATAAGCATGCTGACCAGTGACAAAAGGGACCGTGGAACAGACTCCACTTGGCTGTTATGGCCAAACGATCCAGAGAATGTTATTTTATGTGCGAAGATGTCCTGTCGGATCATTTCAGCAATTTGGGTCATCATGACACTCTGCTCGTCTCGATCAGTCTGGTATCCTTCTTGGAGAATAGAGCCAACATCTTCTTCACAAGCCATGAACACATCTCGTCCTTCTTTGTAAGCTTTCATCCTTGGGAGATGCATGAGAATGCGGTCTTTCAGATGCTTACTGTTTACTCGTGCAGTAACATCCACTCCAAGTTGATTTAGCCTGTCAGTGTAGAGCTTCACAAGATCTGCAAGTCTGAACACCTTCACATCCTCATCTTGCCTCTTCTCATCAATGTAGGAAATCAGCTGAGCCAAAGCAATTCCTTTACATGTCTGGTCGTCTGAGGCATCCTGATCCTGTGATACCTTTGCACGTGCTCTATTGTACAGGTTTGTAAGGCAGTTTGCATGATACTTTGCCTCCTGGGCAATAAGGTCTCCTGCACTTAATTTTGCAAGAAGATTTTCATCTTGTAGATCATGTGCGCATTTCCTCACACGAAAATCTAGTTGAAATGTACAGACTTCGCGGAGGTTCTCCTTTGTTTGCTGCTGGGAACAAAAGAAGCATTTGGGACAATTGCTGCCAACTGTTCCACTTGAGGCAGTATCACCACCACTGCTAGTGCTATGTGTGAAAATTCGTTTTGAAGCAGTCCCATCTTCCTCAGACTTGTGCTTTAGTTTTGCGCGTTCCAGTTTGGTATGTGAAAACTTCTGATAACAAGATTTGTGTCACTTTGCATTCTGTTCTTTCAATGTTAATTGAATACCATTCCCATGGTCAAGTCGTGCCAGATTGATTTTGATTGGCATTGAGTCAAGGTTACTAAACTGTGTGATGTTGTCTACTATGGTTTCATAGCCTCTGTCAGTTGGTGATATGAGAGACTCTTTGGTGTCCAGTTGACAAAAAACACAGATAGTCCAATCAGTTGCTTGAACAGATGAAGATGAGGCACTGGCCATTTCTGTGAATATTCAGTACGTCTTGACTATCACTGTGCGCAGATCAAATATATCAAACTTGCTGAAACTGGAAACAAAATATGATTAAGGCCGAGGGTTTATCCTTTTACCACCTTTATCAAATACATCTGTTGCACACATTCCTTTATGGGATACAACTAGGTTCAGTTTCCCTACACCTAGCCCGATCGTTCATCCAGTGCCATTTAAGTCCCGTGCGATCTGTACACCTTCCGGGTAATTCTTAAGCCCCGTTACCCTTGGCTCGGCTCTCCCGCGCTGGCACATCCTGTCAATTCAGGCACGGCTATCTAACTACATCTACCAACTACAAACTACAGTTTAGTAGCTAGTGGATTTGGGGCTGTTAGATAGCATTTGGGACACTGATCTAGATATACTAGTACTTATTAAAGTACTAGTATATCTAGATCAGCTGGCACTGAACCCCATGCTGAGTTACACAGCAGTGATGTCACCAGTGTGCCCAGGTTGTGTGCTGACATTCACTCTATTATATAGATATATATGCTTTTATACATCTTTTGAACCATTTTAGGAGTGAATATAGGAAAATAAATAAAAGTACAAAGTCATAACACTTCATAGTAGTTCAGAAACTGCATCGTTGCTGCCAGTTGCTAAGGAAAATGCTTTGCCTAGCAACCGTTGCTATGCAATACAGAAATCTCGGTGGCTCCTGCTCTGAAATTGTAAAGTAGGTCCTTGTGAACATTTCCGGGAAGTTTCATGCTTGTATCACCTTGTGAGCAATTCTTGCACCCATTTCCTTGACTATAAGATTCTTCAACCATTTCTTGAGTGAATAGTGCTACATAAGAGTTTAGGTACTTCTATTTTTGTTTCATATAAACGTTGAGAATTTTTGGTGGGCACTATGTCGAACGACGGATCAATGTACAGTGAGGACACAGTAAGGGAAGCAGACTCTTGAGGTGCAGCAGCGGGCATTGTTAGATGACATTAGAGTTATAGCTAGTGAGGAGGATGCAAGGAAGTTTCTGGAGATACCTATTACTGCTGACCGGGTGTCGGGGATTGATCGGTATGGTCTCCAGTGTTTGGCCACGGTCATGGGGCATGTGGGCACTAGCAGCATGTCGAGAGGTGGCCTGTGTGCTCGGCAGGGTGCGTGGGGCTTCGGGTGGAGCGGGAGCTGGGGCGCCTTCGGCCCAGCCCCCATTCCACTCGACTCCTACCATGGCGCCCCCTCGGGCTCCTGAGCCGGGTACGTTCCCGCAGGCCGATAGTCACTGGCAGCGTGGTTTGTCACAGGGTGGGTCTCCAATTGTTGCATCTCCTCCTCCTCAAGGTTTAACTGCAGATATGCTCTTCCAGCTTGAGATGGCTAAGATGCAGCTGCAGCAGAAGCGGGAATCTGAGCAGCAGCAGCGGGAGTTTGAGATGGCTAAGATTCAGGCTGAGGAGAGAAGGGCCAGATATGAAACTGAGGAGAGAAAGGCCATATGTGAGGCTGAGCTTCAGTCTGAAGAGAGAAAGACAAAGTACTGCGCAGACATAGATCTTGAGAAGTCTAGGGTGGAGTCGACAGGGCAGCGTCTCGGTTCTGGGAATCGAGGTCTTGATCAGTCGTTATCGCACCTGCTCAAGTTGGTCCCTGTATTTGATGAGTCGGGTGTCACTGAATTTTGTATGCGTTTCGAAAAGAAGTGCCGGGAGCACCAATGGCCCGAGGTTAAGTGGGCAGCCCTTGTTTCCTCTAGATTGGTTGGCAAAGGACTCAAGGCATATGATGCGTTGCCCTTGGAGTCATGTATCGATTACGAGGTATTGAAGGAGGCTGTCCTGCGGGCATATGAGTAACAACCAGAGACGTACAGATTGAAGTTCCGGGGTGTAACGAAGGGTCGTGAGTGCACCTTTCTTGAGCATGCCCGGGATCTGTCCGATGTATTTAGAAACTGGCTGTGTTCTGAGAAGGCATTGACGTTTGAGGAGTTGAAACAGCTGATGCTTCTAGAACAATGTTTTAAGTGTATGGGCAGCGATCTGACGTTGAATCTTAAAGAGAAAAACCCAAGAACTCTTCAGGAGGCAGCTGAGATGGCTGACCTTCGGATGTCACTGATTCGTGGGTGCGGGTCTGCACAACGGAACGATGCAGGTAACAAGGGGCGCAACACTCCACCCCACCGAGTCGGTGATACACCATATAACCATTACAACAAGAGCAACGATACTAAGTCTGACCATAAACCTAATACCGTCCCGTTTAAGAAGGGTCAGGGCCCTTCCCCACCTCAAGGGAAGCCCAAGGGGGAGTTAGAGTGTTTTCATTGTCATGAGAAGGGCCATTTTGCAAGAGCCTGTCCAAGCAAGCTACCTAATGCAGTCGTGTCTTTGGCTCGCAACATTGGGGTGTCCCCGAAGTCGTCTGAGTTTGCCCGGGGTATAACGTCAGAGGCTGGGACACAGCCAGTGGAGAAGAATCCGTAAGGCTCGAACCCTGTCCGCGATGTCTTTTGTGACCATCGAGGGCATGGCTGCGTGAAGTGGGCTGGTAAGAAGCATGGAGTTGAGCTGTTGCGAGACACGGGTGCCTCTCAGACTTTAATGAAGAACTTTACTGGTAGACCAATAAACGCGGCACGGGTGGTTGTGGTGCAGGGTATCAATGCAGTCAAGTCATACCCGTTGGTCAGGATGGAACTGGAGGTGGATGGTGTGACACGAGAGTTGGATGTGGGTGTTGTGGAGAACTTGCCTGTTGGGGGCGTCGACCTCCTTCTCGGCAACGACTTTGCGGTGCTTACTTCTGAGGTTTCACCCTTAGTCGTTGCCGAGAAGCCGGCCGACGTCAGTAGGGAGGAACAGGAGTGGGTAGAGAAGTGTCAAGTACAACCTATGGCGTGCCTTGTTACTGGACCTCTTGCATCCAAAGTGTCACAGCCTATTCCTCAGTCTTCTGATCAACGGAGGAACGGTCGGAAGAAGACGGCTAATGTTGGTAAAAGTTTGGAGAGTTTAGTACCAGCAGCGCTTCTTGGCCACCCAGTATTGGCACCATTGTTGGAATCTGGAGAGGCCCCAGGACCTGTCAGAGCTAGTGAGGAGGTAGGGCAGGAAGAGACTCCGAGGCAGCAACGTTACACACAGAGAGAACAAAGGGTTGCTCAGTATCATATTGGGGGAGGACTTGGGTTGCTTCGGAAGCATCTAGACACGTTGGTTCCCTCAGATATTTGTAAACTGCAGTTGGATGATCCGGAAGTTCAGAAGTGTGGTAACGGTGCTGTCGAGATCAAACACGAGGACGGGGAAACATGTCATGTGAACCTGTTGGAGGAGTTTGTGAGGCAACCACCTGAGCAGCCTACTGTCCCTGCGTTGGTCTGCAGCAGCCAAGGTGGAGAAGGAGAGGGGGGCAGTAGGGCACAGGTGGAGGAGAGTAGGGATTGTCATGTCTCGGCGGAGCAGTGGGCGGGGGACACGAGTCTGGTGGCTGTGGAAGCGCTAGAGCACCTGCCTGAGCAGCAGTGTGCAGCGCTCCAGCACCAGCTCGGTTCATACCCCACTGGTCGTGCCGAGCCCCTGAGCCTCACAACTCGGGCGGTGCAAGATGTTCCGCGGGCAGGTCACATGAATGTTGAAAGACCGTTAGCCTCGTTGTTTCGGTGGTTCAAGGTGGGCGACGAGGCTTGGACATGGTTGTCAGGTCAAGGTCGACCCATGGCTGCCAAGGTTGTTGGTCAAAAGGAGGACTTTGAGCAGATTGGTAAGGTTGGCTGTGGCATAGAAGTGCCCGGTCGTCGCATAGCCTCCCAATGCTGCTCTAGTCGAATGCAACAGCCCTACCATAGACCGACTATATCTGGCCATGTCGCTAAAAGCGGTGATGCTGCGCAGGCATATGTAGTCGTAAGGAATGCGGGGGTGCGCATGTACGGTATCGGCGGGGAAGCCTTAGCAATAATGAACTATGGGAGTGACTGCCCAGGTGGTACTGATTGTCCCTCTCATGACCTGGCTGTTCTAGGGACGAAGGTGGAGAAGGAGGGAGACTACAGGTTAGAAGCTGCGGTCTCGGCTGGGTTGTGGGAGGGCACTAGGCATGTTCTGCGAGATAAGTTGTTTACTAGGCTGGGGCAGTGCATCCGCATGTTTGTTGCTTCTCCAGGCCTGATGTACGGGGTAGAATCCGACATGGAGGCTGGAGACAGTGCGAGGCTCAGTTTAATTCCCTACCGTATAAATCCTGCTAAAAAGCCTGTCGTGAAAACAGAGCTAGACGACATGTGGAAAAAGGGTCTGAGGGATAAAGGATATTGTGAGTGGTCGTTGCCAGTGAGTTTGCTACCTGAGTTGAGTGGCAAGATCAGTGTGTGTGCATTATCCCTGACAGACACCTATCCATTGCCCAAGGGTCTGAGGGATAATGAATGTCGTGAGTGGTCGTTGCCTGTAACTTGGCAACCTGTGTTAAGTGGCAAGATCAGTGAGTGTGTTGATTGCGAGAGTGTGTGTGCATTATCCCTGACAGACGCCTATACCTTATCGAGAGTTGACGACACCATAGACCACCTCGGGGCTGCATCGCCTATCACGAAGGTAGAACTAGTGAAAGGTTATTGGCAGGCCCCGTTGCCGGAAAGAGCGAAGAGAAGTGCCAGTCTTGTGATGAACTGGGCAGTTTATCAGTGTCAGGTGTTGTTGTGCTGCCGGAACACAAGTTGGATGTGTGGCATGCTAAGGGCACTGATAATGTTGTGGCTGATTGTTTGTCACGGGAGGGTTTGTTTGCAGGAGAATCCTCGCCGTTCAGTCGGTGTGTGTTGAGAGTGGAGTAAAACTAGGCTTGCCCCTGTAAGTGCAGCCGCCATAAACATATTAAAAACGAAAATTCTATAAAAACTCTTTCTTTAATAGTTAAATTTTGTTTAAGTATGTTATAGCTAAAGGTCTGAGTCGAACCTATGCTTCTCTCAGAAGGCTGGGCTAGTAGAAGCTCGCTCTAGGAGCATAGAAGTGTGAATTAATTAAGCTATTGTGTTGGGAGGGGTTGTAATTTTTTTTTTTTTTTTATGAGAACTGAGCTTTGCCTTCTTTGTTGCGAAGTGGTTAGGGGTGGCGAGTCTTATCGGGGTTCTGCTTGTCAGATATAGAGCTCATGGTTGAGCGTCTAATATCTTGGGTGGGGTGTGACGCCTGCAGCTCAGCAGAACGCCACAGTGGGCTCAGCCGCTCGCTTGGCCACTCGCTAGCACTCGCCGGGGCAAGGTATTTGGCTACAGTCTATCTATAATGTTGTTCTTTCTTTCATAGTGTTCGTGTTGTTACAGACAGTCCCGTGGAGGTCTTTGTTTTCGTCTGTGACAGCGGGAAGCATTTTATATCATGAGTTGAACATAGGATGCATTGTATATAGTTAAGGAGAGAGAATAATATAGGCAGTGGGCTGGTAGTGTGTGCGTGTGTATACATGTGCTGCCTCCCCCCTCGCTTTGTAGGCTCGCGCGCGTGCCATCTCGCGCCTCTTGATTGGCTGGTGGTTCCTGGCGCCTTCTGCAGCCCTGCTGCCTGGTGACGTAGTGGCCTGTGATTGGCTGAACACCATGCCTTTGTATGTGATCCTGGAGGGGTCCCGAGGAGCTACTCTCTTCAGAGCTTGCCTGACCAGCATACCCTTCACATATCCCTTCCACCTGTCTCCCGACTTCTACCTATAGAGCACTTTCTCTCTCTCTCAACTTCTTACCTCTCATTCTTCCACTATTTAATATCATAACTTCCCTTTGGTTCTTCACGATTTCATATATCGGCCATCGTATTATATGCTGAAGCTCTCAGATAACACAATGTCATGTTTAGTTAGGCATTTTGGAAGGGTTACCATTTTTGTCTGTAGAGGTTTGACACACTCACGGTGTCTCCCTTCTTGTATCTTGGTGGTCTGCTGGGGGATTTAATGCTAGACTGGGATAAGGCTACTGGTGTTGTGATTTCCGATGTGTACTATATTTTGTTGAACCTGTACAATCGCAACGGAGACGTGGGAAGCCTAGGTGGTCTTTCTGACTGTGTACCTTGTGAGTTTAGCGCTGTGTTGCGAGTGAGGGCTTTTGCCTCTGCCACCCAACACTGTGCTAACTCGTTTGCTTTGACTTTGAGAGGGTCGCCAGGAGAGAACCAGATACTAGCGATCTGGATCTCTCAAGAGAGCACCCCGTCAATTAACGTAATTTGGCCGCACAGCCTTAAGGACTTCGCTAGGCTACGAGCCGCTTGCTCAGCCATTGTTTCCTAGCCTACTACATCCCAGCTAGACTTTATTCGCCTAGCAGACACCAGATTTAGATTATAAACTCTTTCTGTTATGTATGCATTATTATTCAGGGCATTTATTAGTCTAGGTTGTTGTCGAGTTGCACAACCCTAGTAGGCTGTTTCATTGATGAGGAAGTACTTCTTTTGCTGTTTGAGTTCCTACTATTGCGCAGTTATTATTCCCGTGCCAGTTAACCCTATATGTTCTTACAATTGTCATATCCTGTTCCTGCTTTATACTACAGTTCAAAATCCGATACGATCATCTTACCCCAGCATCAGACTTTCTTCAGAAGATTCCTGCTCGATGCTTTGGGACTTTCGTTCACTTTCTTTAGTATAGGAGTGACACTTCATTATTGTTTAGAGAAACTTTAAATATACCTTCTTCTAGTTTGCATTAAATCATTGCAGTGATTTAATTAAGATCTCTATCTTTTCCTAGTATACCTTATTACCGTAATTGTATGTTGTTGTGATCAGGCTGTATCAGAGGTCATCAGCCTGTAGTAGTAGTGCACTTATACTGAGTTATAGGATACCCCGTTATCGCAGATTTAACTCTGGAGGGTATAGGTGTTTTTGTGCCCCGGCATTATAAGTTCAGGGGTTGGATCTAGTGTTACCGTTGTGGCTGTGTGCTTTCCTAGTCCAATGATTAAGAGCCCTTGTTTTATACGAGCCCCGGTCGTAACAATAACAAGTATAAGTATGAGTTAAGATCAATAAAAACTGTTCTTTATAATTATACTCCGTGTTATATGTACCCTCTATTTGACTTCTATGCATGTATTGTATGACCTTAGAATTCTCCAGTCAGGTAGAACTCACCACAACCAATATACAACCTTGGTAAGAACCCTGGTATAACAATACTCATTAAGATAACTATTTAGTTAATATATTTTATTATATATAGTAACTATGTTCCTCTAAATATGAACAAGTTCATATATAATGGCTATTATGGTTGGTGGGTCTCTATATATGTTGACGTATTTGAGGTATTGTATATCAGTGCCTTAGTCAGTATTTATCTGTTAGGTGAAATCAGCTATTTAGTTAGTAATTTAACCCTTAACCAACGGTGCACGACATTTGTCGAGTTAAATAAATTTGGACTATGTGGCGGTGCTCGACAGCTGTCGAGTGCCATTTTCAGCACGTAATGTTGCTGAGAGAGAGAGCTGAGCGGTGGGACGAGCGTAGTAACCTTATGACCGCTCCCCACGACCACCGTGGACGTACTGAACTGTATTCTACCCTCCTCCTCCCTCTCTCACTCGCTACACAGGGAATTATGTACGGAAATGACCTTATTTTAGTTTTTTTGCACTCGTGTTGCACGATCGTTGCAAGAGAACCAGTGGTCGTACAAGGATGGTTCTTTGTGTGTTAAGATTGTTGGTGTTCAATGTGTACATCATTGTGTCTACAGCCTGTAGGGTATGTTTCATTA
This sequence comes from Paralithodes platypus, assembly GCA_032716605.1. NCBI lineage: Eukaryota > Metazoa > Arthropoda > Malacostraca > Decapoda > Lithodidae > Paralithodes > Paralithodes platypus. The sequence goes on along the minus strand of CM064533.1, from coordinate 46,305,760 downwards.
ATTTAAGCAACCTTTTGAAGATGATTGGTTGTCCAGTTGTTTTGTTAATAAGTAGGTGTTTAATGTATGGTACAGTCATACAGGTAGATCCTCTTTGTCTATATTTAGCATAATTTATTTGAGTGTATAGTTATTGGAATAAGTAAATTACCTGAAGATGGCATCTTGTTGATGCCGAAATCTCGTCAAAACCAATAAACATGGCATGTGGTATATACAGTATATATATATATATACCGTATATATATATATATATATATATATATATATAATTATTATGTTCCTTCCAACAACCAACTATACTCCTAAAATCGATTAATGAAATTTACAAACACATGTGGCAGTCCGTGGATTCGAATCCAGGATGCTCACACCGAAAATCAACACCTTATGCATCGCACCACGAAGACAGTTAAAGAATGGTGGACACTGCCTACGATTTATTATGCAACTTCGAATCCTGCATATCAATCTAAGCATGTACAAACATCCCAACTGCAACTCACAAAAGCGGAAATTACCTGTGTTGTTGTGCTGTCACTAGGATTGTTTTTCCTTGAATTAATTCTGTGACGTCTACCACCGTTGGCAGAATCGCCTTTCGTTGGCCACTAGCGCTCGCCAGGGACATCGAAATGGACTACAGTTATCAGAGAATGTTGTTCTTTCTCCTAGTAATCGCATTGTCACAGACAGTCCAGTGGTGGTCTTTGTTTTCGTCTGTGACAACGGGTTATATTTTATATCAACAGTAGTGATAATAGTACCAGCGTGTGAATGAGAAAGACTTTCAGAGCGAGGAGGTAGTAAGTGTCTGTATGTACGGGTGCATTCCTGCCTCTTGCTCGCCATTGGACGGCGTGTCTGGCTGTGTCCTATGACGCCTGCTGTCTTGTGACGTCTCGGCCCGTGATTGGCCGACCATCGCGCCTTTGCGGTCTCCTGTGTAACTTACCTCCTCCATGAGGGTCCCCAGGAGCTGTCCTCGACAGGACAGGCTTGGCGCGCGTGCTTCTAACATCCCTTTGCATACTCTCTCCCGATCACCACCTTTATCACTGTTTCTCTCACTCGATTCTCTCTTTCCATACTCTAACCTTTATTAACTGTACAACACTCCCCTTGGGTTCTGCATACAGTTTTCATAGCCGGCCCATTGTATTGCATGCGCCGTCCTCGATATTTACATGTACTTAGAATAGGTTTGAGGGTTCTTAGTTAGTATAGGTTAAGAACTTTGTGTCTCCATTATTGATTTAGTGTTTCTGATCTTTTATTTAATGCTAGACTGGGATAAGGTAACTGTAGTCGTTGTCTCCGATGTGTGTACGGCTTGCTTTGTTACGACCGGGGCTCGTATAAAACAAGGGCTCTTAATCATTGGACTAGAAAGGCACACAGCCACAACGGTAACACTAGATCCAACCCTCGAACATATAATGCCGGCGCACAAAAAACACCTATACCCTCCAGAGTTAAATCTGCGATAACGGGGAATCCTATAACTCGGTATAAGTGCACTACTACTACAGGCTGATGATCTCTGATACAGCCTGATCACAACAACATACAATTACGGTAATAAGGTATACAAGGAAAAGATAGAGATCTTAATTAAATCACTCACTCCAATGATTTAATGCAAATTAGAAGAAGGCATATTTAAAGTTACTCTAAACAATAATGAACTGTCACTCCAATACTAAAGAAAGTGAACGAAAGTCCCAAAGCATCGAGCAGGAATCTTCTGAAGAAAGTCTGATGCTGGGGTAAGATGATCGTATCAGATTTTGAACTGTTATATAAAGCAGGGACAATATAGGACAAGTGTAGAGGCAGACAGTGTTAACTGACACGGGAATAACGATAAATGCACACTAGTATTATCTCCAACAACAAAAGAAGTCCTTCGTCAGGCATCTCAAAAAACCTGCTCAGGTTGTGCAACTCAACAACAACCAAGGCTTACGGTCAATGTGAATAAGAATGCTGCATACATAACATAAGAGTTTATAATTCTAAACGGGTGTTGCTAGGCTAATAAAGTCTAGCTGGGATGTCGTAGGCTAGGAAACAATGGCTGAGCAAGCGGCTCGTAGCCTAGCGAGGTCCGTAAGACTGTGCGGCCAAATTACGTTAATTGACGGGGTGCTCTCTTGAGAGATCCAGATCGCTAGTATCTGGTTCTCTCCTGGCGACCCTCTCAAAGTCAAAACAAAACGAGTTAGCACAGTGCTGGGTGGCAGAGGCAAAAGCCCTCACTCGCAGCACAGTGCTAAACTCACAAAGACCACCTAGGCTTCCCACATCTCCGTTGCGATTGTACAGGTACAACAAAACCTGTTACACATTGGAAATCACAACACAAGTAGCCTTACCCCAGTCTAGCATTAAATAGCCCAGCAGACAGCCAAGGAATAGATAGGGAGACACCGTGAGTGTGTCGAACCTCTACAGACAAAATGGTAACCCCTCCAAAATGCCTAACTAAACATATAATATCTGAGAGCTTCAGCATATAATACGATGGCCGATATATGAAATCGTGCAGAACCAAAGGGGAGTTATGATATTAAATAGAGAGGAAGAATGAGAGGTAAGAAGTTGAGAGAGAGAGAAAGTGCTCTATAGGTAGAAGTCGGTGACAGGTGGCAAGGGATATGTTAAGGGTATGCTGGTCAAGCAAGCTCTGAAGAGAGTAACTCCTTGGGACCCCTAGGATCACACACAAAGGCATGGTGGTCAGCCAATCACAGGCTGCTAGGTCACCAGGCAGCAGGGCTTCAGAAGGTGCCAGGAACCACCAGCCAATCAAGAAGCGTGGGAAGGCGAGCCTACAGCGAGGGGGAGGCAGCACATGTATACGCACGCACATACTACCACCCCACTGCCTATATTATTCTCTCTCCTTAACTATATACTATGCATCTTATGTTCTAGTCATGATATAAAATGCTTCCCCTTGTCACAGACGAAAATAAAAACCACCACGGGACTGTCTGCAACAACACGAACACTATGAGAGAAAGAACAACATTGTAGATAGACTGTAGCCAAATACCTTGCCCCGGCGAGTGCTAGCGAGTGGCCAAGCGAGCGGCTGAGCCCACGTGGCGTTCTGCCAAGCTGCAGGCGTCACCCCCCCTCCCCCAAGATATTAGACGCTCAACCATAAGCTCCATATCTGACAAGCAGAATGCCGACAAGACTCGCCACTCCTAATCACTTCGCAATAAAGAAGGCAAAGCTCAGTTCTCATCAACAAAAAATTACAACCCCTCCCAACACAATAGCTTAATTAATTCACACTGCTCTGCTCCTAGAGCGAACTTCTACTAGCCCAGCCTTCTGAGAGAAGCATAGGTTCGACTCAGAACTTTAGCTATAACATACTTTAAAAACATTTTAACTATTAACCCGGGAACTACGGGGAGACTCTTAAGAGTTCCCCCGGCGGACTGCGGGGAGACTCTTAAGAGTCAGAAAGAAAAAAAATCAACTTTTGACATCGGAAAAAAATTTTTTTTTGGCCCCTGGGCCATGCACAATCTCAGTCCTCTACCTCCCCTCCTTCCCCACTTTCCTCCTCTCCTTCAGTTATCACCTATTTTCCCTGTTATTCCCTTATTCTGAGGTATATTTTCGTGCTAACATTAGAAATCCGGTTACAGGGTGTGGTCATCACTGACAGCAAGCGAATGCAAGAGAGAGAGAGAGAGTATCGATCGACTGTGTCTCAGTGGCCTTGGGGGAAATTGGCGGGAAAGCAGCTTGCCTCACCCATACATTATACAACTTGCGGGCTATATCTCCGATTTTGACCATCCAAACGCTGTTTTCACTCGTTTTATTGTTTTTTCAGGTTAATACCTTTATAATCAACCCATAATAGGCGCATATGGATAAGTATTAATGCTTAGTCTGTGTGAATATGGTACAATGAATATTAGTGCAACCTCAAATACGTCAGCACAGGGGGACGTTTCCAATTACCCCCATGCGCACTTGTTAGGTTAAAGAAAGAGTTTTTATAGAATTTTCATTTTTAATATGTTTATGGCGGCTGCACTTACAGGGGCAGCCTGATTTTTCTCCACTCTCAACACACACTGACTGAACGGCGAGGGTTCTCCTGCAAACAAACCCTCCCGTGACAAACAATCAGCCAAAACATTATCAGTGCCCTTAGCATGCCACACATCCAACTTGTGTTCCGGCAGCACAACAACACCTGGCACTGATAAACTGCCCAGTTCAACACAGACTGGAATTTCTCTTCGCTCTTTCCGGCAACGGGGCCTGCCAAAAGCCTTTCACTAGTTCTACCTTCGTGATAGGCGATGCTGCCCCGAGGCGGTCTATGGTGTCGTCAACTCTCGATAAGGTATAGGCGTCTGTCAGGGATAATGCACACACTCTCGCAATCAACACACTCACTGATCTTGTCACTTAACACAGGTTGCAAAGGTACAGGCAACGACCACTCACGACATTCCTTATCCCTCAGACCCTTGGGCAATGGATAGGTGTCTGTCAGGGATAATGCACATACACTGATCTTGCCACTCAACTCAGGTGGCAAACTCACTGGCAACGACCACTCACAACATCGTTTATCCCTCAGACCCTTTTTCCACATGTCGTCTAGCTCTGTTTTCACGACAGGCTTTTTAGCAGGATTTATACGGTAGGGAATTAAACTGAGCCTTCCACTGTCTCCAGCCTCCATGTCGGATTCTACCCCGTACATCAGGCCTGGAGAAGCAACAAACATGCGGATGCACTGCCACAGCCTAGTAAATAACTTATCTCGCAGAACAACATGCCTTTTGCCCTCCCACAACCCAGCCGAGACCACAGCTTCTAACCTGTAGTCTCCCTCCTTCTCCACCTTCGTCCCTAGAACAGCCAGGTCATGAGAGGGACAATCAATACCACCTGTGCAGTCACTCCCATAGTTCATTATTGCTAAGGCTTCCCCACCGATACCGTACATGCGCACCCCCGCATTCCTTAAGACTACATCTGCCTGCGCAGCATCACCGCTTTTAGCGACATGGCCAGATACAGTCGGCCTATGGTAGGGCTGTTGCATTCAACTAGAGCAGCATTGGGAGGGTATACGACGACCGGGCACTTCCACTCCACAGCCAATCTCACCAATCTGCTCAAAGTCCTCCTTCTGACCACCACCCTTCGCAGCCATGGGTCGACCTTGACCTGACAACCATGTCCAAGCCTCGTCGCCCACCTTGAACCACCGAAACAACGAGGCTAACGGTCTCCCACCATTCACATGACCTGCCCGCGGAACATCTTGCACCGCCTGAGTTGTGAGCCTCAGGGGCTCGGCACGACCAGTGGGGTATGAACCGAGCTGGTGCTGGAGCGCTGCACACTGCTGCTCAGGCAGGTGCTCTAGCGCTTCCACAGCCACCAGACTCGTGTCCCCCGCCCACTGCTCCGCCGAGACATGATAATCACTACTCTCCTCCACCTGTGCCCTAGTGCCCCCCTCTCCTTCTCTACCTTGTCCGCTGCAGACCAACGCAGGGACAGTAGGCTGTTCATTTTTTTTTATTTTTTTTTTTTTATTTTTTTTTTTTTTAAGAGACAATGAACGGAGGAAGGAAAAACACAGATAAAACAAAAAGGTCCATGTGCCTAAAGGCATCCTCCATTCATGAAATGTTTGTAACAACTGGATTTAAACATTTGTAGATTGTAAGTTTGTGGAAAGCAATTCGAGGGAAGTGAATTCCAAAGAGTTGACTCACAAACTCCTCCAACAGGTTCACGTGACATGTTTCCCCGTCCTCGTGTTTGATCTCGACAGCACCATTACCACACTTCTGAACTTCCGGATCCTTCAACTGCAGTTTACAAATATTTGAGGGAACCAACCTGTCTAGATGCTTCCGAAGCAACCCAAGTCCTCCCCCAATATCAAACTGAGCAACCCTTTGTTCTCTCTGTGCATAACGTTGCTGCCTTGGAGTCTCTTCCTGCCCTACCTCCTCACTAGCTGTGACAGGTCCTGGGGCTTCTCCAGACTCCAACAATGGTGCCAATACTGAGTCGCCAAGAAGAGCTGCTGGTACTAAACTCTCCAAACTTTTACCAACATTAGCCATCTTCTTCCAACCGTTCCTCCGTTGATCAGAAGACTGAGGAATAGGCTGTGACACTTTGGATGCAAGAGATCTTGTAACAACGCATGCCATAGGTTGTACTTGACACTTCTCTACCCACTCCTGTTCCTCCCTACTCACGTCGGCCGGCTTCTCGGCAACGACTAAGGGGGAAACCTCAGAAGTAGGCACCGCAAAGTCGTTGCCGAGAAGGAGGTCGACGCCCCCAACAGGCAAGTTCTCCACAACTCCCACATCCAACTCTTGTGTCACACCATCCACCTCCAGTTCCATCCTGACCAACGGGTATGACCTGATAGCATTGATACCTTGCACCACAACCACCCGTGCCGCGTTTATTGGTCTACCAGTAAAGTTCTTCATTAAAGTCTGAGAGGCACCCGTGTCACGCAACAGCTCAACTCCATGCTTCTTGCCAGCCCACTTCACGCAGCCATGCCCTCGATGGTCACAAAAGACATCGCGGACAGGGTTCGAGCCTTCCGGATTCTTCTCCACTGGCTGTGTCCCAGCCTCTGACGTTATACCCCGGGCAAACTCAGACGACTTCGGGGACACCCGAATGTTGCGAACCAAAGACACAACTGCATTAGGTAGCTTGCTTGGACAGGCTCTTGCAAAATGCCCCTTCTCATGACAATGAAAATACTCTTAACTCACCCTTGGGCTTCCCATGAGGTGGGGAAGGGCACTGACCCTTCTTAAACGGGACGGTACTAGGTTTATGGTCAGTTTTGGTGTCGTTGCTCTTGTTCTTAGTGTAATTATGTGTATCAGTGTTTCGGGGAGGGGGAGGGTTATGCTCCTTATTGCCTGCATCACTTCTCTGTGCAAGACCGCACCCACGAATCAAAGATTACCGAAGGTCAGCCATCTCAGCAGCCTCCTGAAGAGTTTTCGGGGTTTTTTCTTTAAGATTCAACGTCAGATCGCCGCCCGTACACTTAAAAAAAAATTCTAGAAGCATCGGCTGTTTCAACTCCTCAAACGTCGATGCCTTCTCAGAACGCAGCCAGTTTCTAAATGCATCGGACAGATCCCGGGCATGCTCAAGAAAGGTGCACTCACGACCCTTCGTTACACCCCGGAACTTCAATCTGTACGTCTCTGGTTGTAACTCATATGCCCGCAGGACAGCCTCCTTCAATACCTCATAATCGATGTACGACTCCAAGGGCAATGCATCATATGCCTTGAGTCCTTTGCCAACCAATCTAGAGGAAACAAGGGCTGCCCACTTAACCTCGGGCCATTGGTGCTCCCGGCACTTCTTTTCAAAACGCATAAAAAATTCAGTGACACCCGACTCATCAAATACAGGGACCAACTTGAGCAGGTGCGATAACGACTGATCAAGACCTCGATTCCCAGAACCGAGACGCTGCCCTGTCGACTCCACCCTAGACTTCTCAAGATCTATGTCTGCACAGTACTTCACCTTTCTCTCCTCAGCCTCAGTCTCATATCTGGCCCTTCTCTCCTCAGCCTCACTCTCTCGCTACCGTTGCTCGAACTCATATCTGGCCCTTCTCTCCTCAGCTTGAATCTTAGCCATCTCAAACTCCCGCTGCTGCTGCTCAGATTCCCGCTTCTGCTGCAGCTGCATCTTAGCCATCTCAAGCTGGAAGAGCATATCTGCAGTTAAAACTTGAGGAGGAGGAGATGCAACAATTCGAGACTCACCCAAGTGCAAACCACGCTGCCAGTGACTATCGGCCTGCGGGACCATACCCGGCTCCGGAGCCCGAGGGGGCGCCATGGTAGGAGTCGAGTGGAATGGTGGCTGGGCCGAAAGTGCCCCAGCTCCCGCTCCACCCGAAGCCCCACGCACCCCGCCGAGCACACAGGCCACCAGGTCACCTCTCGACATGCTGCTTGTGCCCACATGCCCCATGACCGTGGCCAAACACTGGAGACCATACCGATCAATCCCCGACACCCGGTCAACAGTAATAGGTATCTCCAGAAACTTCCTTGCATCCTCCTCACTAGCTATAACTCAAATGTCATCTAACAAAGCCCACTGCTGCACCTCAGTTTCTGTTTCCCGTACTGTGTCCTCACTGTACACTGATCCGTCGTCCGACATAGTGTCCACCGAAAATTCTCAACGTTTATTAAAAAAAAAGTACCTAAACTCTTATGCAGCACTATTCACTAAAAAATACAAGATGCTCGAAGACTCTTTAAGTGTTACGCTACTTGCAAAAAAAAAAATCCACGTGTCCACTATATTCCTTTAAAGAAAAACAAATGACCACAACACTCCTGCAATATTTCTCTAGGTTCACTAAATTCTAAGCAAGGTCGCCATTTCTTACGACCGGGGCTCGTATAAAACAAGGGCTCTTAATCATTGGACTAGAAAGGCACACAGCCACAACGGTAACACTAGATCCAACCCTCGAACTTATAATGCCGGCGCACAAAAAACACCTATACCCTCCAGAGTTAAATCTGCGATAAAGGGGTATCCTATAACTCGGTATAAGTGCACTACTACTACAGGCTGATGATCTCTGATACAGCCTGATCACAACAACATACAACCCACCCGTGTACCAGATAATCCTAATCATAATTCCCACCTACTGGACTTATTTTTAACAACCAATTCAGAAAATTATGATGTTACAGTCCACTATCTTCTGATCACTGTCTGATACAGGCCACTGTCTATCACCTACCACACACTCTGAACCTGGGGTGACTAAAGATTACGATAGGGCAGACGGAGGGTCTTCAAGGTTTCTTTATTGATATTCCCTGGACCTCTTTCTTTTTCTATGATGCACACACCACCTTGAGCCACATACAAGATTTTGTAAAAAAATTGGAATGGAAACTTTTATTCCTCATCAAAGTACAGTAAAAGATCTAATTCACCTAAATGTTTGACCATAATTGTGCTAGAGTAACTGAACAAAAAGCAATAGCTACAATGCATACACAAGATCAAAAACACATGAAGCCTTTAATTACTTTAGAAACATCAGAAATCATGCCAAAACTGTATTAAACCTAACTAAATCAAAACTTTCCTCCATAAGCAGGCAAATAACTTCTAAATAATCCAATGATAACAAAATATTTTGGTCTACTCTTAACTCATTCAAATCCAACTTTCTGCTTCATCCATTCCACCATTATTAAACTCCACCTGGCAATCTTGAATGACCCACGAGGTAAAGTACTTGCTACTCCACCACAAATAAATCAAGATGTCCCTGTACTTAATTTAAGCCTGAAATTCCCTAAGATCCACACCAGACATGTCAAAACTATTTTGCAGAATCTCTCAGTAGATAAGGCGTCCAGATGAAATTCCTCCAATAGTACTTAAGAATTGCTCCTTGGTGCTCGCTCCTGGATTGGCAAAATTGTCCGTCTGTGTACTCATACCTCATGCTTCCCAGTACCCTGGAAAGAAGCCAAAACATCCACCAGTTCCTAAAAAAGGTGCCTCTTCAATCCATCAAACTACAGACCAATAGCTATAACTTCCACTCTTGGTAAGTCTTTGAAATTATTTTAAATAATCACAGATTAAGCATCTGGAGAATAATAAATTAATCAGTGATAGGCAATATGGTTTTAGACGATGTCGATCAACTGCAGACATTCTTTGCTTCTTACGCATCAAAACCAGCTACAGACCAACATGGTGAACACATACAATAGCACTGGATATATCAAAGGCATTTGATAGAGTCTGGCATCCTATTGTCGAAGATGTCACACTACGGCCTTGCATCATTAGTTCCACTAATTTCTTCTTATCTCATAACAGAAAAATACTGTAATGGTAGATGGCCTTTATTCTCAATTTCACTCAATAAATGCTGGTGTTCCCCAGGGATCAGTTTTGGCCCCAACTCTGTTCCTCATTCATATCAATGATCTCATATCTAATAATAATCCAATACATTCCTACGCAATGACTCAACACTCCACAATTCCTCACATTTACCAATTCTTCAACCCGATCTTATAATTCAAAAATAAACACTGCAATTTCTCTGAACCAGGACCTTATAGAATTAATGAATGGGGACAAGAGAATCTAGTTTCCTTTAATGCACAGAAAACCAAGTACATCTACCGACAGAATCTCACTGACTCCCATATATTTTTTAATGATGTAAATATTCCCACTTCCCCTAGTATTGACATTCTCGGTGTAACATTAACTACTAACTTGAGCTGGACACATTATGTTAGAAGCATTGCTAAGAATGCCCTAAAAAACTGGGACTCCAGAGTTCGAGAATTCTTCACTGACGGCAGTTGGCCGTAATATATAAAAGTCATGTGCGCTCTCAGATGGATTACTGTTCACCTCTGTGGGTGGAAGTGGATGTTGCATTGAGGCAAAACAAAATTCATAAAGCTATTATATTAATCATAACTGCAATCACACGGACCTTCCTATTCATACGAAGAAACGTTGCATCCCTTGCATTATTCTACAGATATTTTCACAGCAATTGTTCCGAGAACTTGCTTCAATTGTGCCGCCTATCCACATCTTTCCCCGTAGAACTAGGGCAGCTGAGAGCGCCCATGAATTTACACTTTTCTCCTCCACAATGCAGAACTTCTGCTTATCAGAATTCATTTATCCCCAGAGCTACTACTCTTTGGAATTTACTTCCCTCGAATTGCTTTCCACAAACTTACAATCTACAAATGTTTAAATCCAGTTGTTACAAACATTTTTGAATGGGGATGCTTCACATGGACCTTTTTGTTTTATCTGTGTTTTTCCTTCTTCCGTTCATTGTCTCTTAACAAAAAAAAAAAAAAAAAAAATTACGGTAATAAGGTATACAAGGAAAAGATAGAGATCTTAATTAAATCACTGTAATGATTTAATGCAAACTAGAAGAAGGTATATTTAAAGTTACTCTAAACAATAATGAACTGTCACTCCTATACTAAAGAAAGTGAACGAAAGTCCCAAAGCATCGAGCAGGAATCTTCTGAAGAAAGTCTGATGCTGGGGTAAGATGATCGTATCGGATTTTGAACTGTTACATAAAGCAGGGACAATATAGGACAAGTGTAGAAGCAGACAGTGTTAACTGACACGGGAATAACGAAAAATGCACACTAGTATTATCTCCAACAACAAAAGAAGTCCTTTATCAGGCAACTCAAAAAACCTGCTCAGGTTGTGCAACTCAACATCAACCAAGGCTTAAGGTCAACGTGAATAAGAATGCTGCATACATAACATAAGAGTTTATAATTCTAAACGGGTGTCTGCTAGGCTAATAAAGTCTAGCTGGGATGTCGTAGGCTAGGAAACAATGGCTGAGCAAGCGGCTCGTAGCCTAGCGAGGTCCTTAAGAATGTGCGTCCAAATTACGTTAATTGATGGGGTGCTCTCTTGAGAGATCCAGATCGCTAGTATCTGGTTCTCTCCTGGCGACCCTCTCAAAGTCAAAACAAAACGAGTTGGCACAGTGCTGGGTGGCAGAGGCAAGGCCCTCACTCGCAGCACAGTGCTAAACTCACAAGGTACACAGTCAGAAAGACCACCTAGGCTTCCCACGTCTCCGTTGCGATTGTACAGGTTCAACAAAACCTGTTACACATCGGAAATCATAACACAAGTAGCCTTACCCCAGTCTAGCATTAAATAGCCCAGCAGACAGCCAAGGAATAGATAGGGAGACACCGTGAGTGTGTCGAACCTCTACAGACAAAATGGTAACCCCTCCAAAATGCCTAACTAAATATATAATATCTGAGAGCTTCAGCATATAATACGATGGCCGATATATGAAATCGTGCAGAACCAAAGGGGAGTTATGATATTAAATAGAGAGGAAGAATGAGAGGTAAGAAGTTGAGAGAGAGAGAAAGTGCTCTATAGGTAGAAGTCGGTGACAGGTGGCAAGGGATATGTTAAGGGTATGCTGGTCAAGCAAGCTCTGAAGAGAGTAACTCCTCGGGACCCCTAGGATCACACACAAAGGCATGGTGGTCAGCCAATCACAGGCCGCTACGTCACCAGGCAGCAGGGCTGCAGAAGGCGCCAGGAACCACCAGCCAATCAAGAAGCGTGGGAAGGCACGCGCGCGAGCCTACAGCGAGGGGGAGGCAGCACATGTATACGCACGCACACACTACCAGCCCACTGCCTATATTATTCTCTCTCCTTAACTATATACAATGCATCTTATGTTCTACTCATGATATAAAATTCTTCCCCTTGTCACAGACGAAAATAAAGACCACCACGGGACTGTCTGCAACAACACGAACACTATGAAAGAAAGAACAACATTGTAGATAGACTGTAGCCAAATACCTTCCCCCGGCGAGTGCTAGCGAGTGGCTAAGCAAGCGGCTGAGCCCACGTGGCGTTCTGCCAAGCTGCAGGCATCACAGCTTATATCTACACGACTTCGACCGGTCCTGTGGTAGCCTGGGTTGTCTTTTCGGTTGCGTCCTTTGCGAGTGCAGCATTGTGTTGACTGAGGATTTTGGCCTGTACCAGTTCCACACTTTGCTGCTTCTTTGCTTGTCTTTAGAGGGTCGCCAGGATAGAATCAGATACTTGTGATCTGGATCTATCGAGAGAGCCCCCTAGTCAATTAACGTAACTTAAAGGATGCAGTCTTAAGGACATCGCTAGGCTACGAGCCTGTCTTGCTCAACCCCAGTTCCTTACCTAGAGTATCCCAGCTAGACATTATTAATCGAGTAGAAACTTGTTAGTATTTAATATAAGCTCTTTGATATGTGCGCATTATTATTCACAGCATTTATTAGTCTAGGTTGTTGCTGAACCGCACAACCATAGCAGACTGTTTCGTTGATGAGGAAGTACTTCTTTTAGGGCCGAGCATTGCTACCGTTGCGCATTTATAGTATTCTTGTGTCAGTTAACATTATATGTCCTATCTTTTAGTGTATTCGATTTACACGTGTGGTGTCCTGCCTCCTGCCTTTATTAGTTCTAAATCAGTACGAGCATCTTATGAGCATCAGACTTTCTTCAGAAGTTTCCAGGTCTATGCTGTAGGACTATACTTCACTTTCTTTCAGATAGGAGTGAAGAGTTTATTGTTGTTTAGAGTAACTGTATTGAAGCATCTTTTTTATTGTATTAAATCTTGCAGTGATTTAATTGATCTTTCCATAGATTCCTTTTTATGCATTTTAACGTAACTTGCATCTTGTTTGTTATCAAGCTATACCAGTGCAGGTTAGCCTGAAGTAGAGTACATTTATGCCCAGTTAAGGATCCCCAGCTATCGCAGATTAACCCTGGAGGGTATAGGTGTTTTGTTCGCCGGCATATAAGTTCGAGGGTTTGGATCTAGCGTACCGTTGTTGCATAGTGCCCTATTACTAGTCCAATCATTGAGTGCCCTTGTTTTATTCGTAGTCCCGGTCGTAACAATTCAGATAAAATACTAACAACATGAACGTAAGCATGGTGAACTAAGTCTCGGCCTCGCACCATCACACTGGGGCATTGAGTCACGCAAGATAATTTGCGTGATTCTATTTACTAGTACTTCGTATAATATGTATTTATTATTTTTGTTGTATTTGTGTCTTTGTTGAGGTTGTTTTTGCATGTGCATTCTTCATTTTCCACTATAAATCTATGCCTGCATTCCATTAAAGCATATACATCATTTGGTATTTAGTCCTATTTGTCATTAGTATTAATTTATGTAATGTTCTAATGTTAACACTGAGGTACTAAGAATATTTAATTCACATACACATAATTTCAATTTAAAGTATAATTTACTAGATGTGGGTGTTGGACCAAATTGATAAAATACTGTAGCGTGTTAATTTCCTTTGGCTGGTGCCCCTACTGACATACCCATCACCAACTGTGTGTTGAGCTATGTTGTTTTGTTTATTGTTTTTATTTATGTATTAGTTTATATCAATTACACATTTCGGCGCCTCTTATAATGTTTTATTACAGTCTAATAATTATTATTATAGTGTGTTTTTATCTTCGACATTAGGAATTCATCGCTAGTAGTGACACTGTGACCCCCCTAATACTACACTCCTTGTCGCGGTTGGGGGGCTTCAGGGTCGGCATCTTGGGCTTGATGGGGGTGTTTGGTTTATGGTTATTTCCCTCCCTCTTTATTTATTATTAGGGGCTCGACCCCTACGGGGAACCCCTATTGTAATCATTAAACCCGGTTTTTCATCCAAATTCTTCCTACGCGCCGGTTTCGACGCAATAACTCCAGAACCGCTTTTTGGATCGGGATCAAACTTTCACAAGAGGTGCGTTTTTGTATTGGGCAACTTTTGATATCCTAAACATCCGGCATGGCGGCCAAACAGGTCCGTGGCAGCCGATTTCCCGAAATACTTGACGCCTAAATACCGTCTCTCCCACTCATAGGAAACGACTGGGCTTTGGCATAATATTATGGACTCCCCTACTAATGCTCCACATATGTTATAGAGAAGGTTTTGCTTTTGCACGTGGGTTTTTTTTCCGGCAATCTTGAAAAAAAACTCTAATTCCACTTAAAATTCCACATCTTGAAAACTACGCCGATGATCAAAGCCATGCTTGCGTAGTTGGGTGAGGCTCGCGATTCCGAACGTTTTGATATCAAAAGAATATAAATGGGTGGAATAGTTTGGCCGTAGCATTGAAAACTGTCTATTCTTAAATGACTTTAAAACCGCATTCGCTACCCACACAAAGTTTACCGTCTACAGTCTATAGGCTTCCACGCATCCCAGAGTTTTGCTTAATAACATAGTCTCTTTATTATTCAGATCTATTATTTTTTGTTATTTAACTCTCTCAAAACAGTTCGAGTCCCTACGAATTCCAGCAATTATTAAGCCAACCTACCTATACATACCTACCCTACCAAATAATAATGATAATTCAAATTTATTTTTGGTGAATGACAGAGTATTGGCTAAGGTTTTTAACAATTCCTCCCTTTGCAAAATGCTTTGTTTAATAACAATGATATGGACCTTTAAAGTTTTGGCAATTGCCTGTGTGTGACTTACCCTGCCCTTCCTTTCTACATCCCTCCTCCCTCATATCTAGCAAATGTATCAACAACCACTCTAGTGAACTTTTGGTATTTAGTTTATTCAGCTTAATACTATTTATCCACATAAAATAGAAAGCTATCACGATTTTTGTCTAATACAACCATAGACAGTGCTATTACATATTATTTGAACATGATGTCGAATTTAGCAGTTGCTATTTACCTTGAACAGTAATGACAGAACCGAAAGCTTCTCTTGCCGTGTAGTACTCAAAGACAGCAGGGTTACTTAAGCCGGCCCATACCGAACTGTTACCAAGTCAGAGATTCAGAGGTAACTTTCACAATGCATTATAACCCTATACAGACACCAATATACCACTAAATCATACAAATATCACTACAAAAATGATAGGAAAATATTATATTAATGTCCTAGGTATTTGAAATTATGTAAATGAGTAAAATCCATTATGATATAATGATAATGGGATTGATTAGTATCTGGCAACAGTGTTGCACTATAATTTTCTGAACGTATGCTAACTTCGGAAAATTTATCCCATTAATATACACATCTATCACTATTTAAATTTAATACAACCATACACAGTGCTATTACATATTATTTGAAGTGAAGCACGAGAATGTAGTTACCCACATGCAGAAGGAAGATTTCTTCAGCATTCGTTCCCTAAAGGATTATGTCACCATCCGTAAAACTACTGGATTTTCAAAGGCCAGGCAACTGCTTGTGGATTCCAGCTACCCTGAAGGCTACATACTCAAGAACACCTACCTGTATGACCAGGGTGTATCACCAGCCTTGTTTACACTACACGTACGCGTAGTGGCGTCGGATGCTTGCCATCCTTTTCCTGTCTATTTAGACTGCCTTTGGATACAATAATATGTTGAGGTTGGGCTTTGCCCCCCTTCACCCCCCCCCCCCCCCCCCCCATGGCATATTGTCATCATCATATATATTTCCAGCAGGGGGCAAATAACCAAAATAAATCGCCGTCAAAATAGACGCGAACTTAACAACGGCGATCGACAAATGTAAATATGACGGAGGCGGCGGACGTTTGCAATCATGTTCCCGTCTATTTTGAATGCCAATGGATACAATAATATGTTGAGGGGTGGCTTTGCCACCCCTCACCCCCCCATGTCATGTCATCGTCGTATTGCCAGCAGGGGGCAAATAACCGAAAAAATCACCATCAAAATAGACGGCGATCGCCCTATGTAAACAGGACTGTACACCCGGAAACTACATCCATCTCCATTAGCCTAACCTAACAACCTTACCTAACCTATCCTAGTATTATGGGTGGGGGCTGCCGCCCCCTAGACCCAGTACGTTCGATACAAAACTAACCCTCACCTAACACCTAGTATATGTCCCTAGTACCCAGTATGTGGGATACCAAGCTAACCCTCACGTAACACCTAGTATATGTCCCTATTACCTAGTATTTGGGATACAATACTAACCCTTACATAACACCTAGTATATGTCCCTAGTACCCAGTACGTGGGATACAAAACTAACCTTCACCTAGCATATGTCCCTCACTCAGTACACCTTTCACCCTCACTACCGTTCGTTAGTCCTCATACATTTTCATTATCACACGCACCAGCCACTCCTCTACGCCAAATTTTCTCCTAGCCTACTGCACAACTTCTTACTTTCAGTAGATATCTTTCCTGCAGCTGCCTGACTATGAAGTTGTCGATTGTGTCACGTCCTGGCATGAAACCAAACTGCATATCGTCGATAGAATGCTTTCCCTTATCATACCTTCAAAGACTCTCTCACACTCACAGACCTTCATGACTTGGCCAAGCATTTGCAGGCCTCTTATAGCAGTTGCAAGGGGAGCCTAATTCTGAAATCACTAGATAGCGCCTCCAGAACCATAAAAAAAGAGGAGGGCTTAGTTAACACACTTCCCGGTTGGACTCCAACGCGAACTGAAAACTCATCTTTCAGTACCCTCACGTAACACCTAGTATATGTCCCTAGTACCCAGTACCCAGTACTTTGGATACAAAACCAACGTGGGATACAAAACTAACCTCCACCTAACACCTAGTATCCCTAGTAACCAGTATGTGGGATATAAAGCTAACCCTCACCAAATATCTAGTATATGTCCCTCACTCAGCTGTACACCTTTCACCCTCACTACCGTTCGCGAGTCCTCGTACATCTTCATTATCACATGCACCAGCCACTCCTCAACGCCAAGTCTTCTCCTAGCCTACTGCACAACTTCTCTGGCCACCTTATCAAAGACCCGGTCTGCAAACACAACACCAGATAACTATCTTTTAAGTACATACAGTATCTTTCCCTTATCATACCTTCTAAGACTCTCTCACAGACCTTCATGACTTAGTCAAGCATTTTCAGGACCCTTATAGCAGTTCCCAGGGGAGCCCAACTCTGAAATCACCAGATAGTGCCTCCAGAACCATAAAAAAAAAGAGGAAAGGGCTTCATTAACACAGAGCCCTGGTGGACTCCGACGCGAACTGAAAACTCATCACTCAGTACCGGTACATCTTTCACCCTCACTGCCGTTTGTGAGTCCTCATACATCTTCATTATCACACAAATACCTTCATGACTTGGATTGTGCCGTGTCCTAGCATGAAACCAAACTGCATATCGTCAATATCATACCTTCAAAGACTTTCTCACAGACCTTCATGACTTGATCAAGTATTTTCAGGCCCCTATATTTTTCCCTATCCAATGAGTCCCCTTTGCTCTTATACAGTATATAATGTACTTTTGTGCCATTCATCAGAGATTACTTCCTCTCTGATGATGAAGTTAATTAGCTCATTGAACACACCTACTCCTTTCTCACCTGAGGCCTTAATCATCTCAGCTAGAATGCCAGAGCATCCTGCAGCTTTTCTGTCCTTCATTAAGTTATTGCACTGCTTACAAAAGCTGGCACAATCACAGGGAGGGGGGAGTATTGGCTTTTCGTTGCTAAGCTGCTCTATTCCATTCAAATTCCATGTTGAATAATCTTTCGTAGTGTACGGTATCTTCCAAGAATCTATAATTTCTTTGTCAGCGGAAACAATTGTTCAAGCATATATTTTCCCTGTGAAACCAATCTAACTTCATAATGACAATTATATATATAAAGAAAAAACAATATATTTTACATAATTTATTGCATGTCTTACATATTTAAAAAGATATTTATTAAAATAGTTTAACCAGACCACTGAGTTGCCCCAAAAAACTCTTATAGGGCTGGCCTGAAGGATTAGCTAAAGATGGACAACCAATCAAGATATGATAGGTAGGGAAGGGCAAGAGGTGAACAAATCTAGGAAGGTGAAGATACGCAGTCATTTCTCACCATTTCACCAATTCAGCCGCACCACATGAGTTCCACAGCAGAACTCTTATAGGGTAGGGCCGAAGGGTGAGTCAAAAACTGCTACACTGCAGCACCAATTAAGAAATTATCAAGGGCGAAGAATGAGAAATCAGGTCTAAGGAAGAAATAAATCACACCGAGATACACACATAATACACCACTGAGGGGAATCGAGTCAGCTTGACCGCACCAGCGACCATAGACACAAATAAAGTCAGGAGCCAATAAACTAGCCAGGCCAGGGTGGCATATGATATAGGCCGTCCGGAGGACAACCGAATTAGACAGAATAAGAATAGAAGGGGAAAAACATACAAAAAGGGGCATTCAAATTTCAATGGAAATTCACTATGATAACTGTAATATGTGGGAATAACTTTCACCTTCATATTTCCTTATCTCTTAGCATAAACATGATCAATTAGTGTGCCATTTTCAGTTGTTGGTTGTGTTACATGTTGAGAGTATCCACGCTTTTCCATTAAATTTGCAATAGAAGAGTTAGTTTGGATGTTTTCACAATGCAACCAATTGTGTATTTGTATAGTTCATTTAGCAAATTACTTAAATTTACTCTAAAATAATTAAGTCCATATGAAATAGGTCTGTATATAGGGACAGGTTTGCCCTATAGAAAAGTATAGCCAACACTGTTCTCTACCCACTAAAAGCTGAACCAGTGGAAGGTATTACCCGTGTTTGCATACCTTCCCTCAATTTCAGTCAGGCTATATTTGGATGATAATTTGAACTCAATTTAACCTATCTCAGAATAGTAGTATGGGAATTTCCTTATTTTCCTTATTGTGAAGGCAATAATTATTCTATAAAAACACTTACCCTAATAATACATGTACAAGGTTATTTTCTATATTTTAAGATTATACTCTTTATATAAAAGGCTTGCATGGCTGCATGATAAATGTTTTTCTTTGATTCACTCTTCTTGACTTTTTCTATATTGCAGGCCATGCTTTTGTTCCTCCTAATTCCTTTTATATTTTTTCCACTCCTCAAGTGAGGTACTGTAGAGGTGATTCTCTTGGTCCCATCTGTAGAGGTATTATAAATGGTGGCCAGACACGCCCGTGGCAGCCTTTCACACCCAACCCATCTTGTCCTATCTAATTTTATGTTGAACTCTATTGTTCTTGATCCCACTATAGGACTTGGTAGCCTATTCCACATATCTACAACTCTGTTACTAAACGAATAGAGGCAGATCCCTTGCACACCCAGTTTCTCTCTCTGTCGCTCGTTTGCTTGCACATCGGTACAAATGAAGCAGATCCCTTACACATGCAACTAAGATGAACATGGGAATCTGCAGACAAGTGGCCCACTAAAGGCAGATCCCTTTCACATCCAACCCATATCCTATCTGATTTTATCTTGAAATTCTCTATTGTTATTGATCCCACTATAGCACTTGGTAGCCTATTCCACATAATTATCTACAACTCTTTTTACCAAGTGAATAGAGGTAGATCATTTACACAGCCCATCTCTTTCTCTCTCACTCTTGTTTGTTTTGCACACCGGTACAAATGAGGCAGATCTCTCACACATGCAACCAAGATGAACATGGGAGTCTGCAGAGAGCCAAGTGGCCCACATAAGGCAGATCCCTTTCACACCCAACCCATCTCATAAACGTTACCTGTTATTTACACTACTTACTATACACCCATGTTATCATATACCTGCAACCAAAACACAATTGTAAGAAATAGGAACATAGGAAAATGGGAGTCTGTAGAGAGCCAATTAGCCCACACAAGACAGATCCTTTTCACACCCAACCCATCTCATAACAACTCTCTCTCATTTATCTCTGTCTTCCTTACATTTATGACATCGTAGTCTGTCTCTCTCTCACAAATGAGAACGTAAGAAAACCGGAGTCTGCAGAGAGCCGATTGGCCCACACATGTCAGATCCCTTTCACACCCAACCCATCCCACGCTTCTCTCTCTCTCTCTCTCTCATATGATATTCCTACACCATCGCCGATTCAGATTGATAATTCAGATGTTCTAAGCAATATCACCGTTACAGAGAGAGAAGTATTGAATTATTTAGATAAACTCAAGGTAAATAAAACGCCTGGACCTGATACAATCTCACCTAGAGTCAGTGTTGCCATACGTACGATAACTATCGTACATGTACGAGAATTTTACCTCTGGTACGATGTACGATAGTGTTTCTCATTATCGTACATTTTGTACGATAATTTTATGATTTCAACAAAAACACTATTATTATATGAATTAAACCGAGATGCAACATACATTGGGAGATAGTTCAAGGAATTTTTGAACATCCAAATAAATCTCTTAGATAATCACATTGTTTCATACACATATTAATAAATGAATAAAGGGAGTAAGGAATTAATCAGAATTGGAAAGGGAACTATATAACACATCTGAGACAACCGAGGATTAGGAAGAACTTATTCATTTATATTAAAGTAATAATAGTAGACCTGTAAACCATTATTAGCCTACATTGTTATCTCTTATCATTATGTTGAATATATTTTGGGCATTACGAATTAAATTAATAAATGCTTAACAAAATTTCCTTTATATATTTACAGTATATATATACATATATATTAGTGTGTATGATACTTTTGGTGCAAATTCCATAATTTTGTAGTCACAATACGATAATTCAGCATTTAGAATCTGGCAACACTGCCTAGAGTTCTAAAGGAAGCTAAGGATGAGCTCTCCAAACCACTGACATTGCTATTCAATGAATCCTTGCAGTCTGGGACTATGCCTGATCAGTGGAAGCTAGCCAAAGTAACACCGATATTAAAAAAAGGCAGCAAATCCCTACCCAGTAACTATCGTCCAATTAGCTTAACCTCAATTGTATGTAAAATGCTAGAAACGGTCATAAGAGACAGACTCGTAAATCACTTAGAGGCAAATAACTTACTTAAAGATACTCAACACGGCTTTCGTAAAAAACGTTCCTGTTTAACAAGCCTCTTAGACTTCTTCCACGATATCCTCAACCTCTACGATGAGAGTAAAGCTGTAGATATTATATACCTTGATTTTCAAAAAGGCCTTTGACAAAGTTCCCCACAAACGTTTACTGCTAAAACTAAAAGCGCATGGAATACAAGACGGTGTGTTGAAATGGATAGAAAATTGGCTCAGCGACAGAAAGCAAAGAGTAGTCATAAACGGTAAGGCATCTAAATGGACCAATGTAAGTAGCGGGGTACCCAGGGATCGGTACTAGGACCAATTCTCTTTCTAATTTACATCAACGACATAGATGAGGGTCTCACCTGTACAATCTCAAAGTTTGCTGACGATACAAAAATTGCAAATAGCGTACTCTCAAAAGAACAAGTTGACAATATGCAACACAATCTAGATAAATTGTCATGTTGGGCCGAAATTTGGCAAATGAGTTTCAATGCGGATAAATGTAAAGTACTACATATCGGATACCTAAATGAGAAAGCAAACTATTCGATGAATGGCACTCAGCTTAAGAATGTAAACAAAGAAACCAATCTGGGAGTAACAATATCGAGTAACCTAAAACCGAGTCAACAAATATCAGAAATTGTTAAGAAGGCAAACAAAATAATTGGCTTTATAGGCAGGTCATTTGAGCATAAATCCAAAGAAGTTATCCTAA
This sequence comes from Paralithodes platypus, assembly GCA_032716605.1. Classification (NCBI taxonomy): domain Eukaryota; kingdom Metazoa; phylum Arthropoda; class Malacostraca; order Decapoda; family Lithodidae; genus Paralithodes; species Paralithodes platypus. The sequence continues at coordinate 46,283,494 of CM064533.1, read as the reverse complement.
CCCTTTACAATTCCTTAGTCCGCCCTCTTCTGGAATACTGCGTTCAATCCTGGTGCCCTTATTACCAAAAAGCGTCTTAGAGAATTAAATCTATTTCCTTTAACCCAGCGCAGATTAAGAGGTGACTTAATTCAAGTGTTCAAAATCATCAAAGGCATCGACAATATGAACTGTAGTAAGTACTTCACTATCGACCAATCTAATTACACGCGGGGAAACGGTTGCAAAATTATTGGTAAATCTTTTAACTCACACGAATCTAAGAATTTCTTCTTCAATCGAGTTGTCAACTTGTGGAGTGGGCTTCCCCGAGACGTTATAGACTGCAGCACCGTTGATTCATTTAAACTCCGCTTAGACAAATATCTCGCATCAAACCCGCGACTGACTGCGTTTGTAAATTAATAACTTTATATTATCCCCCCCTCAGTTACTAACCCATCTGTCCCATACTAACTTCCTAATCCTGCCACGAACATTAGTTCTAGGGCAGTAGTTCCCTTTCCAATGTTCCCTTACCCACTCTAAACCACTGTTTGGACACTTGATCCTCAGTGTTTTGGAGGACAAGCAGCCTAGAAGAGTCACTAGATCTGTTGTTGCTTGATTTCCTTTGTACTCCTTTGTACTCATATTTATCGCTATCTTCCTTACGTTTATAACATCCTATTCTCTCTTGCCATACTCTCTCTCACAAATGAGAACATAAACAAAATAAGAAAACGGGAGTCTGCAGAGAGCCGATTAACCTACACATGGCAGATCCCTTTCACACCCAACCCATCTCGTTCTATCTAATTTCAAGTTGAAGCTCTATAGTTCTTGATCCCATTATAGCACTCGGTAGCCTATTCCACATATCTACAACTCTGTTACTAAACGAATAGAGGCAGATCCCTTATACAGGCAATCTCTCCCTCTCTCGCTCTTGTTTGTTTGCACAATCTGTTCCTTCTGTAGTTTCTCCATACCCAATAAGTTAAATGATCTTTTGATATCTGTGACACAACTTTTGTATCCAACACAATACCCTGCTTGCAAAACCCCTCGAACCCCGGACAACGTTGCTTGCAACTTTAATTATTATTATTATTATTGTTATTATTATTACTACTTTTTATTTTATTTATTTAATAGTTATTATTTTTATTTATATTATAATAATTATTATTATACTTATTGTTTTAACTTTTTATTGTTTTTACTATAGTGATGTACTATAATTAACTAGCTACTATCTACAATTTACAAGTCGCCAAAATATAGAGAGCTAAATAATTTTGCCATACATGTGTGAATCTTTGCTAATGACCCCAGGTGGGCTGGGGGGCGGTCCGGTTTCCTCGTTAAGAGATAATCTGACCGTTTTCCAGCCCACTGGGGATTGGCAGGGATTTAACTATAGTCCAGCCGATCTAAACAGGCAGTTTTACCAGCAGTTACTAATTTTACATTGGTGCCACATGTATAATCCCTAACACCTGTCCACTTGACCCTTTCCGTACGACAACCTTTCCAAATTACTCTCGCTACCTCCCCCGTTCAAGGTCAATGTAGGGAGATCGGCTCTCTCTATATATACTGTATGTGTGTGTAAGACTGTGTAGCCCACATGAATGCATAGATTATTATTGCTATAAAAATAAATTATATTACAGTACTATTTATCTCTCTCTCTCACTCACCCTACACACCTCCTTCCCTTTCTCTCCCCCTCCCTCCTTCATTAATCCTTGCTTCTTTGGTTATTCTTGCAATTGTTCTTTCACCCAGTTTTGTGGCTGCAGCTGTCCGAGAAGTAGCGTTTGTTACAGCAATAAAAGGGCGTCCAATCTCCTTCTCTGTCTTGAAGTATTGGTGAACGTTACATGCCATCTGTTTTGTCTGACTATGCAAGTGGGTGGGGCGATTTGGAGCGGTTTCCATTGTGGATGGTGTCAAAGTCAGGATTTAAATGAAGTGAGAGTATAAATTTCGTGCGCCTGGCAGCGTGCCATCACGTGATATTTGTGATGAGTTTTTTTGGCCGACCTCTGACATCGTCGCGGTAGCCATCTTGCCAAGCTGTATACAATGTCCATTGAATTTACTAATAACAAGCGAATTAATAATAAAAACAATAAAGTTTGTTTTTACATGTAGAAATAGCCTGAGCATTTCAAACTGACTTAAGGTACTTAATACCGAAAATAATATATTATCGTTGTTAGGGATTATACATGTGGCACCAATGTAAAATTAGTAACTGCTGGTAAAACTGCCTGTTTAAATCTGCTGGACTATAACTGCCCCTGTCTCAAAGTCTAGACAGGAGGTCATAATTATACATTCCATGTACTTTAGTTTATTTACTGTATTGTATGTAGGTAAATTATTGATATATACTGTATACAGTATATATATATATATATATACATATTACAATATAGACTGGGGGGAAGGAAGCCCAAGCATCTTCACCCTTTTGAGTCTCCGTGTATTCACATACCTGTATGCAACATCTGTATATCCTGTATTTATACGAACTTAATAAAATAATCAAAAAATCTCCCCTCGAGCTTTCGTCGTGGGTTTGACTAAATTTGAGTAGTTTTTCTTTCCTCTTTCTATGTTTTTCCCCTTCTGTTCTTATTCTGTATCATTTGGTTGCCCTCCGGGCGACCTATTGCATACGCCTCCCAGGCTTGGCTAGGTTGTAGGCTCCTGACCTGATTTGTCTTTTCTGTCGCTGATGTGGCCAAGCTGACTCGATTCTCCTCAGTGGTGAATTTGTTTGCATCTAGCTGTGATTTGTTCTTCCTTAGACCTGCTATTTAATTCTTCGCCCTTGATTACTTCTTCGTTGGTGCTGCCGTGTAGCAGTTCTTGACTCATCCTTCCGCCCTGCCCTATAAGAGTTCTGCTGTAGAGCTCATGTGATCTGGCTGAACTGATGAAATGGCGAGAAATGTCTGTGTGTCTTCACCTTCCTAGAGTTGTTCACCTCCTGCCCTTCCCTATCTATCTTGACTTGATTAGTTGTCCATCTTCCTCTAATCATTCGGGGCCAGCCCGATGAGAATTCTTTTGGGGAACTCATTGGTCTGGTTATACTGTGTCTGTGTGTGTGCCGATCTGGTAAAATATTTGGTCGTTACCGGCAAATATTTAATTATTTATTGGCCCTAGATTTGCTTACTTACCTTAACAAATCACTAAAAATTAATCAAGATACATATGTTTATTATTTTAGTGAAATTAACAGATACTTACTTTTAACTACCCATTTTACTCTCGAAATTGATGAATGTGTGACCCTAATCGGAAATAATGACGTTATTATTTATAGTATTATTATTATTATTATTATTATTTATATTTCTATATATTTATATATTTTAATTTTTGTTTAAATATTACATTTGTCCAGTATTTTACCCGAGCTCTATGATTTGTATGACCTATTTTATTACCTGTATGTATTACTGTGGATAAAAGTAGGTCAGCAACTCTGGACTGGTTCTTATTTCGGGCGGTAACTCGTAGCTTTTGGTCAAATATATTGTGTCATTAAGTAGCAGATATATTTGTGTGAGGTAAGGTGGTGGTGAAGTTAGTGGAGAGAACATTAATAATATCTCTCTCTCTTGAACACTATTATTATTAATAGTATTATCAAAATCCAATCAATACTCTTTACATTTTTAGTTTGTTCAATATCTATAGCCTTGACTCTACTGTACACGTTCCTTTGCTATATCCTTTTCGTGTTCTAAGTATATATTTCCTTTACTCATCTACCTGTCTTACAATACTCCAATCTTATCCTGGTCTATACCGTTGTCCCACGTCACCTATGTTATAATTACATGCTCAATATACAGTAATCTACAACTCGAAAGTAGATAACAATTCTTATGTTCTTTACTTTATTGTGTGTGTGTGTGTGTGTGTGTGTGTGTGTGGTGAAACAGTTAGGTGGAGAGACTCGTTAGTCCTGCCCGATAACCTGTTTAAAAGAAAGAACATAATATTTGCTCATGGTTTCCCAACCAGGAGGGTGAACCCGAGGTTAAGGGTTGAAGAAAGACCTACTGTTGAATCTGTTTATGCAATACAGTTTTGGTAACGAATGATAATGTGCAGTGCAAATACTAGTAGTCACCGAATCAGCTTAGAGTGCATAGTTAATAGTGTGTTCTCCATCAATGACATACTGACAACATTCATACTTGACGTCCTTTTTTGCCACCAAACCCTTCAAGCTGGTTCACAAAAGGTCTACCAACTTTATAAGCGACACTGTTAAACTACCTAAGAACCGTCATATGAATCGGATACCACTACGAAGAAGTATAATGAAAAATAATTCAAGATTGTTTATGTGCTGCGCTTCCCATTCCTCAACTGTGACGCTCAGCTCCTTCCCTCTCAAACGTCCTTCGGTCTTCCTGGGCCAGTGTTCAGTACACCAACACGTCTCTCTCCTGAGTTCCGGTGCATTCTCTCGTCTCTCCAGTCGCTCTCGCTTCCATTCTAGTGAGTCTTTGTTATGTTTAAGAGGTGTTAAAGCAACTACGAAGTATTTCAGCTAGTTAGAGTGCATTAGGAGAGTGTTATTGTACCGATCGCTGTCTTTATTAGGATACCAGTATCTGGCCTCGTAGGTGAATACATTTTGGCTCATTAACTATTTAGATGGGCTTTATTGTTATAATAAGCAAGATTTTGCTTGTAGGAGGCTTGTGTTAATTTAAGCTTTTAGTTTCGTTCATGAGGGCTGCACACGTGGGTCTGTGTGGGCGAGCAACATAAGTTGGTTTGAGTTTCGTGTTAACAGTCTCAGTTGGTAAGGGATTTGTAGATTCTCCAACGTCTTCCAGAGGTTTTTCTTTGCTGGCGTTTGTTGACTGACATACAGGTGTTTTTCTACTCTACTAGGTGCGATGTGGGTTGTCAAGGTATGATATTTGTATTACTACTGACTTTGCCCCTGCCCTGAGTTAGCCTAACTCTTAGTGCCTCTCCTCTAGGTTATTTTGTGTTAGAAGTTCAATTATTTATGCCTTCTCGCAATAAACCTTTATGTATATATATAATATATATATATATATATATATATATATATATATATATATATATATATATATATATAATAATGATGCTATCTCCTGATTTTGTGCCATATGTGACACTTAGTTTGTATGCAAATAATGGGTAATTCTCATTGGGAACAACTCCAATTGTTGGGCCCATTGGGTACAGCGGTCGGCGTTTAATGCATCGCAACCACCTTGTTATTGTCTTTGGGAAGCTGGCCTTTATCCTTGTGGGGTATTTCAATCTGGCCTGAAATCCCTTTTGATTCCCTTTGCTTCTCCATAGACTTCCAATGGCAAAACATGGATAGCCTAGGTTGGAAGTCCAAATTGGAATTTCGTGGGAGTCAGTTGGGGCGTTTTCTAGTATTTTGCCTCAATTGATGTAAATTTTGTAAAGGGTTACTAACCTAATAAACCTGGTCGTGCACATTACGCCGCAAACTCTCCGACGTTTAAAGGGACGTGACAAATGTCCGATAGCCTCATAAACCCATTTGTGCATCGCACATCATCGGATCTAAAGGGTAATGAAGGGCACGATCTTGGTCAGCCATCATAACCCGATAGGTGCATACCGCGCTTTGGCTCCACTGATAGTCGTAATGGGCTAAGGCAGGGTTCCCTATTACGTAATATACCCTAAAGTTTAGGTACTCAACAGCCCTATATACCCCACACATGCGATCATCACTAGGGGCCGTATTGAGTTGTCCTACTGCTCTTTTCACCTATTGCGTGCCTGGGTATGCCATTCGCAATTATATCACTTACACTATTCAAGTTTACTTCTTTGAGGTTGCTAGTCTTGACTTTTTTATACGATTGGTACCTCAACCCAACTTAAGTTGCTTGCACTTACACATAGAAACTAAACTGTCACAGGTTGCCTGCATTCAGAAACAAGGCTCGGAGAGGTCTCAAGTGTTACAGTCTATCATGGAACATATATAATTATATGCTAGCCCACAAGCTGCAAGTATCCCTCCTTGCAACATATCTGCCCAGTGATGCCAATCTATGGGCAGATGCTCTGTCGAGAGGACAGTGCACCCTTGTGGAGTGGAGTCTAAGGCAAGACGTTTTTCAAGAAATGATTGTTCATCAAGATGAGGTACCCCTCTACTTGACTTGTTGGGATCAAACTGTGGCAGGAGGCCAGGATGTGTTTTGCATGGATTGGGAGAGGTGGAGGTCCATCTATCTGTTTCCATTTCCAGACACATCACTAATGTGCCGCATGGTAGAAAACAAATACGGGGCAATCGGAGGAAGGTTTCTCTGATAGCACCAGTGTGGCTGGCTCTGGCATGATAGGGTATTCATCCCTGAAAGCATGGTGCAGCAACCCGGTGTCATTCCCGGTTTCGAGTTTCCACTTCGAGACGATTGAGAATCTCAAGACCTCGCTAACTCTTCCCTTGTAGACGTTCAAAATGCCAAATGTCTAGCCTTTAACGAAGGTAGTGTCACTGCTAAGTTAATGAAAGGTTATACAGAATGCACGAAGCACCAATGCCAATCACATTGGAAATATTTTACGTCTTGTGTTTAATTACCTAGATTTTTTGTTTGAAGACAAACAAGTGTCTGTAATCACACTCAAACATAATCTTTTTGCTATTCGTGTCCCCCTTTATGACTTCACAAAGGAATATAAAGGAAGGCAAGCAACAACAGCCCTAATGGTCCTTACTTAAAAAAATAAACAAAATTGCCACAGCCATCAACTAAAGGGCTTCAGCTTCAGAAAGACTGTGGTCAAAACAAAATTATAGTACTATGTATGATACTGAAATGGTCACATTACTTAGGCACAAACGCAGTCAGTCGGGGATTCATGGCCAGATATTTGTCAACGCGATATTTGAATGTTTGGACTGTATGGCACTCTACAACACTTCTACGCAATTTATTCCACAAGTTCACCACTCTGTTGAAAAATAAGTGCTTCGTTTCATGTGAATTAAAAGTCTTTCCGATAATTTTGTAACCATTATTTCTTGTGTAGTTTGAGATATCTAATGTGAAGTACTTGCTTGCATCCATGTTGTCGTGGCTTTTGATAATTTTATAAACTTGGATTAGGTCCCCTATTATTCTGTGGTTTGTCTAGGTAAATAGGTTTAACTGTTTTAGTCGGGGATCATTTTAGTTGCTCTCCATTGTACTTTCTCTAGTTTTCAATGTCCTTTATATAGTATGGCAACCCAAACTGGAGACAATATTCTAAAATTATGCAGACGAAGTAATGAATATATAAAGTGCAAATAACGTTTTCGGATATATACTGTATATTCAAAAGATCTCCTAATGAAGCAAAACATTTGATTTGATTTTTTATCTACTTCAGCGATTAGTTGGCCAGGTTTTAACCGTGCCAGGGGCGGAGGAAAAAGGGTTCATGAGGCATGCTTCTGACTCCGATCACTACCACATCAACTTATGACAACCTGGTCCCTTAATAAGGTCCTATTGTAGATATTATCCCCTATATATTCGAAACGACCATCTAATTAATTATAGAGGCACTATTTTTTATAGTGCTCGCGACGGGTGATCATGTTTCGAGTTGGCGGTCATTTCATGATTGCTGCGATGTTTATCTTTTGCTCCACGATCCTCAGTTTATAGCTTAGAATTAACATACGCAACACATATTCACCGTGTTTTCAGTGTTCGTTCTCAAACGCGAGGTCACCCAGCATACTTTATAACCAGAGAGAGCTATGCATGATTACATGATTGCTGCTGACCCTGTCCTTGACTTCCACTGATGGGTTTCACTGACTATACCGATAAGATTGATAAAGAAACAGGTGGGGAGCATTGGTCGTAGATGTCACCAGAGAAGCGAACCCATGGGTTCTTTGCCAAGCTCACATTCTACGTAAGTGGGCAGCTTCCAGCCACTTCCTCCATAATCACTTTTTAGATGACATCAATGGTCATTGTTTCATACCTTTCTTTCTCAATGCTTGTCTGTTTATGGCATTCCAACACAAAATTAACTGATTTATACTCCGGGGGGTCCCGGTGAAGGTTACCAGCTCTCCTATCACTGTATACATTCTAAAGGGAAAATTATATTGTTGTGTATACTGAAGTGACTTGAGAGTTACAATTTCCCTAAGGATATTTTGTTTTTGAATATGTTTTAACTGTTGGTTAACATGATATACACTGTAATTATAGCTAAGTAGCTACTCTCTCATTCGGACAGGCTATCGTCCTGTCTCTATCGTGTTTTTCTATATTAAGAGATTGTATGTAAGGCGTGTTTATATTTCCGTGAGGAGTCTTTGACTTTTCGGCATAAAAATGTCCCTCCTCCAGACTTGGTAATCCAGGGAGAATGTCATTGATGAAGGAGCCACTATTAAATGTTAGGTTTAAGTCCCAATTAGATGAATGAAAACCAAATATTTGGTAGTTTGCTTAGGAGTCAATGACGCAATGATCTATCCCGCCATCCCCTTTCTATCCCTATCTGATGTATCGTGCTATAGCATAGGAAGACCTATAAGCACGTTCGAGAGGGAAGGAGTGGAGTGTCCCAGTTGCTCAATGCTTAAACAATCTTGAGTTAAATGTATTATTATATTTTTTCATTGTTGTATCCGATTCAAATGACGTATTTTAACAGGGTTGCCTATGAAGTTGGTAGACCTGTTTTGGCCCTGCAGGGTCTTGTTGGCAGCAATTGGCGCCAAATATGAATATTGGCAGTACATCATTGACTCCGGAGCCACTATTAAATATTAGGTTTTCATTCATCCCTTCGGTACGGTACGCAAACCTATAATTTGTGTCTGCCCGTCTGTGATAAAGACTAAGAAAACGAATGAATAGTTACATCTAGTTCTTCTTGGGCATTATTAGAGATTACCAGTAGATAAGGCAATTGTATGCGAGTTGTATGATACTGAATGTAAAGAAACAAACACTATTTAATCAATGCGAAGGAGCATATAATAATAATCAATACTGTATATGTTTTATATTGATGTAGCTAGAGTATCACATATTTTTCGAATATGCATATAAATATAAAAACAATAAGTAATATTTTCAGTATGAACAAACCCTCATAATTACAATATTGTTTGTAGCATCTTTTGGAAACTGAACGGAACTTTATGTAATCAGGTATCGAGTTGGAGGTCGTGTCATGATCGCCGCGATGTTTATCGTTTGTTCCATGACTGGTCTCAGTTGAAGTAGCATCCGTTCAGTTTCCAAAACATGCCACAAACAATGTTGTAGTTTTGATGGTTTGTTCATACTGGAAAGATTACTTATTATTTGCATTGGAATTTATTATGTAGAAAACTATAGTTGAGGCAAAATACTTCACATGTCATCGCCGACACTGGTTCCTATAGTAGGTTTAAAATATACTTGTTTGATAAGTACACAAATAGTGATTAAACAAAATGTATACAAATAGAATACAATAAATGCATGAAGTAATGGTCGTAATGAGCAAATGAGAAGAAAATCACACATATAGCTGATGCAGTTTCTATATTTCTTATCAAACTCGTATTATTTTGCAATATCTTGTGTAAGCATCGAATAAACACATACTGTAGGTATTTAATATAATGTTATTATTTCTAAAATACTATGAGGTTTATTTTTGTTCATGTCAGTTATTGATTACTAGATGAATGTCTTGATAATACAATATACACGTTATGAGATATATATTTTTAATGTAACTCTATGACTATCTGTTATTAAATGTATCTACCAATATCTAAAAGCAATCATCAAAAACACAATTTGTAATACTGATGTGAATTTTACAGGTTCCGACTTATTGAAAGCGGATGCAGGTGTGCTTTTAGCCTCTATTATACAATATTTTCACACGACGTTATATATTATATCCTTTTAACAAAAAATTAATGGATTATTTATTGCCTGCAGATGTTTCGTGTTTACTGTTATGTTAGAGACTTATTGGAATGCTTGACAATTCCATTAAAGGGTACTTCACACAGTCAGGAATGTGAGCTAGAACCACTAGGAGTAGCTGAAAATTCGAATTCCTGGGCCTATTTGCGGTGAAAATCAATACTCCTAGTGACTCTACCGATATCCTAGTGATTCCTGTTAGACTCCCAGTGACTCCAAACCAGTCCTGGCCGATTAGCCCTGTCCGACAAAATGTTCACCGTGTTTAAGGTTCTTGCCGCGAATCGGACCACTCCCAGTGATACCCAGTGATACCCCAGTGACTCCCAGTGAGTCCTGGTGATTCTGGTATGAACTGGAACTGAAACCAAAAGCTATCCGCGAATCAGATATGAAACACCGAGCATCACCAGGACCCACTGGGAATCTACTGGGAGTCACTGGGAATGGTCCGATTCGTGGCTAGAACTTTAAACACGGTGAACATTTTGTCGGACAGGGCCAATCGGCCACGAGTGGTTTGGAGTCACTGGGAGTCTAACAGGAATCACTAGGATATCGCTAGTCACTAGGATATCGCTAGAGTCACTAGGAGTCATCGAATTTTCACTGCGAATAGGCCCAGGAATCCGAATTTTCAGCTACTCCTAGTGATTCTAGCTCGCATTCGTGACTGTGTGAAGTACCCTTTAATAAATATATTATTCATATAAACCTGTAATAATTCTCATGTAAAAATATAATATACAGTATACAGGTAGTTAAGTTTTCATGGTCAAACATTATAAATAGGCCTAGTATTAACCTGTGTAAGTACAATTTCCCACAAGACATTGTATTCACCCAGTGATTGTGTGTAGAGAAGGAAATTACGGTAGTTGAGGTAATTAAATAATGTGAACAATGTATGGTCAATGTTACAATACCCTACTTGTAGTCTACAAGTTCTGCAACTCCCCTTACCTAACATAACGAAAATGGTGGATACGTGTTTGTATGTGTTTTGAAATGTCAAGTTCGTTTGGTGGTGGACAGTGGAGTTTGGATTACTACTGCGAGGGGAGTTGTAGTCGCCAGGATAAAGTTTGAGCCAGCGTAATCATGGCTTGGTTGTCTAGGGGCCGTTGTAGTCGCCGGTTAATATTCTAGAAGTTCTGCAACTCCCATGACCTAACCTAAGCAAACAAACACAACCTATAAGTGTTACCTATATTAGGTAATCGTATGAAATATTACAGAACTCGGTAACGACAATAGATTAAATATATTTGTTTCGTAAAGTATAGTAAGCATTGATATCATGACCTTACGGTACATAATAATACAGACTTATCGTATTATATTAATGTCTGTAATGATGTCTGAATACAGTCATTGTACTTAATGATGATATTAGAGGCCTGTAGTTATAGCCTAGAAGAGACATACTTCAGGAATAATTAATTTCAATTATAGGGTCAAACACACAATGGGGGCCATGCCTGGCATACTCGCATCTCATTCCTAACAAATCCCAGTGATGCTCGGTGACTCCCAGTGACTCCTATCTAATTCCCAGTGATTCCTATAATACTCCTATCGACTCGTATATTACAGTAATCCGAAATTTTCAAATTTTCAATAACTCGCATGCACTTCATTCCTGGTTTTATCCAGGTGATTCCTGGTGATTCCAAGTGATTCCCAGTGACTCCCAGTGATTCGCAGGTACACTCCCACTGGTTCCTACAGTGTTGTGAGTCCACGGGGAATTGCAGACATTCACGGTGTATTCCCAGGAATCACCAGGAATCATTACTCCTAGTGATTCTAGCTCGTATTCCTGACTGTGTGAAGTACCCCTAAGTAAGTGTAGCCTTAAACTACATAAAATATACTTGCCTATTACTACATATTAGCTTTGGCAATACATCATGGAACTGAATCTATTCCGAAAGGCATTCTGGATGACAAAAATATTTTAATTCACAAGAAAACACACTAGCACGAATATTTCCTAATTTATCATAAGCTTGCCAACATGCAGTAATAAATATCGATGTGCCCATGTGAATTGTGTTTTATTCACATCATTAAGACAAACATAGTAAAGGGGTTAACTGGCTCATATTGAGAAGGGGTAACTGGCCTATGTTGGTGCCTCACGGGGTAGCTTGCCCAAGTTGTGGTATGGCAGGTTGTGGTAGAACAGGGGCAACTGGCCCTTGTTGTGGTATAACACCACCCCCGCCTCTCAGGAAGTCACAACCTCGTGGCTGGAACCTGAACTTCTCTTCTCGGTGGCGGTGACAGAGGTTGGTTGCAGTGCAGGTGTTGGATTGTACAGTACCACCTCTTGGTGTGTTCTCCGGTCGTGCCCTCGCGTCAGACGACTGTCAGGGTTGTGTGCTATGACGCCTTCTTCAGTTCTCTGAGTAACTGGGTCGGGTGCTTAACACGATAGTTCCTCCCCTCTACTGAGGCTCCCAGGACAAATTGAACATATACTTGGTGCTGAGTGAGTTGTCTGAGGTGTGCATGGTGCGGATGCTGGAAGGTGAGTGGTGTCCTTTGACCGACCTGCTGGTCTTTTATCGACCCCTGCGGACGGAAAGGTAGAGTTAATCCTTAATCTATCTGGCGGGTTAGATGATCTGCATGAACGAGTCTTTGTGTTTCTCGGGAGCATTTCTGGGGGGCTTCCCGGGGGGTTGGTGAGGTTGATGTGGGTGTGATTTGGATGTGAGGGTGGGTTGATGGATGGTGCAGGTTGTGGCAAAGTAACAGTGCCTGAGGATATGGGGTTTGGGAGTAATGAAGGTATCTGTGCGTTTTGAACTTTTGACTTGGCACAGTATTGGCTTGAAGTAGAATTTCGGGGTTTTGGTGATGAGATTGGGGGTTGAGGGTGGGTGCGGAGGGGTGAGGAAAGGTTCGGGTTGGGGTTGGTGTCAGCGTGTTTTGGTTGAATGCTAGGTTTGGGGTTGGATGAGGAAGTCGAAGGAATGGGGTTGTCTGGTTGAACTTGGATTGTAGTTTATAGGTGGGTAGGTTGGATGGGGCTAGGAGATTTTTTTGCGGGCATGGGAGCCTGCATTTGTTGCTGTGGTGGTATGGGTGGAAGAGGAGGTGGGGATTGAGCCGGAGCCCGATGTGGCGGTGGAGTTGGGGTTGTTGAGGGGGTGGGGAATGGCGGTAGGAGGTGGGGTTGAAGGTTCAGGGTGGTAGTTTGGGGAATGGTCTGGGTGGCTGGGAAGGATTTTCGGGTGGTTGGGGGGGGGGGGGGGGAAAGCAGGGAACCAGGTGAGGTTATAGTTGGATGAGTGAGGTTGAGGTGTGTAGTGAGATGAGGTTTGCTGGTCATTGGGGACATGGATGCGCCGGGCATGTCTATTCCGGAATACCCTATTCTCTCCGTTATAGTTAACCACGACCTGGTAGCAGTTAGGAATTTTCATAATCGTAAATGGCCCGTTGAATATTGTATCTGACTTATTTAGTATGGGTAGATTTGCTACCATTACTTTCTCACCAACCTTATAAGAATTTCTTGCATTTTGGACATCATTTGCTAAGTCTTGACATGACTGGAGGTGTCTTAACCCTTCCTGCCCGGGTGTCATTTTAAAATGACACCGCGGCAGATGGCCAGGAGCCCGGGTGTCATTTTAAAATCCGTAAGCTTGAAAGCCTATTAAGCTTGGTTTGAAAGCCGTGCGTCCGACGCATGTAAACAAAGCCTGTCTTTGCGACACCGCACCTCCGAAAACAAGAAGGAGACGTCAGAGCAATGTTGTTGTTGTATGCTATGACGAGATTAGTGTCTGCAAATGTCCGATATAGCTAACATCGCATCGAATCTCTCTCCACGGAAATCGTCATCACAACTGAACCAATGACCTAGAGAGCTCTACTCAATGACAGTCTACAGATACGAAACGCAGCTACGTTTAGAAATGCGTGGGAATTCTCTAACAATTAAAATAAGAAAGATAGGGCTAGGCCTATTATGCCGTTTTTCGCCCAGATCGCCCGGATCTCAATAATGTCCTTAGGATGGCGAGCCCAGGCAAGAAGGGTTAACCTCGATTTGATATGCGTGACTATGGGGTGGATGTCAAGGGAGGTGGAGAGGGAGGAGGATGGGTGCGACACCAAAACGTTTTCGTGGGGGGAAATGCCGTCATCTCTTGGTGTTGAGTTTAAACCCCACTGAATCATTCGCAATTGACTCGGCCAATCTTTGGTTTGACTAGCGAGAAGCTTTGTCCAAATTTGATTGTTGATGCTTCTGTGGGTATCCAGCTCGTACGAGTCGGCTGGCGGATAAGCGGGGGTTTGGAGCAAGGAGGCAGTGGTCGCTTCAGGTTTTTGAGGAGGGTATTGGGGGTGCTGGGTTCCGGATTCATTAGCTGCGAGGTGTTGCTGGTTCTAGGGGTAATTCTTATAGGGCCGTCTGTCACGGTATGCATTTCCCCGGGCAGGATTAGTAGTTGTATGAATTTTGGTCCTGCAAACGCTGAGAGGAAGTGGATGGGGTGGACTGGGATCTTTCGCGGGCTCGCCAAGTCTTTACGGGGCATTTTCCCTGGCATGGTGAAAATTCTATAGGTTCACCGGAGTTGAGGGTTGTATTGATTATTCCTGGGGGCATATTGCGAAACTTGGTTGAGAGAGGTGGGGGTTGTATGGGGAGGGGTTGGGAGGATACTGAGGAAAGTCGTACTGAAGTTGTTGAGGTTGGTACTGCTGTGGTAGGTATGTCTGAGGGACCAAGGTAGGTGCGGAAGGCTGACGGTGATTAGGGATGCGACTGAGGGCGCAGACTTGATTTGTGGAGCTAGGGGGAATGGAAAGCAATTTTCTGTTAATGACAACATTTATGAACTGGTGTTGTGGCTTCATGAATAGTGAAGTACTGCCTCACGTTGTCGGGTAGAACACGGGTCAAGTCATCAAAAATTACTTTTTTGATCTGTTCAATGCTTCGCTTCAGGGTATGCAGCCTGTTACGACTGAGGTTTAAATATATCAGGGCTCTTATTCATTGGACTAGTAATGGCATAAATGCTACAACGGAAAGCGCTAGATCCAACCTCTAATGTATATTCCCAGTGAACAAAGAACACAAATACTCTCCAGAGTTCTATATGCAATAATAGGTTATCAAACTCTCAATAAATGTGCATCTACTCTAGGCTTAATGTTATGTGAAAACAGCCTATTACTACCTATAACCGAAGGTGCTTGGTTATGGTATGCAAAGTAAGGTGGTAAGGGAAGTTACAGCTTACGTTACTTTAATCAATAAATGTCAGGCACTCCTGCATGAAAGAAAGTGCACTAAAGTCCTTCAACACCAACAAGGAATCTTCTTTAAATGTTAGATGCTATCAAGATGCTCGAATCGGAAATGGAACCCAAAAAGGCAGGCAGCGGAACAATGCTCGAGCAGGCTATGCTCACAAAAGGCAGGATATATAATGCAGTCGGAGCCAAGAATATCCTAAACGCTACAACAATAATAATAATCGCCACGACAATGCAGTATTCCTATCAACAAAAAGGGCCTAAGTCGTTTGTGTCTCCATACATCAAACTAGGCTGCGAAATGCTTGTGTAATCATAAACGGGTATGCATAATAAGAGTAATTGGTTTAATATACTTAATGTCTACTATGACTGATAAAGTCTAGCTAGAGTCAATGATACGAGATACTGGTGCGCATGGCATGCCGCATAGCCTAGTGCAAATCTCAAGTCTGTGCGTCAAATATTACGTTAAAGTGAAGGGTAGCTCTCTTGAGAAACCTTAATACCGAAGTATCAAGCGTTCTCCTGGCATACCTCAAAGACAAACAACCGAGCTAAGAACAGTGCAGAATGGTATAGGCAAAAAGCCCTCATTCGTGCATGCTCTACTCTCAATGGCACACAGACTAGAATTTACCCAATCAACTCCAGTTCTCAGGTATGTCGTGCAGCTTTTAACTAAAGGCAGCACCCATTGGAAACAATACCTTATCGTATCAGACTCCTAGTCTAGCATTATCTAATCCAGCAGAACACTAATAATTATAGGAAGCGGTACTGAACAATGTGAATGCCAACCAATGCTTCGTGATCAACTTATCTTAACAACTAAACATACATGGGTTATATAAGACCTTAACGCACAATACAACTGGCCAGCATGAAGCTGATCATGCAGAGTTAACCAGAGGGGGTATAATATTAATAAAAGGTGGTGAAAGATATGGAAAATGAGAGAGATAGGCAGAGGAAAAGGTTCTCAGGTGCAAAGAGGGGGACAGATATCAAAGGGATAAGAGGGATACGTTCTAGAAACCAGATCTGAGGGAGAGAGTGGCAAGAGAGCTGTATATATACTAGCACTAGCTCGCACCGCGTAAGCAAAGCGTTAACAAGTCCTCCAGCCAATCCCAAAGAGGCCAACCAACCATGACGTCACCAAGCATGGTAAAAAACTCCTCCAACCAATCCCCAAGAGGCCAGCCAGCCATGACGTCATCGAGCATGGCAAAAAACATTGCGCGCCTCCTCTCACTCTGTTCTACTCTCTCTCTCTCTCTCTCTCTCTCTCTCTCTCTCTCTCTCTCTCTCTCTCTCTCAAATCCTATCATTACTACTTAATGATAAAACATATACTTTGCAATTAAATATATAAAGCCTTGACATGGGCGAAAACAAAGAGCCTTTCTGGACTGCCCATGACACGAGCTTTCATATGAAATAAAGCACACAATAATACATCAACTGTAGCCACATCCACTGCCCTGGCGATCCTAGTTAGTCACTGTAGGACAAGCCATGCGGTTCTAACGGAGTGGTTAACATCACAAGCCTGAGCACGCTTACAGAGTTACAACAAGGTTTCGTCGAAGTCCCCATTGTACATGAATGAGTGCAACTTGTTAAGGGCAGGGCCACGACCAAGTGAGGGTTGGAGGGTTCTGAATATGAGATTCTTAACTTCGTCCCAGGGCATCTCGGCGTATGTCCGGAACCCAATGTTTGCGAGCAAAATGGCGGTTCTTTTGTTTTTGGAGTAGCTCATGGCAATGATAGGGATGACCATCTCCAGGTATGTGCTAATGTCCATTGTGTCGTGTTGGGGCAGAAAGCCGCCATGGGAGGGTTAGATGCTTCTCCCGACATGTTCACTTTACTTGGTTTACGTTACACCATGTGTTGCAGGGTCCTGATGTACCGAGAGTGAGGTGTTGAGATAATACAATAATAGGTGTACAAGTTTATTATTTAAAATTATATGGTTTAATATGAATATTTACATTAATAGTCATGAGACAATACATGGGTAATCATCAAGATATAAATCATAGGTACAAGCACAAGATATAAATAGGACATGCAAAATATATTACATACACCGAGAGACGTAAGGATGAAAAATGTGACTCCTAGGCAGACTCAATAAGTATAGGAATAGCTAACTGGAGTTTAGTATAATGTATAATTATGCAAGGCAGAGCTCTTCACGTATAGGTATGCAGCGGGTTTGTGACTTAGTGGTCAGACAGACATGTGACAATATACCTATGGATGAATAATTAATTTACTGGTAGCCTGTGAGTGTTTAAAGGCAACTGATATTAATTAGGTTATGGTAAAGGGGACCTGAAACACAGGTCTCAACTGAGCAAAGCGTGTCTAATAGACACGCTTTGCTGTCTATATATTGCAGTTATATCCTTATAGTAAAATGCTGGAAAAAATATCGAGAGGTCGGTAAAACCTTTAGGTCTACACCTGTTCAGAATTTAGTGTTCAGATGTACTAGGGCCGGGCAGCAACTAGGTTATTACCTGGTCGATATTAGCCGTTACAGGTATTGCAGGTCGGTTAACACTGCTGAGATCAGAAAACACTCGGTAGGGCCAGTGAACACCTATGAGGCCAGGAAGCACTCGGATATCAGGAGGGGAGGTGAGATATCTTCCCTTACCTATCTAGTTTCTAGGTGGTCCTTGCCTCAGACATTGCATGTAAAATGGACACGTTTATAGGTGGTTTCAAAATGGGAGATAGGTCGTTCTGGTCTCGGCGAAGAGGGTAGGTGGGAGAGTAGTGGAAGGGCCCTCCTGATTCGCCGTCGGATGCCTTCTGCCTTCTAGGGACGAATCAGAAGGGTGTATTGCGGCTGACGTCATGGTGGCCTGATTGGTGGGGGCGGCGGTCATGCTGGCCAATCCTGGGCCGAGCCGGGCAGGTGATGTCACATCTGGTTCCTCTGCTGGTAGACGCCGCCTCTTAGATGTGGGGGGGGGGGGAGGATTTGGGGAGATCTGTTGTTGTGATGGGGGGATTGGGGGAACTGTACTGCTTTGGGCCCGTTCTCTAAAGCGGATAACTGGCTCATATTGGGAGGGGGTAAGTGCAGCCCTATGTTGTGGCCTCACGGGGGTAGCTGGCCCATGTTGTGGTACAACAGAATGTTGCAGAACAGGGGCAACTGTCCCATGTTGTGGTATAACACCATACATCTGTAATAATGCATGTGTGAGGACTAGGGCTCTCTGAGTGTGAGTCTTTTGCTGCTTCTGCCTTGTCTATAATGTAGGTGTTTGACAAGTGTGTCTCCCTATAACTTTTCTTAGCTTAAATACTCTCTGGTTACTCTTTTACGTGACATAAATCTAATCAGGTGTCTGTGTACTTTATCTCGACCAATATGGGTTTAGGGCGGATTTAGGACTATGACGTATCGTAACATATATGACAAATGTGTGACGTAATTACGACAATCAGTAAAGGACGGTGATTGATAGTGAACTATGGTGTGGTAAGAGGTCAGCTTCATAGAATGATTGTGTCTGAAATAAGGAGTTCTGTAAAATAGCAATGCCCCTTGTGTCACCTCTAGAGAAAGAATTAACAGTCGCCTGCTAATATACATATGTTATTAGCAATTATATTGTAATAGACTATTTAAACCTATAATATTGTAGTAGTAGTAATATTCCTATATATACTCCTCAGTATAACTTGTAACAGATAGTGTTGCAGTAGATATAATGGCCAATGTATGGTAAGTACATTCACGATGATATTGTAAACATAAAAGTCTTAGCAATAGAGACAATAAAAACTAAGTTAATCAATATTTTCTTTATAAATAGGAAGTTAGAATAGAGTGCACACACACACACATACACAGCCCGTAGCCTAGTAGGTAGAGCTCTCGTCTCACACACGAGGGGTCGGGGGTTCAATCCCCGGCCGGGCGGAGACAAATTGGGTTTGTCTCCTTTCATGTCTTAGCCTCAGTTCACCTAGCTGTAAATAGGTACCTGGAATAAGTGGACGACGTTGTGACGTCCCATCTGGGGTTGGCAAAAATGGTACAAGGCGAGATGGGTATCATATGGTTCACCTAAGCTGATGGCTACCTAAGCCTTCGGGCGAGACGGTACCGTCTATAGTGAGAATGGTACCATACAGATCCACCCTAAGCCTTCGTTTCCGATGTCGCCAATTGGCTAAAAATACAGACTACACACACATCCACATCCACAGCCATTCCAACGATACATATAACACCTACACATATAGGAGGCGGGAAATAACGAGCATGCTCACTCCCGCAATACAACTAGAGTAAGAACTAGAGTAAGTACACCTACTAAATTACATTAAAGCCTGACACATAAAGCCTTCGCATAACGATATTGCCCAGACTGATTTTTGTCAGATATGAGATAATTTAATAATGGTTAGAAAATATTATAAATTTTTCGAAATTTAATGACAGATGGAACTAAAAACACACAATACACAGAAACAATGAGCGAGGCCAAATATATTGGGAGCGAAAACTATAGAGTGTCTTTAATTGAAAAAAAGCATTGTTACTAGCTACATAAAACAAATGGAATGCCATCCAGGTGGATGGGACTCGTTAGCCTTGGTCGGCAACCCATCTAGGGGAGACAACCTTATACAAAATCCGGGTGGATGGAACTCGTCAGCCTTGGTCGGCAACATGTCTAGGGGAGTAAACCTGATACAAATCCGTACTGCTTGCCTAAGGGTAAGGCAGGTTAGTGGATGGACTAGCCGAACACCACTAGAAAAATAGTGGTAGTGGCCTCGGAGTCGGACGGATCCTAAATTGAGTGGTCAATCCTGTAAGTCCTTCAGTAAGCTGGCTCGGGTTGTCCCTCTTACAGGGAATAGGTCCACTTGGGGGCATTCTGTGTATGGCCATCCTCATTAACCCTTGTCTGGCGGGGGTGGACTTAAGTCGGGCTAGAGAACCATGGACTATGTGGCGGGGACCGACTTAAGTCTGTGTGCAATTTTGGAGCAATAATGGCTCTGAGAGAGAGACGAGCAGGTGGAGGAGCGTAGGTCGGCTCATGACCGCTCGGCACGGGTCCCGCGCGACTACTGACGTTTACTCCACACACATCCACCCTCCCTCCCTCGCTACACAGGGAATTATGTAAGGATATTACCGTATTTTAGGGTTTTTGCACTCGTCTTGCACGATCGTTGCAAGAGAACGCGTGGTCGTAGGAGGATGGTTCTGGTGTCATTGGAAAGCTCAATTAACGCCCTTTCAGGGATACATAATTGTATTACGCTCTGGCTCTTGTTTATGCATGAAAAAGAGCACGGAAACAAGGTCGTTTAGGGTTAAAAAAATAACGCTTGGCGGGTAGTAGAAGTTACTGACGGGCCAGCTCGTAAGGCGTTAAGGGGAGTAAGGAGTCCGGCAATACATAAACAGATAGATAAAACAAATAGAATGTCATGTTGCATTTCTGTTTCCCTAAGTATTGTTTATTACACCAAATGTCCCCTGTTATAAAATTGATGGAGAGGAAAGAATGTTAAGGATGAATGTTGAGAAATAATACATAACCACCAGTTACAGACTGGAGAGGAAACATTATTATAATGCCATAATCTTTTTGGGAGTTGTTTCTATATATAAATACATATAGTATTATGTACTGTAAATAATGTTAACATTCTGTTACTATTACGACATCACTGTGCTTGCTATGCATATATGAATTTTATTAACACATATGAAGAGTTTTGTGTCGCCAAAACAAGTTTAGCATATAAATGGTTTTTGAATGCCATAATTGTATAATATTATCCTAACTATTACACCGTATTGTTGTGTGGGTAGATAAAAGTACCACATCAAGTACATTTTATTGTTACTGGCAACAATTTACAAATTTACCATATAATTGTGTTTGAATACCATAATGAATATCACCCTGACGATATACATCACACCGCGTTGTTATGGGGGTAGATATAATTGACATAAATATAATTCAATATCACTGGCGAGTATGCACAATACCTTGTCCATAAATGGTAACCATGAAAATAAAATGTTCTCTTATGGTAGTGTCGATTCTAATATATCGTATTCTATTTACAAGATTATATGGTACGCCACAAACCTTGGCTGTACTGGTGTGTTTCGTCTATCGCATTACCCTCTAGGAGCGCTGTAGTAGTTGTGTCGTAATAATGGCGTCCGTGACAAGAAAATGCGCAGCCGTAGACTTCAGTTTCAGTACATGCAGCATGTTTTGCTAACCTCCTTGGTGACCGTATGGAAGCAGTTCGAATGTGTTGTACTATTCCATCTCAAATGATAGTCTACCAATGTTCTTTGCCTTGTCCACGGTTTCAATTTTTTAGTTCATCTACGATTGAATTAAGATTTTATTGGGTAGATTCTTTCCATATTTGTATTTTAACATTTTCTGCAGATGCTATTGTTTATGCACGTACACAAACTGTGGCTTCTTTGTCAAGGAAGCCATCTTAACTGAACAGTTATCCTATAGTGCCCCTATTTTGAATTGCACCCTCTAAATTGCTTTCACTCACATTACACTAGGTCAAAGGATGTTGATTAAATTTATGAACCTCCCTGAATCAGTCATGTATTAACATTACAACTGTAATTCAACGTGGAAAAATAGTCGAATATGAATATAAAGGTTTTACTGAAAACTTTGGTTTCCCTGCACACCACTGACAGGTCCGGAGCATTGTAAGTATTTCGAGATCAAATTACTATCTTTTTATGGAACAGGTTAATTATTTTCATTTGGTAACCAGACATCAGATTCTTTTGATATTGACATTTTATTAACCCACTGAGCACCAGGCAATATAATATAAATGTACACTCCAGGACCAGCAGGTTGTCAAAAATGTGTTTTTCCAGAAAACACCTGGAATAGGTTAGAAATGAAGGAAAGCCACAACAAAACGATCCCCTAGGTTGGCTCTACTAGCCAACGTAACACCGATATTAAAAAAAGGCAGCAAATCCCTACCCATTAACTATCGTCCAATTAGCTTAACCTCAGTTGTATGTAAAATGCTAGAAACGGTCATACGAGACAGACTTCGTAAATCACTTAGAGGAAAATAATATACTTAAAGATACTCAACACAGCTTTCGTAAAAAACGTTCCTGTTTAACAAACCTCTTAGACTTCTTCCACGATATCCTCAACCTCTACGATGAGAGTAAAGCTGTAGATATTATATACCTTTATTTTCAAAAGGCCTTTGACAAAGTTCCCCACAAACGTTTACTGCTAAAACTAAAAGCGCATGGTATACAAGACGGTGTGTTGAAATGGATAGAAAATTGGCTCAGCGACAAAAAGCAAAGAGTAGTCATAAACGTTAAGGCATCTAAATGGACCAATGTAAGTAGCGGGGTACCCCAGGGATCGGTACTAGGACCAATTATCTTTCTAATTTACATCAACGACATAGATGAGGGTCTCACCTGTACAATCTCAAAATTTGTTGACGATACAAAAATTGCAAATAGCGTACTCTCAAAAGAACAAGTTGACGATATGCAACACAATCTAGATAAATTGTCATGTTGGGCCCAAATTTGGCAAATGAGTTTCAATGCAGATAAATGTAAAGTACTACATATCGGATACCTAAATGAGAAAGCAAACTATTCGATGAATGGCACTCAGCTTAAGAATGTAAACAGAGAAACCGATCTGGGAGTAACAATATCGAGTAACCTAAAACCGAGTCAACAATGTTCAGAAGTTGTTAAGAAGGCAAACAAAATAATTGGCTTTATAGGCAGGTCATTTGAGCATAAATCCAAAGAAGTTATCCTAACCCTTTACAATTCCTTAGTCCGCCCTCTTCTGGAATACTGCGTTCAATGCTGGTGCCCTTATTACCAAAAAGATATAAACAAGCTAGAACGAGTTCAACGTAGAGTTACCAAAATGATACCTAGCCTAAAGAACAAACCATACGAAGAGCGTCTTAGAGAATTAAATCTATTTCCTTTAACCCAGCGCAGATTAAGAGGTGACTTAATTCAAGTGTTCAAAATCATCAAAGGCATCGACAATATGAACTGTAGTAAGTACTTCACTATCGACCAATCTAATTACACGCGGGGAAACGGTTGCAAAATTATTGGTAAATCTTTTAACTCACACGAATCTAAGAATTTCTTCTTCAATCGAGTTGTCAACTTGTGGAATGGGCTTCCCCGAAACGTTATAGACTGCATCACCGTTGATTCATTTAAACTCCGCCTAGACAAATATCTCGCATCAAACCCGCGACTGACTGCGTTTGTAAATGAATAACTTTATTTTATCCCCCCCTCAGTTACTAACCCATCTGTCCCCTACTAACTTCCTAATCCTGCCACGGACATTAGTTCCAGGGCAGTAATTCCCTTTCCAATGTTCCCTTACCCACTCTAAACCACTGTTTGGACACTTGATCCTCAGTGTTTTGGAGGACAAGCAACCTAGAAGGGTCACTAGATCCGTTGTTGCTTGATTTCCTTTGTACTCCTTTGTACTCCTTTGTCATTAAGGGGTCCTACGGGGCGCCCGAAAGTCTGAATTAACATGGGGAAATGGGTAGGCAAAAAAATGCAAATACGCACACACAGCTGGACTTTGAGCGTTTTCAACCATTGGCTATGTTGCGTGGGATACTAACGCAGTTCCCATACAAATCTGAGCCCTCTAGGTGCCATAGGACCGGAGTACTTAACCGCGACGCTCCCTATGCGGCGCTGGGGTTTAGCGTTACATACATTGCCGCTGCATCACATGCGTCACCGGTCCTCGAGGGGTTGGCATTGGATGACGAACCCTTCTCGTGTTGCAGACTCTCATAAACCTTTCACACAATAATGTAGCTTCAAACTTGACCATATGCAAAATATAATTTGTTCATGAATGTGCGTTCACTAAAAATTTAATATTGTCTCGTCTGAAATTTTGCTCGCGGTAAATTATTGTAATGCACGAGGCCTCTAAAGCTGTTGTTTCATGTCCATAAGTGCATATCCAGAAACATATTCACCGACTATTAATGATACGTGGCCACGCACAATATGTTGGGAAAATAGTAAATGCTCTTTTTAACATTTCTAAGAATCTCTCTAACCTACCGTACTGAATGATTAACACCAATGGTATTATTTTGTCGCTTTGAATTACTGGAATATTATTAACACCGATAAATTGGTTGTAGTGCTATATTCATCCGCTTATGATATAGTCAATTTAACATATTTTTATTACTTGTAAGCTTCGATGTTACTTTACGTTAGGTAAGGTTTGTTTGTCATGTATTTGTCGGCAGGGGTTACCAATAAATTCAAAATTTTGATTTGAATGAATCGTTAAAAACTATATATAAAAATAACTTGACAAATTATTCTGAACGAAAAATTTCCATTCAGCACACAATGAAGTCAATTTCACGCTTAATTAAATTTCGTACATATTGGTGCTCATCCCGGTATGTGGGGATGGTGTGATGGCTGCTGCCACATGTATGGCTGATACCCAACATGTGTCTAGAGTAGATAGTAGGTGTACGGGTCTATGTGGCAACACTGATATACTAGGCCTAGGTGGAGGGGCTTCGGTTTGGTGGTCATGGTGGATGGTCGGGTAGACATTGCTACATGTCTAGAGGTTTGCCCAAATACGCTAGTAGTAAACAGTAGGCCTAGTGACATACTGTACGTGACAACAACGCACCCGCGCAGACATGAACAGGTAGGAATACTACAAGGCGATGGTTCTTTGTATCCATAGCTATGAGAGTGTGAACATTTTGTGCTGACAACAATATTGAATTAGTGATTCTGCGATTGGAAGTCGCCTTTATGAGTCGATTACTGATAGTGTTCCAAAATTAGCTGACAGTGATAGTGAGGATAATAGTGTTGTGCATAAAGAATATTTTCTGTATCGGGAGCCGATTATAGATAACATTCTAGTAATGATTATTTCCCGGGGCTACCCTTCCACTAGCTGACAGCAAAGCCCCCCCCCCCCCCCCCCCCGGGTGTTCAAGTGAAAGCATATGACTAGTACGGAACCTAATCCAAGTCTTTAGAATTACCAAAGGTCCTGACATTATTAACGCAAGTAAGTACTTCACACTAGATAACTCAAACTTCACAAGAAGTAATGGTTACAAAACTGTCAGAAAGATGTTTCATTCACATGAGGCAAAGCACTTCTTTTTTTAACAGAGTGGTTAACTTATGGAATAGATTGCAAAGGAACATGTTAGAGTCTTATACAGTCCAGACACTTACATATTGTGTAGATAAATATTTTGCCATGAATTTCCGACTGACTGCATTTGTGCCCGAGTCATGTGTCCATATCAATATCGTTCATAGTACTATACTGTTGTTTCTGGAGCTGAAGCCTTTTCAGTTGATGGGTGTTAAACTTTTTTCTTTTAGCAAGAAGCCTAGTAAGGACCATTAGGTATGTTGTTGTTTGTTTTCCTTTGTATTGTTCAGTATTGAAACAAAAGTTAGATTATATAATCTTTCATGCGACGATACAAGAGTAGAATGAGAGTGGAATAGGAATACATAAACTTATACATATATTTCATTGGTAATTATTTCATTGTATAATACAAGATGTAAGTAAATTGTGGTATATTATTAAATGTTGTGATCTACTTACGGTACTATTTCATCACTTCTCTTCCCAGAAGGGGAGATTTTAGACAACAATTGAGCAGGACAATACCCGGGGGAGACCTCATATAGTAGGCATGTGATAAGGAGTTCCTGGATCTCCTGTTTCATTTATCTGACTTCCCTCACTGTTCTTGTTTGTGTCTCACCTACACAGAGAGTAATCCAGCTAGCTCTAACAAACACCTCCTCCTTCTATTCATTTTACTACACTAAAAAAAAAACGAAAAAAAAAAAAAAAATAGTGATTATTACTCTTTCAACTTTGGAGGAGTGACTTGTTACAGGCAGCTTTGCCTTTTGTCTCCATAATACACATAGAACATATATATATATATATATATATATATATATATATATATATATATATACAGTATATAAGCTATGATTAACGGGAAATCTGGAGTTTTAAGAGGGATAGCGAAGTAGAAAGATAGAATGGGGAGGGGGGGGGGGGCCGGTGGAAGATAGAGATGGTTATTGTGTGTGTGTGTGAGAGAGAGAGAGATAGAGAGTGTGTGTGTGTTTGTGAATATGGTTCTAACTCTATGGATATGAAACATGATAGACCAGACAAAGTCTCCCCTCTGGCACACCTGTCAAGAAACAGTGAAGGCCAATCATACAACACAAACATATCCTCTGGCCCCTGGGTCTATGTTTTCTTCTCCTCCCTTACCTCAACCAATGGTATGTACAACCCGTTCTTCTCGTCATTGTCTTCCAGCATTCAGAATTGGTTTTGTTTTTCGTTCATATATCAGCATGTTTGTCTCGTACAATTTATCCTTCATCAATATTCCTTGTGTTTCTGTTGCCATCTCTCTCTCTCTCTCTCTCTCTCTCTCGCAATAGCTACATTGCTCAATATATATATATAGGCATATCTGAACGCTCAGCCAACGGCAGTCTTGCCACAACATGGGCATATTTAGATAGCGATAAGTGTGTATAATATCCACTGTGCTTGTGTAATGAAATAAATACTCACGCCAGACTTTGGAATAATTGTTTTCGCTCTTGCAAGATGTTCCTTTTCCATATGGATATTAGTCTCGCGAAAAAAAAATGTAAGCCACTCGTGTATTTGCATGTTACATAATTATACACTCACTAAACTTTGTGTGTTTCTCTTGTATAGCAACATATCAATAATCATTGCTCTAATGTTTAGGGAATAGTGTGTACAATATCCATTGGGTGGTGTAATGAAATAGTACCCTCTAACGATAAGATGAATGGAAACACTTTCCTTCTCACAGGATATACCTAATTCAGATTGGATTACCATTTTTACTCCAGTCACAACATGATAGTTAAAGGGAATATCTATCCAGGTGCAAGTCCACGGGAGATGATATATATATATATATATATATATATATATATATATATATATATATATATATATTCTGACATACGGAGCCCTGTATGTTAATTTAAGAGTTAGAATTAGAGTTGAAGGAGTGTCAAACTACCCAAGCGGCGAAGCAGACTAGCGAGCGAACTAGCAATTGGGAAACCAGCTCGTCCGCATACCAGCAAACAAGCCTTCACACCTGCGTGCGTCATAGGGGACCCTGCAAACTACTTCGATAACTCGACGCTATGACGTATGATCGACGCCAGGAGCCCCCATTGGACCTCGCAACTCGAGGAGCTATGATAGGGGCGCGCACCATCACTCGCCTCCTGATTCGTTCCTACACCATCATTGTTTAGTATATAAGACCCGAGTAGTGGGCATTCAAATCAGTCTCATTTGGAGTTGGGGAAGGTGAACTTGCAGCTGGAGGAAGACGGGGTGAAGTATTATAATGGGATTGTGACTGTCAGTCAGATTATATAAGTGTGTGTTAAGTGTGTTCGGTGTAAACACTTACGTTATGTTGGTTAGTGAGATATGTGATTGGGAATTAACGTTAACGCTATTATTATGTACTTAACTATTTTAGTTGACTAACTTGTGGACTAAAGCAACTCTTTAAGTAATTGGGTTATGATGAAAGTAATACTATTGTTTTATATTAATACTTACGAGTTCTTTCATTTTCTTTTAATTAAGCTTACATTGCTTAACGGTGCTTAGTACGGTGATGCTATTGTCTCATATTAGTAATATCGCCTTAGACTAACATGGCTGTGTTAATATTACTTCTAGTGATTTCCTAAGCTGAAGAAAATTCTTTTAGCTTCAAAATATTATTTTTGCTTTTCGTATTATTTGAGTGAGACCTGAATCGAATCTATGAAGCGATCCTGTAACTTAATTTACTCATAATCAAACCTCAATGTTACGTGGTTAAGAAATACATTTAACTAATTATTAAATATATATCTAACTTTTTACGTGACTTTGATATAAATCCTGATGATAATAATAATATAATACTGTTAACGTAAGACAAGAACCAAGAATAATTACATTAAATATAAATAAAAGGACATATAAGAAAACTATCTATTCATTTCAAAAAGGGTAAGAGACAGAAATATTCTTACTTTAATATTTATCTTTCAAGACCTTTTATAGAATTAATAGTCCTTCTTTAGATATAACTTCTTCGGTTCATAACCATAACCTACTAAGCTTCGGTTAAATAATAATTCTTTATAAATACTACATGACTTTAATTAGTTTCAGTATTTTTCATAATTAAAGAGTATCAGTCAATAAAGGATACTAAGTCCTAAGATCCAAAAGGAAAGGAAGCAACAACAGGAAATAATTTTATTAGATTTTACTTTTGTTTTGCCTTCAGCTGACTGATACCTTAATATATATCTCTGTGCTATCTAGATTCATCAAGTTAACCACTTGAGGATCAAGATACATAACAGAAGAGTGGCGACCTCGCCAGGATTCGTTTCATACAGTTTCACTCAGTTTCATTAACGTTGCACTACTTAAAAATCAAATATTAATCATGCCTCATCTAATTAATGACGAAGATGCTCGAGTTTTCATAGAATCAGAACCCACAGCCCCTGACATTGACTGTCTGTCAAAATCCGAACTGAAAGTGCTTGCCTCACATCTCCAGTTAACTGTCTCAAACATGTCTAAAGTAGAGGAGGCTCAGACCATAAAAACCCACCTGTTCCCTGTAGAAGGCGGGGAGGGTGACGGAGCAGTTGGTGGGATCCCGAGTAATCCTAGCCAACTTGATGAACAATTGCCACCTGGTTTGACCGGTGATCAAGTACTGGAACTAGCCAAACTAAAAATAGAACTAGCCAGAATAAATGCCGAGCAAGCCAGAGCAAATACCGAAGAAGCCAGAATAAATGCCAGAGCAACGACCGAACAATGTGAATATCAATATCGTACGGCTCAACTAAATGTCAATACAAATGCTCCCTTAATTGCTCCCCCTCTGGGATTGACTATGACTAGTGTCATTCCACTTTTCACTGAGGATAATGTGCAGGATTTCTTTGTTTTGTTTGAGGAAGTTGCTGGAGGTATGAAGTGGACAAGAGATCAATGGCCTTTTATGTTGCAAACCGTTTTGACAGGGCAGGCTCGAGCCACGTATTTGTCAGAAGTAGCAGAAGTTAGGCAGGATTATGACAATCTCAAAGAAGCTATCCTAAAAACCTATCGATTGCATCCTGAGGCTTACAGGCAATCTTTCCGTAAAAACCAGAAGCAAGTAGAAGAAACTCATAAGGTATTTGCCAGGACCATGACTAAAACTTTCAATCATTGGGTCAAGAGTAAGAAAGTCACAAGCTACAACGATCTGAAGGAGTTGGTCCTGTTACAAAATTTCCTATGGAAAATTGATTCTTCTGTATCCTATCATTTAAAGGGGAAAAAGGTAGATTGTCTTGCCGACGCCGCTTACATGGCTGACACATACGTGCTCAACAACAAATTTCGTGGAAAGAATCCCTACGATAATTCTAGTTCTAATTTTAAGCATCCCAATCACAAATCTGACAGACCCAGTCACAAGCCTATAACGTCTTCCCCAGCTAGCCAAAATAGAATTGTTCCCCCAACTAAAAATGCGACTCAGGGCAATGGTAACAGAGGTGGGCCCCAAAGTAATAGTAATGCTCAAAGTGGGAACGTTCCCGTATCCCCTAAAGTATGTACTTTTTGTGGCATGAGAGGCCACCTAGCTTATCAGTGCTGGGCCAAGGAGAAAACCGAGAGATCGGGGCAGACAGTTGCCGCCGTATCTCAAATTCCATATGTGCATTTAATGCAGGGCTCCCGACAGAAGGAGTACCTAGCACCAAAAATTCCTTTAATGCAGGACTCCCGACAGAAGGAGTACCTAGCACCAAAAGTTCCTTTAATGCAGGACTCCCGACAGAAGGAGTACCTAGCAGCTAACGTAAATCATCTAGACAGGGGTGTAGTAGCATGTGGGGTGCAACCCACTAGGGTTAAGCCAATAATAATTTCACCATCAGTGCAGGACAGTTACCGTCCCTTTATTTCATCTGGCAACGTGAGATTAAATGGTTGTATACATGAGGTAAAAATTCTGAGAGACACAGGT
The DNA here is from genome assembly GCA_032716605.1 of Paralithodes platypus. Lineage (NCBI taxonomy): Eukaryota > Metazoa > Arthropoda > Malacostraca > Decapoda > Lithodidae > Paralithodes > Paralithodes platypus. The sequence continues at coordinate 46,252,943 of CM064533.1, read as the reverse complement.
TCTACTAGCACCCTCATGGTGAATCCTTACACTGAGTGCCCACCTGGCGAACCAGTTGTAATGAGAGGTGCTGGAGGCCAATTTTATGCACACTTGGTAAAAGGCGAAATTGAATGTGAGTTACTACAGGGTGAGGCCACCATAGCTTTGTGTAGGTCCCAAGATATCCCTGTGCCTGGGGTAACGCTCCTTTTGGGGAATGATGTAGCAGGTGAGAAGGTCCGACCAGACCCCATTTTGTCACTTTCCCCTGTTAACGAGCCACTAACCGGTGAGCTCGACAAGGAGATGCCAACTGTTTTCCCTGTGTGTGCTGTCACACGTTCAATGTCTCAAGTAGCAGTTCCCTCAGACAGAAATGTACCGAATGTAAGAGTTGATGAAAGGAATGATGAGAGTGTGAATGACGCTCCAACTGTGCCTGATGATGTGAATGAGGTGGATTTATCTGACACCTTTATGGCTCATCTTGACCCTAACGATGACCATGAAACTCCTCCAAATTGCCCTAGTGGCCTGGTAGAGCTACAGAGAGATGATAGTGAATGCAAGGAGTTAGCTGCCAGGTCCGTGAGTGAAGAGGAATGTGAGAAGGAGGGTGGTGAATGTTTCTACCTCAAAGGAGGAGTATTGTGGCGTAGATGGAGACCGCCACACAGACCAATCGATGACGGGGCCTGGGACGTCCATCAAGTAGTAGTCCCCAAACCTTGTCGTAGAGATATCATGGAAATGGCACATTGTATACCATTGGCAGGACACCTAGGTGTGAGAAAAACTCTAGACAGAATCAGAGCCCACTTTCACTGGCCAGGAATGCGTGCAGATGTAGTGGAGTTTTGTAGAGTGTGTCACACTTGCCAGATGACAGGAAAACCCAATCAGAAGGTACATCCTCTGGTGCCCTTGCCCGTTTTCGAGAATCCTTTTACTCGGGTGGTAGTGGACATTGTAGGCCCATTGCCTAAGACTTCCCAAGGTAACATTTATTTATTAACTATCATGGACATGGCAACTCGCTACCCAGAGGCTACCCTTAAGGACTACCTCTGCTCCAACTGTCATCAAGGAACTCCTCAAATTCTTCACCAGAATGGGTTTCCCCCATGAGGTGCAAAGTGATCAAGGAACTAATTTTACCTCTAACATTTTTCAGCAGTCCCTGAAGGAGTTGGGTATCGAGCATGTTAAGTCTAGCACCTACCACCCAGAGAGTCAAGGGGTTCTCGAACGATATCATCAAACATTAAAGGGAATGTTACGTCAGTATTGTACAGAGACTGGAGTTGAGTGGGATAAGGGGGTACCTTTTCTTTTATTTGCTACTCGTGAGGTTCCAACTGAATCCCTGGGTTTTTCCCCTAATGAGCTAGTTTTCGGTCACCGGGTAAGAGGTCCTTTGCAACTATTGCGGGATAACCTAGTTGGCCAGGAGGGGAACCAAAACCTCCTCAAGTATGTTTCAGATTTCAAAACCCGGCTGAGATCCTCATGTGAGTTTGCCGCTCAAAACTTGACAGTGGCTAAAAGCTCCATGAAGAAATGGTATGACAGAAAAGCCCGTGAGAGGGAGTTTCAGCTCGGTGATGAGGTTTTGGTCCTGCTCCCCCTTTTTGGCCAACCTTTATCTGCCAAGTTCAGGGGCCCATATAAGATCATTCGGAGGGTGAGCATTACCGATTATCTAGTAACTACCCCAGACAGGAGAAAGCCCACGCAAGTATTCCATATAAATATGTTGAAACCCTACCATAGGTCCCCTGATTCCTCTCCTCCAGATTCTCCCACTGTGGCAGTGAATGTCAGGACCTGTGGACAGCCTGGTGCGGACGAAGTCTTCAGTTCTCTTACCGACCCGCAACAGACTGTTCCAGAGCCTGAAGGTATCCATGCAGACTTTGACTTGTCATGTAGCCTATCCAACTTAAAGTATAATTCAGTAGCTTGGGGGGATTTACCATCTAAACTATGTCATCTTCCTTCTGATCAAGCGAACCAACTAATCTCTGTTTTATCTCAGTCTCCCAGTGTGTTCCATGATACTCCAGGGCTCACTTCTTTGAGCTTGCACGACATTGACGTAGGGGATGCAACTCCCATTAAACTATCCCCCTACCGTGTCGCACCACAACGCAGGAGTATACTGCAGGTCGAGCTTGACTACATGTTGTCAAACAAGCTGATCAAAAGGGCCTTAAGCCAGTGGAGTAGTCCGGTCATACTTGTGCCAAAGCCAGACGGGAGCCATAGGTTATGTATGGACTATAGGCAAGTTAATGCTGTCACAAAGAACGATACCTACCCACTGCCACGGATCAAAGATTACATTTACCAGGTTGGCCTCATACAGCAGTAAGAATAATTTAATGAGAGGATTTTGGCAATTAGCTCTCCCTTGTAGCGAGGTAAATATCATGCTTTAGTAGTGCACTGTCAAGCCTTCACCTGTGAGATGCTTTGCAGTTCGAATAACTCTCCAGCTACGTTCCGGCTATGTTCTGATGTGGTACCTGGAGACGTTGCCTACTTTGGGTGATATCCTTATTATATCCTCATTATAATCTTGCTGTTGCCAATCTGGTGGTGAATCTATTTATGTATTATGTTTAATATTATGTACTATACTCCTTAAACTCTTTTCTAGGGGGGAGGTCTGACATACGGAGCCCTGTATGTTAATTTAAGAGTTAGAATTAGAGTTGAAGGAGTGTCAAACTACCCAAGCGGCGAAGCAGACTAGCGAGCGAACTAGCGAGTGGGAAACCAGCTCGTCCGCATACCAGCAAACAAGCCTTCACACCTGCGTGCGTCATAGGGGACCCTGCAAACTACTTCGATGACCCGACGCTATGACGTATGATCGACGCCAGGAGCCCCCATTGGACCACGCAACTCGAGGAGCTATGATAGGGGCGCGCACCATCACTCGCCTCCTGATTCGTTCCTACACCATCATTGTTTAGTATATAAGACCCGAGTAGTGGGCATTCAAATCAGTCTCATTTGGAGTTGGGGAAGGTGAACTTGCAGCTGGAGGAAGACGGGGTGAAGTATTATAATGGGATTGTGACTGTCAGTCAGATTATATAAGTGTGTGTTAAGTGTGTTCGGTGTAAACACTTACGTTATGTTGTTAGTGAGATATGTGATTGGGAATTAACGTTAACGCTATTATTATGTACTTAACTATTTTAGTTGACTAACTTGTGGACTAAAGCAACTCTTTAAGTAATTGGGTTATGATGAAAGTAATACTATTGTTTTATATTAATACTTACGAGTTCTTTCATTTTCTATGAAAACTATTTAACTATCACTAACTAACTAACTATCGTTAGTGAGTGCTGTACTGTATTTTATATATTATTTTGTAATAGTATAGATATCTTATCAATATTTGTATTTTGTACTATTGTTAATGTCTTGTCATGTTGCAAATTTGATTTTAAATAATATTTTGACATTTAACATGTAGTTTCTTTATTCATGCAGAGTTTAGTAAAATTTGCCAGAACGTCCCGGACTTCCCAAACATGACTACTTCCTTTAACGTGACGATAGTGCGTTGTTATATGTGCGATTAGTTTGCTTGGGAAACAGATTAACTTGCTCATGTAGTAATGTACACCCTATGTGGTGGATTGTGTTCTTTTATTTAATAATTTTCATTTTAGTAAGCGTTGTTTCCACATAGCGATTTTGATAATTTAATTTGACTTTATATTGTCCTTGTCCCAATTTTAGTTTGTTTAGTTTGCAAGTTTTACATATTAATTAAGCTTACATTGCTTAACGGTGCTTAGTACGGTGATGCTATTGTCTCATATTAGTAATATCGCTTTTTTCATTGGGGGTGTGGTGGTGAGATTAATAAAAATAATATTATTAGTAATATCGCCTTAGACTAACATGGCTGTGTTAATATTACTTCTAGTGATTTCCTAAGCTGAAGAAAATTCTTTTAGCTTCAAAATATTATTTTTGCTTTTCATATTATTTGAGTGAGACCTGAATCGAATCTATTAAGCGATCCTGTAACTTAATTTACTCATAATCAAACCTCAATGTTACGTGGTTAAGAAATACATTTAACTAATTATTAAATATATATCTAACTTTTTACGTGACTTTGATATAAATCCTGATGATAATAATAATATAATACTGTTAACGTAAGACAAGAACCAAGAATAATTACATTAAATATAAATAAAAGGACATATAAGAAAACTATCTATTCATTTCAAAAAGGGTAAGAGACAGAAATATTCTTACTTTAATATTTATCTTTCAAGACTTTTTATAGAATTAATAGTCCTTCTTTAGATATAACTTCGGTTCATAACCATAGCCTACTAAGCTTCGGTTAAATAATAATTCTTTATAAATACTACATGACTTTAATTAGTTTCAGTATTTTTCATAATTAAAGAGTATCAGTCAATAAAGGATACTAAGTCCTAAGATCCAAAAGGAAAGGAAGCAACAACAGGAAATAATGTTATTAGATTTTACTTTTGTTTTGCCTTCAGCTGACTGATACCTTAATATATATCTCTGTGCTATCTAGATTCATCAAGTTAACCACTTGAGGATCAAGATACGTAACAATATATATATATATATGCCCCCACCAAGGATCGAATGGCCACAGTCACTCTGGATAAGGAAACTTGCTTTAACGCCTTACGAGCGGGCCCGTCAGTAACTTCTACTACCCGCCAAGCGGGTGGTTTTACCCTAAACGACCTTGTTCCCGTGCTCTTTTTCATGCATAAACAAGAGCCAGAGCGTAATACAATTATGTATTCCTAAAAGGGCGATAATTGAGCTTTCCAATGACACCAGAACCATCCTTCTACGACCACGCGTTCTCTTGCAACGATCGATCGTGCAAGACGAAGGAAAAATTCCTAAAATACGGTAATTTCCTTACATAATTCCCTGTGTAGCGAGGTAGTGAGTGTGGTTGTGTGTGGAGGGGACGGCAGTTGCCGCGCGGGACCCGTGCCGAACAGTCAGAGCCGACCTACACTCCTCCCACCGCTCGTCTCTCTCAGAGCCAACTATTGCTCAAAATTGCACACCGCCTGAAGTCGGTCCCCGCCACATAGTCCTTTCTTCTCTAGACCGACTTAAGTCTGGTCCCGCCAGACAAGGGTTAACCCACTTCCTATTCGATCCTTGATGTGAGCCAAATAATACATTGACCGTATGAAGACTAACAAAATGGATCATACTAAAGGCACCACACAGAAACTGTTGCGCACTTGCTATCATAGGCATTATCGAGGGCTAATTTTACTGATAGGTAAATATTTAGTTATTTGAAATATATATATATATTATATTTATATATATATATATATATATATATATATATATGATAGTGCTAGAAAGTGCCGTAACTTTTTCTTTCAATTTTACGGACCTCACCAACATCAATAATGCGAGAAAGATGATTTTGTATATCCAATGGTTCAGAACACTCACTCTCTCTTTCACACACACACACACGCGCGCATGCATTTTTAGTCGGTAGCGGTCTTCAGTATACCTTCCGTTGTATGTACATATTTGAATACAAAGGATTGCGAACAGCAACACACACACTATTCCTACTTTGCTTTATTCATGCGAATGAAGAATATAGAAGGCAAAGCTGCCTGTAACAAGTGTTTCCCCCAAAGTTGAAAGAAGGACAGAGAGCCAATATCAGGGTCCGTTGATGTCTGGACCCACGAAGCTTGAAGCAGTTTAAGTTACAGCTTGCTTGTTGAGTAGAAGAAAGACTGGGAAATTTTGGTCAATCATGAGTTTAGTGTTTACTTTTTTTACTTAACCCCTACTGTACCAAGGGTACTATCATACATGTACCCCCCAGTACCAAGCAATGTGGCCAAAATGGCTTCAGAGGCAAATAACAAATTCCCACCTCGAAAGTTGATGTTAACACTGACCCAGACAGCCTGTGGAAGCTTGCAGCCAACCTAAGAAGTGTTGCCAATTCCTTAGAACAGTGTTTACAAGTCATGGTACCAGCCAATGCTTGATACTGGCCGTTACAAGGTCTGTATATTACTGACAGCTTGCAGCCATCGCTGAGACTGGGGGAGTGATTTATCTACTAACTGCTGGCAGCCGTCGCAGGGATTGTACATTGTACGGGTTAATGAATTGTCCAAAATTATTGTATTTAGTTTCACAAAATACAATATCCATTTACAGACGGTGACACCTGTTTTCCATTTATTAAGGCTCTCGTTAGAAGATATTACTCATACTAAAAGTATGCAAGAATCATAGTGCTTATAAATCTATATAAGTCCTCCCTAGCCTTCGTAAAATAATCAAATATTATGCCAGAATAGACATAATCATACTCCATCGTAGTTGTAAAAACCCTTTCAGTACATATTTATAGAAATATTCTGTTTGTCTCCCTCCATACTGCATTACTCCTCTGGGCGACATTAGTGGACTATGAACCAGAAGGGCCGAACATTAATCATGTGAAGAATGATTGATGATCCTTGTCATCACCCAAAATTTAACTTTTAGTAGAGTTTTCCATCAAATAGTTCACAAGACTGTGTGATGCTGTGGCCAGCTTAGCCTGCCTACATTTTACACCTATATTATATTTTACATTATATATATATATATATATATATATATATATATATATACTGTATGTGTGTGTGTGTGATAGGTTATGTATACGATATAAAGAGGTACGCGAAGGCTAGTACATATTTTACAGATTTTATACTAAAGTGTTGTACATGGAAGTATAGTTTTACATTCACATACCTTAATACATTTTGTTATTTGGTGATAAATGCAGTGAAGCTAATTTTAGAAAAGCAGGGAGTTATATGTAAAATTAATGTCGCTGCCTGTAGTTCCATATAACCCAAGTATGCTAAGTTATATATGTAACTCATTGTATTGTAAAGCATCGTCCACTGAAGTCTCAAATACATAACGGTCATGAAATATTCTACCAAACTGTATTGAATGGAAAGAGTATATAGGATGATATTCCGCCGCTATAATTATCATGTGCTTTTCTTTCGATAGATTTGTTCATATGTTCCACACACATCAGCAACCGTCTGATTCTGAGTAATTTGTGATAGATATTTAAGGTCGAGATGTGTGTAGGTCATATAACCCTATTTGAACTGCACTAGCTAAATATTTGTTTGGAAAATTTGTTTTGCTATCCAGCCATTAATTGTGAAGGTTATTGATCCCAACGCCATTGTATTGTAGTTATATATTTGTAGTGAATAAGTTTACCTTAGAGGTATAATGAGAAAGATGTGTGTCGTTATATCTTATTTATCTGTCGCTCGTACAGTAGGTGCAAATGTTGTCAATGTAGACTAGTTTACTACAAGTACAGTGTACATTTGTTCACATGAATTTGTGGATATGCAATGCTTAGAGTTTGAGTATATTTGTTTGTGCAGCAATTGGAATGGAAACTTTTATTCCTCATCAAAAGTACAGTAAAAGATCTAATTCACCTAAATGGTTTGACCATAATTGTGCTAGAGTAACTGAACAAAAAGCAATAGCCTACAATGCATACACAAGATCAAAAACACATGAAGCCTTTAATTACTTTAGAAACATCAGAAATCATGCAAAACTGTATTAAACCTAACTAAATCAAACTTTCTCCACAAGCAGGCAAATAAACTTCTAAATAATCCAAATGATAACAAAATATTTTGGTCTACTCTTAACTCATTTAAATCCAACTTCACTACTGCTCCATCCATTCCACCATTAAAATCTCCGACTGGCAATCTTGTAAGTGACCCAAGAGGTAAAGCTAACCTTCTTGCGGATATTTTCTCCACCAACTCAACCTTAGATGAAATAAATCAAGATGTCCCTGTACTTAATTTTAATTCGCCTGAAATTCCCTCACTTAAGATCCACACCAGACATGTCAAAACTATTTTGCAGAATCTCTCAGTAGATAAGGCTCCTGGTCCAGATGAAATTCCTCCAATAGTACTTAAGAATTGCTCCTTAGTGCTCGCTCCTGTATTGGCAAATTTTTTCCGTCTATGTACTCATACCTCATGCTTCCCAGTACCCTGGAAAGAAGCAAACATTCATCCAGTTCCTAAAAAAGGTGCCTCTTCAGATCCATCAAACTACAGACCAATAGCTATAACTTCCACTCTTGGTAAAGTCTTTGAAATTATATTAAATAATCACATAATTAAGCATCTTGAGAATAATAAATTAATCAGTGATAGGCAATATGGTTTTAGACGATGTCGATCAACTGCAGACATTCTTTGCCTTCTTACGCATCAAATCAACCAAGCTACAGACCAACATGGTGAAACACATACAATAGCACTGGATATATCAAAGGCATTTGATAGAGTCTGGCATCAATCCTTATTGTCGAAGATGTCACACTACGGCCTTGCATCATTAGTTCCACTAATTTCTTCTTATCTTCATAACAGAAAAATATGTGTAATGGTAGATGGCCTTTATTCTCAATTTCACTCAATAAATGCTGGTGTTCCCCAGGGATCAGTTTTGGCCCCAATTCTGTTCCTCATTCATATCAATGATCTCATATCTACCACTCATAATCCAATACATTCCTACGCAGATGACTCAACACTCCACAGTTCCTTCACATTTACCAATTCTTTCACCCAACCCGATCTTATAAATTCAAAAATAAACACTGCAATTTCTCTGAACCAGGACCTTTCTAGAATTAATGGATGGGGACAAAAGAATCTAGTTTCCTTTAATGCACAGAAAACAAAGTACATTCAATTTTCTAACCGACAGAATCTCACTGACTCCCATATATTTTTTAATGATGGAAATATTCCCACTTCACCTAGTATTGACATTCTCGGTGTAACATTAACTACTAACTTGAGCTGGACACATTATGTTAGAAGCATTGCTAAGAATGCCTCTAAAAAACTGGGACTCCTGTACAGAGTTCGAGAATTCTTCACTGACGAGCAGTTGGCCGTAATATAAAAGTCATGTGCGTTCTCAGATGGATTACTGTTCACCTCTGTGGGGTGGAAGTGGAGTGGTTGCATTGAGGCAGTTGGACAAAATTCAAAATAAAGCTATTAGATTAATAAATAACCCTGCAATCACACAGGACCTTCCTACATTATCCATACGAAGAAACATTGCATCCCTTGCATTATTCTACAGATATTTTCACAGCAATTGTTCCGAGGAACTTGCTTCAATTGTGCCGCCTCTCCACATCTTTCCCCGTAGAACTAGGGCAGCTGAGAGCGCCCATGAATTTACACTTTCTCCTCCACAATGCAGAACTTCTGCTTATCAGAATTCATTTATCCCCAGAGCTACTACTCTTTGGAATTCACTTCCCTCGAATTGCTTTCCACAAACTTACAATTTACAAATGTTTAAATCCAGTTGTTACAAACATTTTATGAATGGAGGATGCCTTTAGGCACATGGACCTTTTTGTTTTATCTGTGTTTTTCCTTCCTCCGTTCATTGTCTCTTAAAAAAAAAAAAAAAAAAAAAAATTGGTTCCTATGATTAATGAATAGTATTATAACACATTATTCTCGCAAGTCAAATTTACTAATTTACTTCCAAACAGAAAATCACGTTGTGGGCACATCTTTTAACCCGTATAGCCCCAGCGACGCGCCTGACGCGTCGGCGATGTATGTAACGCACAACCCCAGAGACGCGCCGGGCGCGTCGCCCCAATTGCGCCGACCGTAACCTCAGGTGTAACCACTCAAGAGGGCTCAGATTTGTATGGGAACTGTGTACGTATCCCACGCAACCGTGCCGATGGTTGAAAACTCTCAAAGTCCACGTGCGTGCGCGCGAGCGCACAATAACCTGTTTTTTTGGGATAATTGCCTTCAATTTTTTACTCTTGTAAAATCCGTTTTCGGGGGCTCTGTAGGACCATTTTTTAAGCTTTTTGAGCGGTTTTTCGTGGTTTTTCCTTCATTCCTAACCCATTCGCTATTGTTTCTGGAATAAAACCATTTTTTGAAAACCGGCCGGGTTCTGGTGCGCAAATATTACAAAACTAGCCGGGGCTCCACGGGTTAATGGGCAGATTTGTTTGTTCTATGTGAGACTGGGAGACAAAAGGCAGAACTTCCTGTGACGAGTGTCTCCCCCAGAGTTGAATGAGTGACAGGGCCAAAATCAAGGGCCGTTCGAGCCAAAGTGCCTGGACACACGGATTTTGTAGCAATATAAGTCATAGGATGAGGAAAGACTGATTCTGGGAGAGAGTTCCAGAGCTCAGCTGTTGAATAGAAGAAAGATTGAGAATAACGTTTCACTCGAGTTGGAGAGTTACGCAGAGTAGGGATGGGATTGTGTTGCAAGACGGGTACTATGTGCTCTACGAAGAGGGGTGAAAATTGGTGAGTGGACGTGAGTTAATGAGACAGAAGTCTTTCTTTTCTTCTTTATCTAGAAGTGCTATGTGAGAGGATCCTCCCCACACGTGTGAACCATGCTCAATACGTGGTGTAGGACGCACCGTGCCCCTGTACAGAGCAATAAGCTGCACAGAGGTAAATAACCCCTGGAGGCAGTTGAGCACACCTAGCTTCTGGGAAGCTGTTTTAGCAAGAGTGGTAATATGATCTTTCCAAGAGATAACAGAAGAAAAAGAGACACCGCGAAAGTTAAGAGAAGATGAAGGGTTAATTTGTATGTTGTTAAAGAGTAAGTCATAGTTTTCTGGAAGGGGGCTATGAGTAGACTAATGGAAAAATTGAGTTTTGGAAGCATTGAAAGTAACAAGGTTTACTCTTCCCCAATTAGAGATAGTAGAGAGATCAGAAGATAGGTACTATATGACCTCCTTACGTGAGTTTTCGAGTTTTGCTGTGAGTGATTTCGAGAAAGGCTAGTTGAATAGTGTAATGTAGAGTTGTCGGCATATAAGTGAATGGGGATGGAAGTGCAATTGAGAAGGTCGTTAATGAATAATAGGAAGATAATTGGAGATAGAACAGAACCCTGAGGAACACCGGAGTTGATAGGTTGAGGAAGTGAACGTGGCCGTCCACAACCGCAGCTATGAAACAATCTTCCACACGAATATCCCTTAATTAATCCTTGTTCACACACTTGTTGAACACGTCTATGGCCGATTTTGCGGAATGTTGGGTCGGAATGTGGGGTGCCTGGCGGTGACCATAGTGTGAGCCACCTATGCTCCCATCATTGCCTCGACCGTGACCTTGCAAGACGTTGGTAAGTCTAGTGAAGAACGAGACAAACTATCCAATTTGACATTTCAGGGACACTATTTGTTTCCATCCTTGAATCGTCCTTGTTTTATGGATGATACAAAAGCTGCACAAAAGCGGTTGATGAACGGTAAGTGAAACTTTTTTCTCTGACATTTATTGGAAAGACCACATTACTACTCTTGCGAAAACAGCTTCCCCGAAGTTAGATGTGCTCAACCATCTCCGTAGATTCTTTACCCAATACAACTTCTTGCTCTGTACAGGGGTACTAAGCGCCTATGTATTGAGTACTCTTTGCATTTGTGAGGAGCTTCCACCCAAACCGAACTTTATGTAATGGTAGAGACAAAAGCATGTTGTGTCATCAACTCACCTTCTTTTACTGTTTCTCTATCATCTCTCTCTACACACCACAGTGTTGCATCTCTCTCTCACTTCTACCCCTATTACAAAAATCGGTGTTCTTCAGAGATTTCACAGTCCATACTTCCTTCTATAGATGGGACCTACTTGTCCATGCATTTCCACCTCTATTCTGTCCAACTCTCTAACCCAAGAGTGAACCAATGTTTCAAGTCTCTCTTCCACTGAACAAGTAAACTCTCCCTCAATCTATCTTCCCCTGTTCCCACGATATATATATATATATATATATATTATATTGTGTGTGTATGTGCAACATGGCTTAGCCTCAATCGAATTTGATCTGGTGTAATCTCTTGAACACATAATTAAACATTTATCAGTGGTTAAAATTGTCCTCCTCACATGGTAAGTTACTTTATGCTTAACTGCATCCAAAACCTATTGAAAACGAGAGAAAGCTAACAGTTACAAGTATTATCGAACACATTGTAATCAACTCTAACTTGGCACTTAAAGCATCGTATCGCAATGTGAATTTGTTTTACAATATCCAAAGTATAATTCAAGATACGTTAGTCTAAACCTCGCTTTATCTTCCTCCTGTTAATGAGCATTGATTTAAATTTAAGGTTTGTAAGTTTATCGTACTGAAGCAATATGTAATGTACAATAAGCACTAAGCTAGCAACATACGAATAATTTAGCTCTGAGAGAGAGAGAGTAAATTAAGTTACAAAACAAAATTGTCTCCGTAAAGGTTTGGTGACTCAAGAGATTGAATAGGACCTGAATAAAATATACAAAGAGGATGAACGCAGGTATGTATGTGCGCCGTAATTTGGTCATATTTTGAATATCGTAGGTCAAAATGAAAAGGAAAGAGATGGTCCATTAATCAAACAGAGAGACTGACGAAAAATAGAGGTAAATAAAATAATGTGTAATAGTGGATATTTTAGTAGTAGCAGTGAAGGAGCTTAACAAAAATTGAATGGGAATGACTAAAACAGGAAGAGAACGAGTAGTCAGGATGAGTAGCGAGTGAAAATGGAAACGTGAATAAGATAGATAATGGGGTAGATTATATTGGTAAACGGATGTTATAATACTACGAGGAAAGAAAAACTAAACCAAATTAAGATATGAGTGAACAGACAATAATCTCAAACAAACAGACACAATGTCAGCGCAGGTATTGAGAAGCTAAGCACAATGTTTATTTTAATGAAACTATGAGATATGGAGACAGTGAATGCGGGTAAGAAACTTCTGATGAACAACAACATTTAAATTCAAATAATAATGGTAAACATAATTTTATTGTAACGATGATAATGAAACAGACAATTGTAGCGTGGTATGCACTTATTAAAACATGTATTAGATCACCAGCAGTATGTGTTTCCGTCTTCTACTGTACTTCTCACTTCTCAGCTTGTTCTTCCTCTTCCTATATTCATATTAGGAAGGGTATTTGCGATAGTCTTTACCCTTTCAATTCTTACAGTTGCTTCCTAAGCTGTATAAAATCGACCAATGATAGCCAAAATACACTGTCATAATGCGTCATAATCTTCAAAGAGTTAATAATCCCCCTGGTTGCCATTGACATTAGAGCTATACCGCAATAAACCAGCCCCACTGTCGCCATCAGCATATCTATAATGCCGCTCCCTACCCATATAACCTTTGAATGGGACTCCCCCGGGCCCTCCCTATTATCCTCTATGTGTCTCTCCATCCTCCCGTACATCCTCTCTCCTTGCCCTCCGCTCTCACCCTCTCTTTGTGCAGATGCCATTTCATTCATAATTAACGTAGAACGCTGAAAGTTATATGAAATAAGAACATGTGTATTGTATTTTGAATAGGCACATATTTCTTGTAGGTTTATTATTGTTTTAGTTTCCACCCTTGACATCCATCAAGCTTAAACATCCCCAAGATGCCCTATCTAGATAAATTTGTTAATTTTTCGGTAGAAACATTTCCTCCAACATTACAGGCTCGCTATCGCTCGTCATGAACAAAATTCGACAATTAAATGGTGCGGAAGGTCTTAATACTGACCAAGATGTGAGATGAAAGGTCTGAAAATCGCCAGAGTAATAAGCTGAACGTCTTTAAATCTGAAAACTAATGGGGTTAAAAATGAGGGACATGGGGGCCAGAAAAAAAAAACTCCGCCCATAATTAAGTCATCGTATTGGAGGGATGCAATGTTTTCCTCTCACTCTTCCATTCCTTTAGCTTTTCTCGTGTTTGTCTGTTTCCCCACCTCCACTTATTCCCTTTCCTCCCTCCTCTCTCACCTCATTAACCCGACAATTATACTCTCTAGAGGTAACAGTCGTCGTTTATTTGCATTAGGAACTTTAAACGAGACAAAGAGAGAGTGAGAGATATATATATAGAGATAGATAGATAGATAGATAGATAGATAGATAGAGAGAGAGAGGGGGGGTATTGTATATCCTTGTCTTTACCTGCATTTCCTTCAAAAGGTGTTTCCTTTTCTCTCTCCCATTATTAGCGTCGCAAACCTTCACACACACACACACACACACACACACTCGATAGAACCTGTGACTCCTCCAGATCTCCCTTTTCATCTTCACTCCGATACTCAATGCCTACTGTCAACATAGTGATTGATCTACCTATTTTGTTTCATTTCCTTCGAGTCGCTGTTTCTCCTGTGTCCCTTCTCTGTGTAATGTTATAACTCTTATATATAATTGTTCAACTTAAGATTAAGAGTAAAGACTACAAGGACCATATAACGTACTGTCATTATTTGAGTCCATCGATATCGCGCGACAAACAATTAAGATCCCATTACTACTAGTATATTATTATTATTATTATTATTATTATTATTAGTATTAGTATTAGTGCAGTAGTAGTACGTACTAGGGGTAGTAGTAGTGGTGTAGCGGAGTGTGTCTCTTTCGTTTTGACTTAATACTAAAGTCCATTATCATAAGTTATCAATGCACAGTTACAGGTAGAACATGACTGACCAAGACAATAAGGTCAATTAAGACAAAAAGCAAAACACAGATAAATCAAAACTAATACAAATATACATAATTACTCCAACTTAGGCCACACACACACACACACACACATCCACAGCCATTCCAACGATACATAAACACTTAACATGCATTTCACGCAATACATTCCCAGTTAAGGAGGCGCGATAATAATGAGCTTAGCTCGCATTGCGTGGATTCCCCTTGACGAACAAGTGAGTGAATTACACACAAACACACATACACAAAAACACACCATGTTGGATGTTTTTTTCCAACCTGCTGAAGGTAATATTGTTATCAAAGATATCCAATTGTTTTTTTTATAAATATCAATATTGCTAAGCAATTATATCTAATTGGTGATTGGAATTTAATTATTTTAAAACATAATAATCATATATAAACGGCAGCTTTCGTATATACTCTAATATGTGTTATCCACCAATAACAACCGGTAAACCAACTCGTGCGTAAGCTGGCTCACCAACTAGCTTGGACACACGTTGGACTAATCAATTTACACACTATAAAACAAATTTCATAAATTGTACTACTATTAGTGACCATTTCCCTATCTTCTCGCGTCACTAGGTATCACCTCCACTCATTCCACAACAAAGTCATTATGTTCGTAACACAATATTTTCTAAAAGTAATATGATATATTTTTTAAGGCTTGATATCTGAAAAGGGATGGGCCATAATATATTGTCTTCCATGCCCTATCTTGGCAAATGATAAATGTTATCAGACTTTTAAATAATGTTTGCTTAATCATTTCCAGATTGTTCTTACTAAAAAAAAAAACCCCGGTCAGTTACTCATATATCACACCAGCCATTAAAACCTCGATTCGCAAGAAGAATAGGTTGGCGCAGCTCGCTGGTAAGTGGCCCATTACTTACAGCGCTCGTTATAGGAGTTACCGCAACATATTGGACACAATTATACGACAAGCAAGACACATTGCTTTAATATTAAACTTTAAAAGAGTACAAGCTAAAATTAGAAATACATGGAAGGTGATAAATTAAATATTAGGCCGAAACTCTAGATAATGGCTCTAAGAATTATGTTATTTAAACCATTGATGATTGTTCTCTTCCCGACACATTAAATACATATTTTATAATTATTGGGAAGTTTATATCAGAGGCAATCCAACGGGAAGTGGCGAATTGTACACAGATCCTTACACCTCCACCTAACGTATCCATTTATCTGACGCCTATTTTTTTGGTCTATGTTAGTGAGGGAGACAAAGGGAAGAACTGCCTGTAGCGAGTGCCTCCCCTATAGTTGAAAGAGTGACAGGTGTGACGCTTCTCCATAGTAGCCACATGCTGGCATGCGCGCGCGTCGGCTGCCCAGCCGTTTAGAAACCGTCTGGCGGCAGCCGGCCGGCCGGCTTTTCCTTAGTATATATCGTACAACAATGTAACTAATGTCTGGGATATTCTTATGTTGTTTCACAGCTTGTAGCTGCCCTTATTCTTAACCAACGCATCTTAGTATATTTTATTCTCGATAGTTGATTGTTTCATTATAATATATAAGATGTAAGTCTAGTGAGAGTGGGAGGAGACGAGCGGGAGAGAGAGACCGGCTGGGGGACGTTGCTTCGCGCGGAGAGTCCAGCTTGGGACGAGCCTGATGTTGCCATATGCATTTGATCGCAACGTTAGGCTTAGTTTCGACTCACGCACGGGGTAGACGATTTTGACCCGGCAACTGTGTTGAGTGTTGCCAAGCCTGGGATGTATTCTGCATGCCTAGGGCGGGGTCCAGACAGATTCAAGACTCAGAGCTCACCTCACTGTCGTACCCTTCAGACCCCCTTGATATCTATCCCTCTCAACCCCACTTAGAAACTTTCTCTCTACTTTGTATACCTTCCTCCACTACTTCACCAATCTATTTAATTATCCCATCCCCTTGATAGACCTTATATCTATTATTGTATTAACGACGAGCTCTCAGATAACTAGATAGGATGTTGGGCCTTATGCAGAGATTTAATTGTTAATGAGACCTAGGAAGCTTTTTTGTTGTCTCATATTTGGTGGTTTCATGCTTGCTAGTGTGTTCTTGTGTCAGGTTAGCAGGGGCTAGACCGGAGGGGAGGCTTTTTGCGATCCTTTAAGTAAAGTCTGCTGGTGCGAGTCCTGTGGACCCGCACGACTTTACTAGGATACCCGTGGGAGTCTGGGGGCATTTTCTTGTCTGTGTCCCTGTGTGTCTAGTGTTGTGTTGTGTGAGGGCCCTTGCCTAGTCCACTCAGCACTGCGCTAGCACGTCTTGATTTTGTTTTTTGGGTCGCCAGGAGAGAGTCAGATACTTGGGATCTGAGTCTCTCAAGAGAGCACCCTTTCAATTAGAGTAATTTGGCGCACAGACCTGGGAACGTCCCTAGGCTAGAGCAGGTGGCTCAGCCTGGGTATCCGAAGCCTATATCCTTCCGGCTAGACCTCTGCCACCTGGCAGATTAACAGCTAGGGGTTTATCATCTCTGTATGCTTGTTATTGTGCCACAGTTTACCGTTTTTGTGAGCATTGTGAGTCAGGGTGTGGCTTAGAGACTCTGTCCGAGCAGGCTTGCCTGACTAAGAGTGAGAAGCACACCTGTATGTGGTTATGTTGCGAGTTGCTGCCTTTATTTAATTATACCTATGCCATTATACACTGTATGGCCTATCACTAGTATTTATTCCTGCTTATGAGTTAAGAGTTCTCTAAATCCGTAACGTACTTTCTTTGCTAAGCATCAGATCCTACAGTAGCCGCATGCAGTTTAGAAACCTGCATCTTGTCTACCTGTACGATGTTTTGAGGACTGTTTGCTTTCACCTTCTTTCACGCAGGGGTGATTAGTTGTAGTAATTTAATTAACGTAACGTTAAATGTACTTTCTTCTAGTTTGTTATTAAATTGTTTCTGCAATTTAATTCCGTTATCTATCTTTTCCTTGAAGCTTTAAGTCAACTTAATTGTGTGATCTTTTATATAGCCTGCTTGACTATCAGCAGTCTATAGTGCGTGCACCCTGTAACCGAGTCATAGGATACCTCGTTGTCCAGGCAGGACTCTTGACGGTTTAGGGTGGTTTGTTGCCTGGGTTTATAGATAAGGGTTGGATCTAGCGTTTTCCGTTGTTGCTTGTTGCCGCATACCTAGTCCAATAGAAAGAGCCCAGTGTTTATATATCCCAGGACGTAACACAGGGCCAAAATCAAGGGACGTTCGAGTCAAAATGCCTGGACACACGGATTTTGAAGTAATTTATGTCATAGGAGGAGGGAAAGATAGGTTCTGGGAGAGAGTTCCAGAGCTCAGCTGTTGCATAGAAGACAGACTGAGAGCAACGTTTCACTCTTGTGTTGGAGAGTTGCACAGAGTAGGGGTGGGATTGTGTTGCAAGATGGGTACCACGTACCCTACGTAGAGGAGGTGGTATACACTGGGAGAGCTCTGAGGGGCACTGATTATTGTAGTAGCGATAGAATAGCGAGAGAGATGCAACATTGCGGCGAAGAGAGAGAGTTTGCAGCACAGAAGTATTTAGTATGAGAATGACAGGATAGTATGAGCCATAAAGATGAGAATTCAGAGGAGTCGAAATCGGGAACACTAGAACAATTGAGTTTGCTGTGCATGTATGCACAACATCCACCTTTGGCTTTGAAATTAGGATAGAGAAAGTAGAAGGATACAGAGAAGGGGCTGCTGGCAGTTGCCTCAGACACCTGGGTTTCAGTGAGGAAAAGAAGATCACATTTGGAAGAAGAGAGGTGGTGTTCAATAGAGTGAAAATTAGAGGAAAGGCTGTGAATATTGCAAAAGTTGATAGTAAGAGTGACAGGCCGTGGTCCAGAGCATTTAGAGAGGTCGTCAGGGGAAGGTCAGGCGAGTGTGGGGGTATTTGTGGTCCCCCCCTCCCCCCCCACCTGGGGACTCCGAGGATTGGCGAGTGTTTGTCATTGTATTATTTTTGTTATTTTTTTGTGGAAGGAAGAAGTGTGGTGTGCATGTTAAGTGTAGTGAAGTAGATAGGAGGAGGTGTTTGTGAGAGCTGGCTGGATTACTCTCAGTGTAAGTGAGGCACAAAGGAAATCAGTAAGAGAGGCCAAGCAAATTAAACAGGAGTTCCAGCGACTCCTTGTCAATTGCATACAACCTCTCCTGGGTATAGCCCTGTTCGATTGGTGCCTACAATCTACCCCTATCCCCCCTATTAGTCTTAGTCGCCTTGTACGAAACGACACGCCGTAGGATGCAAGGGGCATATTCTGTTTTTCCTCCACCATATGATGCAGGCCCCCTTACCCCCTGGGGGGTTATGCCAAAAATAATATTAAATATTATTAGTTATCTAAAAACCATCTCTCTCTAGCTATGGTGCATTTTCTGTTCACATCATAAGATTGTGTTCGGATATAATTTGCCCAATATTAAAGCACATTGTTAACTTATCCTTCCGGCCAGGAATGTTGCCTGATGCTCTAAAACTCGCATGAATTACTGCTATGTTAAACATGGGAATACATATGTTTTTAGTATTTATAGACTTGTACCTCTTCTACCAGCTATAAGTACAAATGCTTGAAATAGTCATTTATTTGAGACTCGTCGATTTCCTTCTTAACAATAACATCCTTAATCTTCAGCAGCGTGGCATTTTGCAAACTAAATCAACAGAATCAGCTGTAGTTAGTTTTCGAAAGGAAAGACCATGTTGTTCGGGCCTCTATAGGTTTTACCAAAGCAATTGATTTCTTAGATCATACTATTTATCTTGAAAAACTTAAATTTGGTGGAAAATTGTTTAACAAACTGTACCAGTCAGTGGTACAGTAAAGGCCTAGGCATAAAGTATGTTATGGTGTGTGTGTGTAAAATACAGCCCACAGTCCGAGAGTTTGGTGGATAAAGAGACACAAACAGATTATACAAGTTAATATATATGTAGATGGGACGAGAGCCAACACACTCTCTTACAACATAAACGTACACATATATGTATGTTATCGTCCAGCCAATCTAAAAAAAAAATAGTTTTGGAAGCAATAACAACATTCGTTGTTCGCCTTCAACTGCTTCCAATTTCCTCAGTGTGTTGAGAACGTAGAAATAAGGCTATTGTATTATTATTATGTAACGCTTTTGGTATAAAGTGTTGTGGGTACGAAATGTGCTACGCATAAAACCTCCTTTGTACAGTCACGATCAAGAATGGTGGCCTACCTCTATAATGTCAACCACATGTCCATATTGGATTGATAAATCGCCAATGCGATTCCCTATTATAAGGAAATATGATAGTGGTATAGGTAGTTAACGTGTATTATTAGAGAGGATATATGGCCATAGAAGTGAGAGAGGATGGATGTAAACTGGATCCTGTGAACATCATAATGTGTTCTTATTATAACATGAAAGTTTTGTACTCTTACCTGGGACTCTAGAAAGTCAAGACAAAAGTCCACGGCGTGATAAAGAATAGTTAACCTTTTCCTATTGTATCGAAAAACCAATATCTGGACCCCCTCCTTTGATAGCACCAGCTGTAGAGAGCGACGCAATCAATAAAATGAAGGACGGTAAAGCTCCAGGGTGCTCTGACATTGTCGCTGAGATGATAAAAGCCTCAGGGGAGACTGGTGTCAGCTAATTAGTCACTGAGTTGATAAACACCATTACTAAAGATAAGAAAATCCCTGAGGATTGGCACAGACGTATAATAGTAAATGTATACAAAGGAAAAGGGGCTGCGCTAGATATAGGTAATTATAGGGGCCTGAAAATGCTTGACCAAATCATGAAGGTCTTTGAGGGTCTGATCAGGCAAAGCATCTCCATTGACGATATGCAGTTTGGTTTTATGCCAGGACGTGGTACAACCGATGCTATCTTCATAGTAAGGCAGATACAGGAAAGATACTTACTAAACGGCAGGGATCTTTACTTTGTGTTTGTAGACCTGGAGAAGGCCTTTGACAGGGTGTTGTGCAGTGGGCTATGAGAAACCTTGGTGTGGAAGAGTGGCTGGTGCATGTGATAATGAAGATGTATGAGGATTTGCGAACTGCGGTGAGGGTGAAAGGTGTACTAAGTTAGGAGTTCATAGTCCGTGTTGGAGTTCATCAGGGTTCAGTGTTAAGCCCCCTCCTCTTTATTATGGTCCTGGAGGCACTGTCTTGCGTTTTTAGATCCGGACTCCAATGGGAACTGCTTTATGCAGACGATTTAGTCCTAATAGCTGACAATGTGCAAAATGCTTAGGCCAAATTCAGAAGATGGAGAGAGGGCATGGCGAGCAAGGGTTTAAGAGTCAATATTAACAAAACGAAGGTTATGCATTGTAGATTGAGACGAGGCAATGTGGAATTGAGTGGTGCATACCCATGTGCAGTGTGTGGATAGGGTGTGGGCGCTAACTTGATTCGATGTAGCATCTGTCGATGTTGGGTGCACCATGGGAGTAAGCGCTGTAGTAAAATAAAAGGACCCCTGCCGAAGGATAAGTCAGAAATAGATAAATTTGAGTGCGTAGTGTACAAAGGTGAGCTTGTGTTAAATGATGATCCTGAGGCTGTGAATTTTGGAAATGAGTCATTGGAGATGGTGGACAAGTTTTGTTATCTAAGAGATACCATCTATGTCAGTGGTGGGGCCGAGGCTGCCACTGTCGCTAGAATTAGATGTGGCTGGGGGAATTTCAGAGAATGCTAACCATGAAAAGAATGCCTCTCCCTCTGAAGGGAAAGGTGTATGCCTCATATGTTAGAAGTTCAATGACGTATGCCTCAGAAACATGGGCCGTTAAAGTAGAGGATGTCAACAGAATGGAACGTAATGAGATGAGAATGGTGAGATGGATGTGTGGGGCCAGGCTGCAGGATAGAATAACAAATGATGAGCTGAGGAGAAGTTTAGGTATAAAGAGTATCAGCGAGGATATGCGTACAAGTAGACTGGGATGGTATGGACATGTGGAGAGAATGGATGAACACAATTGGGTGAAAAGATGCAGGTCTGTAATTGTGGAAGGAGCTGCACCAAGGGGTGGACCGAGGAAGACCTGGGATTGGACTATACGTGCCGATCTCAAATCCAAAAACTTGACAAGTGAAGCAGCCCTTAACAGGGTTGCCTGGAATACCGCGATTAGGACACGTATGTGTGGAGCACTCAGTCTTAACATTTTATGTATGTATGTACTGTATGTATGTATATATTAAGGAGAAGGAAAAATCCTACTTGGAGAAGGTATTCCATTTCATACACAAGTCCTAGAATCCATATATCGGAGTACACCATACAGACTACATTTAGTAGCTCACGTTAATTTGTGAGATATACTAAATATAACATGATTGTCTAGAGCCGCGGCGATCGAGTGGAGAGGGTAGTAGCAGAGAAAAGTGGCTTGGAGATACCAAAAAGTAAACTGAATCTTCAAAAAAATAGCTTGGTAAGTAAGTGGTCTCAAATTGAAGAATTAGTGAAAATTATGAACACTCATGAAGCGACTAATACTGACTGCTTAAAAAGAATAATTTCAGAACTTGACTCTATCACAGAATTTCATGAAATTGAAGGTTTTCAGTTCATTCAAGCACAGTTACAACTCCTTCTTATTCCTCCTAAAAGTCGCCGATATACAAAGCATATGTTAATTCTTGCAGCAGAACTGTTTTGTATATCACCCCGCAGCATATACAGTAGAATGCTTAGAAACTCCAAAGCAATTAGTCTTCCTTGTGAGAAACAGATTCGCCAATTGTTATCTCGCACTTATGCTGACAAGTGTCTCCCAATCCTTTTTGATCAGTTGAAGCCACAACAGCGGTTAGTTAACATTTTGTTTGATGAAGTCAAGCTTAAGCAGGCCCTTAGATTTACAGGAGAGCATAATAGTAGGCTATGCAACAAACGGACCAGAACATCTAGCAACATCTGCTCTTGCTATTGAAGTTGTTTGTCACTATGGAGGACCACGGTACATCATACGAATTCATCCTGTATCAAAACTGAATGCTATTCAACTGAAGGAAATATTACTTGAGGCTGTATATGTTGTTAAAGCTAGTGGTGGCCATCCAGTATCGTTCGTCTGTGACAACTGTCCACTGAATCAAGCTGTTTACAGAATGCTTGGGGGTCCTGGAAAAGTAACACTAGCACCAGATGGCATAAATGTTTTCCTTGTCTATGATTATGTTCACATCCTCAAGAATATGAGAAACAACTGGATCACAGAGAAATGTCAAGAATTACATTTTAGAAAGAACGGTACAGAATATTTGGCGTGTTGGAGTGATGTTAAAGCTCTTTACAATGAAGATCAGAAGACACCACTTCGTCTGACAAAACTCATACGCTCATCAGTATTTCCTAAACCATTGCAACGTCAGAGTGTGCCCTTAGTTTGCCAAGTGTTCAATGAGAAAACGATTGCTGCATTTGAAGGTCTTAAAGGAACTGTTAAATTTCAGGATGGAACAGTGATATACATAACACTGGTAACCAATTGGTTTAAAATGATGAATGTAAAAAGCAAGTACAGCGCAGTTCATTTACGAGACCAATATCGTGAACCTTGGACATTAAACTGTACAAACTTCAAAGCTCTGCAGGAAATGTGTACAGTTGTATCCAGCTGTCGGTGGACTGGTGGGCATGGCAGAGAGAAGAAACTAACACAGTCAACAGCAGATGCCTTTGTCATCACAACAAGGTATAACATAGAAGCAGCACAATATCTTTTTGAAACCCATGATTTTGCTTACATCCTCCTACCTGCTGTTTTTTCACAAGATCCCCTAAAAAAAAAAATTGGTCAAGCAAGACAACGTAGTGGAGGAAAATTTTACATTGACATTGGGGATGTTCAAGCAGCATCCAAAGTACAGCAGTTGCATCAGCTGTTGAAACGTGACATCGTTCCTGACCGAGCCAAAGAAGTAAGCTGTGAATTTTGTACAGCAGCAATAGATGATGGTGATTTACAACTTCTGGAAGAGCTGACATTACAAGACACTCAACTACTTCTAGATTCAGATGATACTTTAAAACATAAAATTGTCTACATTGGGGGATTTTTAGCTCATAAACATGGACAACAGGAAGTAGATTCTGGGGAATGCTTGTCATCAGAGTTTTTGACTGCGCTCAATCGAGGTGGGCTGAGTATGCCTACACTGGCTACTGTCTTCTTTGTACATAGTGGCATCACCCTTCAAATGTATCTTCAAGACTCGAAAAAGTGTTGTCGCATTAATTGAAACAATGCTTGTCTTATGTAGATGCTCCTTTAGCTAGCCATTCAGGAGCATGCCAGACATTGTGTAATGTGTTGTTTAAGGCCTTTGTATTTAATACAAGCGATCGGGAGTGTACACTAGGCTGCTTAAGGCGACAAGAGAAACTTTCTAATGTTTAAGTTAATGATTGTGTTATGTGACTTTTGATATATGTAAAATTATGTGTAAAGTAATATTTTGCAAAGGTTTTACTTTAATTTCTTCTAATATTTAATTAATGTAAGTCATGGTATGATGCTTTGCTTGTATAATACATGTTCTTATAAACTATCTCATTATAACTTTATATTTTCCTATTATGTTCAATCACGAAAGAGACTTATGAGTCAATCAACCAAAAACAAATGTTTTATTTTCCTTTACTTGGTTGCTCTAGTTAATAAGATGTTGTAGAGTAAAAACAAAAAGTCCCATATCCAGTAAAACTAAAATAAGACCTCAGTTTGTGGGCCTGACAATGGACCCAAGTTCCGGGACCCGAGTATGGCCGACGCCAGTCCTTATGTAGAGGAGTCTATGAGTTAAACAATGAAAGGAATAGATATGCACTTATAATGATTGTATTAACCTGCTTGAAAAAAAAAATGAATCTGCCCAATAATGAAACATTGAAACAAAGACTTGTCCGTTTGATAAATAAAACACAAATAATACAGATGTTTGTATACTGTATATACTGAATGTAAATCTCTGAATTATCCGCTTTGAATGCACGGTAAACAAATTGGTGATGAAGAAATATTATCAGGTCTGACCCCACGCTCCCAAATAAAGGCATATCGTCACTCATCGTAGATTCTTGTAGACACTCGTAGAATATGTAGTACTTGAAGGAGGATGAAATCCTACTCGTTGTGTCGCTCTTGTGTAACAAAAGAAAAATAAAGGCTGGATTGAAGTGATGGAGGTAAAAAAAGAGTCGATCAGGAACTCGTAGAAATTGGTCAATTCAGTAGCGTGACGAACAAAGCTTATGAGTGTGAGGGCATATGCATATCCTTACACCCAATAATTATGTAAGACCATTGCAGTTACCACTATGTAAATAGGGTGTTTCTTGTCATGTATATTGGTAGATAGATACTTGGTTGATTGAAGACTGGTAGACTCACTGGTAGATATGTCTGGTAGATACACTGATAGATACACAGGTAGATATATGCCTCCACCATCCCTTACCATAAATACAATGTTGATAATTATAGGTAATGGGATATAAATAATCTTCAGGATATGCAGGAACTTTGAATACAGGAACAATATGAATTACAGGAACGATCTTGATAGCAGGAACAGTATGAGTTGTAATTATGATGTAGGCTATACCTCCAGAGTTTATCTTCCTATGTATGAAGTATAGAGCTCTCTAAAACTGAACTTAACATCTTGAAATATAATTCCCAAATGTGAACCTCATAGCTCTCTCTACCCCAACCTCAGTAACTGTCATGTGACCACTTCCTGTTAACAACATGGCCTAAGATTGCTGTATACAGTACAGTGTTGCTATACCTGACACGGGCGTAAATGAGCCGGTGATGATTTTGAGATGACATTTGTTACGACTGAGGTTTATATATATCAGGGTTCTTATTCATTGGACTAGTAATGGCATAAATGCTACAACGGAAAGCGCTAGATCCAACCTCTGATGTATATTCCCAGTGAACAAAGAACACAAATACTCTCCAGAGTTCTATATGCAATAATAGGTTATCAAACTCTCAATAAATGTGCGTCTACTCTAGGCTTAAAGTTATGTGAAAACAGCCTATTACTACCTATAACCGAAGGTGCTTGGTTATGGTATGCAAAGTAAGGTGGTAAGAGAAGTTACAGCTTACGTTACTTTAATCCAGGGATTCCCAAACTCTTCAGCTCATTGACCCCTTAATGAAGCTTCAAATTATTCATCGACCCCCAAACATTTTAAAATAAGAATAATATAATGTTATGAAATAAGAACCGTATTACATGCATATTATATTAAAATAAATATGTGGAATTACAGTATAGTAGTACCTTAATATTAGTAGTAGTAGAGTCAATGTCTGCATTTTGTACTTCCAAGTCAAATTGTATAAGAATCCATTCAGGCACTTGCATTTTCTCCATGTCTTCAAAGCGCACTTTAAAGTCTTCAATCAATTTGGCCAGGTGTGCTATGTATGTTTCTATGTCACCATCTTTAATGCTTTCACTTTCTCCCAACTGTTGTAAGTTCGAAAAGTACTGAAAATCCCTATGTGCCATTGACGCTTTAAACAAGCCTAGTTTGCCTTAGAAGCCCAGTAGAATTGTCTTGGCCTGAATAATGGTAACATCTTTACCTTGCAGACGTTTCTGTACCTCAATAAACTTTGAATATACTGTAGGTCTGCCAAATAGAACAGAGCATTCTACATCTTTTTAGCTTCTCACATAGAGATGGGTCTACAACTCTACATCTTTTGAAACGTTCCTCACCTCTCCTGGCGTACCTCAAAGACAAACAACCGAGCCTAGAACAGTACAGAATGGTATAGGCAAAAAGCCCTCATTCGTGCATGCTCTACTCTCAATGGCACACAGACTAGAATTTACCCAATCAACTCCAGTTCTCAGGTATGTTGTGCAGCTTTTAACTAAAGCCAGCACCCATCGGAAACAATACCTTATAGTATCAGACTCCTAGTCTAGAATTATCTAATCCAGCAGAACACTAATAATTATAGGAAGCGGTACTGAACAATATGAATGCCAACCAATGCTTCGTGATCAACTTATCTTAACAACTAACATACATGGGTTATATAAGACCTTAACGCACAATACAACTGGCCAGCATGAAGCTGATTATGCAGAGTTAACCAGAAGGGGTATAATATTAATAAAAGGTGGTGAAAGATATGGAAAATGAGAGAGATAGGCAGAGGAAAAGGTTCTCAGGTGCAGAGAGGAGGACAGATATCAAAGGGATAAGAGGGATGGGCTCTAGAAACCAGATCTGAGGGAGAGAGTGGCGAGAGAGCTGTATATATACTAGCACTAGCTCGAGCCGCGTAGAAAAGCGGTAACAAGTCCTCTAGCCAATGCTAAAGAAGCCAGCCAAACATGACGTCACCAAACATGGTAAAAAACTCCTCCAAGAGGCCAGCTAGCTGTGACGTCATCAAGCATGTCAAAAAACACTGCGCGCCTCCTCTCACTCTGTTCTACTCTCTCTCTCTCTCTCTCTCAAATCCTATCATCACTACTTAATGATAAAACATATACTTTGCAATTAAATATATAAAGCCTTGACATGGGTGAAAACAAAGAGCCTTTCTGGACTGCCCATGACACGAGCTTTCATATGAAATAAAGCACACAATAATACATCAATTGTAGCCACATCCACTGCCCTGGCGATCCTAGCGAGTCACTGTAGGACAAGCCATGCAGTTCTAACGGAGCGGTTAACGTCACACCCCCCCCAAGATTTTTCTCAGAGGCCCAAGGCTCACAAAAATCTGATTGTTAGAACCCATGCTATATCTCTACTTCCCATCACCCAGCAGCAGTCAAATATCTGGCACAGTTCTCAACAAAACATTTTACAAAATTATAACCTCCCCAACACAATAGGTTAAATCATATGTAGATATGCTCCTCAAGAGCGAGCTTCTCTAGCCCAGCATTCTGAGAGGAGTGCAACTCAGAATTACTGTTATAACATACTGAAAAAATTCAACTATCAAAGAAAGAGTTTTTATTTGATGTTGTTATGTTTTTAATTTGTTTATTTCGGCTGCACTATAGGGGCAAGCCTAGTTTTTTCTTCTATACCAAACGCTCAACTCCTGCTTTACGACCCAATACGCTGGGCTACAACTGCGAGCCAACAAGCACCAAGGGCAAATTACTATTCAAACTAAAGCAGGAGGCTACCCGTGTGTCAATCTACCCAGGATCATATACCCTTGAAAGACAATCTGCAACCACGTTGTCACAACCGGCAATATGGCGTATGTCCAGGTTATATACCAATAACCTTAGTGACCACCTGGTCAGCCTCATATTCCGATTGTGAAACTGGTCCAAGAACTTGAGAGGGTGATGATCTGTGTAAACTACAACGACCGGACCATAGGCTGGAACATAGACCTCGAAATGCCCAAGCACAACAGCCAGTAGCTCCTTCTCGACAACAGAGCAGCTCCCCTGGGCTGAATTGAACTTCTCCGAGCAGAAACTAACAGGATGCTCCAGCCCTTCATCGTCCTCTTGCATAAGGACGGCACCAGCCCCCACACCACTAGCATCCGTTGCTAGTTGGAAAGGTAGGCTAAAGTCAGGGGCCCTGAGGATCGGGTGAGTGCACAACAGGTGTTTTACTACTCTAAACGCCTTCTCACACTCAGGCGCCCATTTGACTTTCTTATCCTTCCAGTTATCCTCCACCTGAGCTTGACTGTCCCGTTCTCCTTCTCCACCTTGACTGCTAAACGTCATCACAGGCACAGTGAGAGGCTCAGGGGGGTGCCTCACATACTCCCTCATGAGATTACCGTGACATAACCGACCGCGCTCACGCCTGTGTGGAGCGGCCACCAAGTAATCCAGGTCCGACAGCTTCCCAACCACCCCACAAGGACCAGCGTACTTCGCGGATAAGGGGTGACCTACAAGGGGCAGTAGAATCAACACCTCCCGACCCACGTGAAACTCCCGGAGCTTAACCTTGAGGTCGTACCTATCCTTCATGAGGGCCTGAGAGCTAGTCAAATTACGGCCAGCCAACTCCAGACTGCGCAACATCCGTTCTCGACTGTCGAGGACATACAAGAGCATAGAACAAGGTTTTTCTGCGCCCTCCCATATTTCTTTAACCATATGGAGAGGCCCTCTGACACGGTGTCCAAAGACGAGCTCATTAGGGCTGAATCCCAAACTTTCCCCAGGTACCTCCCGTGCAGCAAATAAAACATATGGCAGGCCAAGATCCCAACCTTTCCCACTCTCAAAGCAACAACAACGAAGCACAGATTTCAAGGCTGAGTGCCATCGCTCCAACACACCCTGGCTCTCCGGATGATACGCAGATGACACAACCGTAACAATCCCATGCTGCGGAATTGCTTGAACAAAGAGGTTAGAAGTGAAGTTGGATACTTGGTCTGACTGAATCCCCTGCGGGTAACCATACCGGGAAAAATACACTAGCAAGTTTTGGACCACCGTCTTCGCTGACCCATTTCTCATAGGGTACGCGTCAGGGTCCCTTGTTGCTACATCTCCCGACTGTGCCTCACTGTCCTCCTCCAACTCGACAGCACCGGTACCACATTCAAGAACCTCCGGGTCTTCTAATTTCAATTTACGAATGTCCGAAGGAGCAAGCTAATCTAAGTGCTTGCGAAACAACTCATGCCCCCCTCCTACATTGAATTTAGCCTCCCGTTGCTCTCTCTCTGTGTATCGTTGCTGTTTCTTCGTCTTTTTAAGCCCATCCTCTGCCTTCTTACTAACAGTTAATGGGTCTTCTCCAGACTCTAAAATTGGTCCTAATAATGAGTCCCCGAGAATGTCCGTTGATACTAAACTCTCAACCGCATCAACTTTCAACCCTTTCTCGGTACCTTTCCTCCGCTTGTCTAAAGACTGTTGACCAGAATGTGACTCCCTGGATGCAAGAGATCTGGTGACAACACACGCCATAGGTTGCACCGGACACTTCTCAACCCACTCCTGCTCCTCCCTACTCATGTCGGCCGGCTTCTCGGCAACGACTAAGGGTGGAGCCTCAGAAGTAGGCCCCGCAAAGTCGTTGCCGAGAAGGAGGTCGACGCCCCCAACAGGTAACTTCTCCACAATTCCTACATCCAGGTCACGAGTCACACCATCAACTTCCATCTTCATTCTTACAAGCGGGTATGACCTTGTTGCATTAACTCCCTGAACCACAACCACCCGCGCCGTATTTACAGGTTTACCAGTGAAATTCCTCAACAATGTTTGCGATGCCCCAGTGTTACGCAAAATTCTCACCTCATGTCTTCTACCCCCCCACTCCACACAACCGAGTCCCCTGTGGTCACTAAAGGCATCACGGACAGGGAATAGGCCTTCCGGATCCTTCTGCACTGGCAGTGTATTTACCTCGGAAGAATTGCCTCTAACAAACTCCGATGTCCTCTTGAACACTCCAATGCCGTGAGCAAAAGACACGGCTGCCGGAGGAGGTCGACTAGGGCACTCATTTGCCTTATGACTAAAACACATAAATTTCGGTTTCGGCTTATACTGTGATGTAAAAGGCCCCTGACTTTTCTTACACGGCGTGGTGTTAGGTTTGGATTCAGTTTTAGTTTCACTGCTTTTTTGTTTAAATGTGTCATTGCTACGGGGAGGGGGAGGATAACGGTCCCTAGCACTTGCATCGTACTTCTGTGAGGACCCGCAACCCCGAATCAACGACAGCCGTCGATCAGCCATTTCTGCTGCTTCGACTAGAGTTCTTGGGTTTTTCTCCTTTAAGTTCAAAGTTAGATCACCGCCCGTGCTCTTAAAGAACTGCTCCAACATCATCAACTGCTTAACTTCATCAAACGTTGTTACCTTCTCAGATCGGAGCCAGTTCCCCATAGCATCGGACAAGTCCCGGGCGTGTTCCAAAAAGGTGCTATCTCTTCCCTTGGTTACACCCCGGAACTTCAAACGGTACGTTTCTGGTTGCAGTTCGTAAGCCCTCAGGACAGCCTCCTTGAGATCCTCATACACAATACATGACTCCAAAGGTAACGCATCATAGGCTTTAAGACCCTTGCCTATTAATCTAGAGGATACAAGTGCTGCCCATTTATTCTCTGGCCACTGGTGTTCCTGGCACTTCTTCTCAAAGCGTGCGAAAAATTCTGTTACCCCACTCTCATCAAACACCGGAACCAGTTTCAATAAATGCGAGAGAGATTGATCATGAGCACGGTTACCAGCCCCAAGTCGCTGTCCCGTTGTCTCTACTCGCGACTCTCTACGTCCATGTCGGCACAGTACCTAGTCGACTCAGCTTGGATTTTTGCTAGCAGTTGTGTTCCGAGCTTGAAAATAAACTAATCTCCTATGCTGATGATACAACTTTATATGCGTCAATTGCATCACCAATAGATCGACACGTAATTGCTACTGCTCTGAATAGGGATTTAGCCAAAATTACATCATGGTGTGAACTTTGGGGCATGAAACTTAATGCTAGTAAAACACACTCCATTATCATCAGCAGATCTCGTACCTTGGATCCTCCCCATCCTTATCTACAAGTTTCTGGCGAGCAAATTGAGAATGTGGATACTCTGCGTTGTTAGGAGTTACTCTTGATCCCAAACTTACTTTTGAAAAGCATATTCGTTCTTTCTCCTCTTCCATTTCCCAAAAATTGGTCTGCTTCGCAAGG
Source organism: Paralithodes platypus (assembly GCA_032716605.1). Lineage (NCBI taxonomy): Eukaryota > Metazoa > Arthropoda > Malacostraca > Decapoda > Lithodidae > Paralithodes > Paralithodes platypus. The sequence continues at coordinate 46,221,517 of CM064533.1, read as the reverse complement.
TTTATAAAACATTTGCTTGTGACGCCACAGTTATCAAGTCTTTTTATGCTTTTATTTTGCCACATTTCGAGTACTGCTCACCTGTCTGGTTGTCAGCAGCTGACTGCCATCTCAAGTTGCTTGACAGGTCGCTAAATTCCATCAGTTTTATTCTACCTAATTTGTCTCTTGATCTGTGTCATCGACGTAAAGTTGGTGCCCTTAGTCTTTTATTTAAAGTTTTTAACAACCCTCAGCATCCCTTACATGGGGTTCTGCCTGGGCCCTATGTCCGGGCTCGTGCAACTAGATTCACAAGCAATCTTAATTATCTTGCCATGAGCCGTGTTAATTTTTCTACTACACAGTTTTCACGGTGTTTTGTGCCGGCCATGGTTGACTTGTGGAATAAGTTGCCAAATGAGCTAGTCAATTCAGCTAATATCTCCATTTTTAAGTCTAGAGTTAATGCTTTTTTGCAGCATTAATTCTAATTTTTAAACTTATTTTATTCTATTTTATTGTATTATATTTAAGCTTGATATCCTCCACTGCATAATATGTTATCTGTGTTTAATATGTGTATGTGTACGGTACAGTATACAGTGTATGTTTTTATTTTTTCCTAAGTTGCCATAGTCTCTCTCCAGTGCCTCCGGGTGTTTTGTGTGGATTGATCTTGATGGTGTTTCTGCACCCTGGTTGGAGACTTCGGCATCTCATATAATAATCATAATAATAATAATAGCTCTATTTGCTTGTGATACTGAAGCTCACATGCCCTTTGTTGCTGCTGAAGCTCACCTGCCCTTTGTTGCTGCTGAAGCTGAAGCTCAGATACCCTGATAGCCTTTCTCTCTTCGATCTTAGCTAATTCGAGCTGATACAATAATTCTTGAGTTAACCCTGGAGGAGGTGAAGGTGCTACAATGTTTGAAATTACCAGTGGTCCCCCCAGGGGCAACCCACCCTGCCAGTCACCACCCAACTGTGGAAGCGTACCCGGGGTCGGCAAACCACTGGGATGGCTGGGAGTCGAGTGTAGTACAAAGGAGTACAAAGGAAATCAAGCAACAACAGATCTAGTGACCCTTCTAGGTTGCTTGTCCTCCAAAACACTGAGGATCAAGTGTCCAAACAGTGGTTTAGAGTGGGTAAGGGAACATTGGAAAGGGAATTACTGCCCTGGAACTAATGTCCGTGGCAGGATTAGGAAGTTAGTAGGGGACAGATGGGTTAGTAACTGAGGGGGGGATAAAATAAAGTTATTCATTTACAAACGCAGTCAGTCGCGGGTTTGATGCGAGATATTTGTCTAGGCGGAGTTTAAATGAATCAACGGTGATGCAGTCTATAACGTTTCGGGGAAGCCCATTCCACAAGTTGACAACTCGATTGAAGAAGAAATTCTTAGATTCGTGTGAGTTAAAAGATTTACCAATAATTTTGCAACCGTTTCCCCGCGTGTAATTAGATTGGTCGATAGTGAAGTACTTACTACAGTTCATATTGTCGATGCCTTTGATGATTTTGAACACTTGAATTAAGTCACCTCTTAATCTGCGCTGGGTTAAAGGAAATAGATTTAATTCTAGAACACGCTCTTCGTATGGTTTGTTCTTTAGGCTAGGTATCATTTTGGTAACTCTACGCTGAACTCGTTCTAGCTTGTTTATATCTTTTTGGTAATAAGGGCACCAGGATTGAACGCAGTATTCCAGAAGAGGGCGGACTAAGGAATTGTAAAGGGTTAGGATAACTTCTTTGGATTTATGCTCAAATGACCTGCCTATAAAGCCAATTATTTTGTTTGCCTTCTAACAACTTCTGAACATTGTTGACTCGGTTTTAGGTTACTCGATATTGTTACTCCCAGATCGGTTTCTCTGTTTACATTCTTAAGCTGAGTGCCATTCATCGAATAGTTTGCTTTCTCATTTAGGTATCCGATATGTAGTACTTTACATTTATCCGCATTGAAACTCATTTGCCAAATTTGGGCCCAACATGACAATTTATCTAGATTGTGTTGCATATCGTCAACTTGTTCTTTTGAGAGTACGCTATTTGCAATTTTGTATCGTCAGCAAATTTTGAGATTGTACAGGTGAGACCCTCATCTATGTCGTTGATGTAAATTAGAAAGAGAATTGGTCCTAGTACCGATCCCTGGGGTACCCCGCTACTTACATTGGTCCATTTTGATGCCTTACCGTTTATGACTACTCTTTGCTTTCTGTCTTTGAGCCAATTTTCTATCCATTTCAACACACCGTCTTGTATTCCATGCGCTTTTAGTTTTAGCAGTAAACGTTTGTGGGAACTTTGTCAAAGGCCTTTTGAAAATCAAGGTATATAATATCTACAGCTTTACTCTCATCGTAGAGGTTGAGGATATCGTGGAAGAAGTCTAAGAGGTTTGTTAAACAGGAACGTTTTTTACGAAAGCCGTGTTGAGTATCTTTAAGTATGTTATTTTCCTCTAAGTGATTTACGAGTCTGTCTCGTATGACCGTTTCTAGCATTTTACATACAACTGAGGTTAAGCTAATTGGACGATAGTTACTGGGTAGGGATTTGCTGCCTTTTTGAATATCGGTGTTACGTTGGCTAGCTTCCACTGATCGGGCATAGTTCCAGACTGCAAGGATTTATTGAATAGTAATGTCAGTGGTTTAGAGAGCTCATCCTTAGCTTCCTTTAGAACTCTAGGCGAGATTGTATCAGGTCCAGGCGTTTTATTTACCTTGAGTTTATCTAAACAATTAAATACTTCTCTCTCTGTAACGGTGATATTGCTTAGAACATCTGAATTATCAATCTGAATCGGCGATGGTGTTGGGATATCACTGAGGTCTTCTGTTGTAAAAACTGATGCAAAGAAGGTATTGAGGGCATTACTCATTTGTTCTTCGTCTTTGGTGTATTCTCCATTTTCATCGACTAACGGTCCAACAGTTGAAGTAACTACTTTTTTCTTTCTGATATAACTATAGAATTCTTTCGGGTTTGTTTTACTTTGATTCGCAATATGTAACTCTAAGGTCTTTTTACTTTGCTTAATTAACTTTTTGGCTTTGCGTCGTAGCTCTACAAATTTCAGCCGTTCTTCGTCATTTTGTGAGGATTTTAATCTATCATTAGCAAATTTTTTAGCAAGCAGGCAGTTTGAAATATCTTTATTCCACCATTTGGGCTTATTATTATGGCCTGGACGCCGAGTTTTCGATGGTATGCAGTCTTGCACTGCTTTTAGGTAAGTGGCTTCGAATAACTTCCAAGATGTATTTATGTCGTTATTGTGAATTAAAAAGCTCCAGTCAGTTTCTTTAAACATAGCTCTAAGTTTATGGAAGTTTGCTTTCTTGAAATTAGGGACTTTTTCGATGCTACTATTTGGTTCGTTACTAGTAAACTTTAAAGTGAAAGTTATCGTACGATGGTCGCTGTTACTGAATTCATCACCAACATTCAAATTCTCTATTAATTTCTTTTGTTGCAAGTACAATGTCAAGAACGTTATTACCACGGGTCGGCGTTCCAACAAATTGATAAAGCGAACTCTCTTGCAAGTTCGTATACAAGTCATGTCCGGAGTGTGAAGTAAGAGTATCGCCCCACTTGGTCACAGGTAAATTAAAGTCACCAAAAATTACGGTATCTTGTGAGTTACTTACATCTGCAATTTGTTCGTAAATTTCTCGGTCAGTTTGCACTGATTGAGCTGGAGGTCTGTATATTAATGCAAGTATTATTTTGGTACCTTTATTATTCTTTATTAGCACAAAAGATGCGTCGACGTTCACAATTTGAGGTTTTGACAAGAGGGTAGGGTTAAGACTTTCTTTGATATAAAGTAAAACGCCACCTCCATTTCGATTTATTCGGCTTTTCTCAAACATTACATAACCGGGAAGTGAATACTCTGCTAAAAAGTCTCTATCTTCTGTATTGAGCCAAGATTCTGTTATGCCAATCACATCATAATTTTCTGTAAACACTAGCTCCTCTAAATCTGAAAATTTATTACGTATGCTACGAGCGTTTGCATAGAAACCTTTAAATTTGTTATTTTAGAACTCACGGAACGCTCTTTAATTAAATTTTTGGTTCTTGTCGGATCTACATTTATGTTCATGGCTGTCCTCGGTCCTCGCTGTCTTCGGTCCTTATCGCTGGTGGTCCTCGGTTGCCTCTGTTTTTTTCTTGGCGTTGGATGATTTATGTCACTGCTGCTTCTTCTCGGATGGCGTTTTTTGATCCATGGCTGCGGACTGCTTCGTGTAGGAGACGACCCATGCGTGCTGAACCCACAGGGTTTAGATGAGTGCCATCCTTGCGGAACAGAGTAGGCTGGTTGTAGAAGTTGTCCCAGAGGTTGATGAATTCAACTTCTTCCCTCAGACACAATGTTTTAGTCGGCTATTTGTGCTGAAAGCCTTGTCGTAGAATTTGTCAGGTGCGTCGATCTTGGGGAGAATGCCTGAGATGATGATATTCCTTGACTTGTTTTTGTAGTGCTGGATCATCTTGCGATATTTCTCCATCAACTCTTCGGATCTGGTGCGCATGACGTCATTTGAACCAGCATGGATGACAAAAAGGGTATTTTCATTTGCATCCTTTGTGGTATCTTCGAAGGCTTCCACAATGTCGTCCAGTCCAGCTCCTGGGATGCAAAATCTTTTTCGTTGATTTGGGACTCTGTCGCAGAACTCTTCGACCTGTCCTCGTAGGATGGAATCCCCAATGAGCCTGGTTTCTTCTGGTTCGTCTTCCATCTCTACCAATATCTCAAATCTGTTGGACATTTGTGTTCTTTGTTCACTGGGAATATACATCAGAGGTTGGATCTAGCACTTTCCGTTGTAGCATTTATGCCATTACTAGTCCAATGAATAAGAACCCTGATATATTTAAACCTCAGTCGTAACAAATGGCGACCTTACCTAGGATTTGGTGAACCTACATTTATTAGCATTGTAGGGGAAGCATGGCCGAAGGGCTCTGAGCACTCAACCCATCTCGCTCACCAGTCACCCTGCCCAGTACACACATCATCAAGTTATCCCTGGTCATGCTGCTAGTACCCGCATGACCGATAGCTGTGGCCAGGCATTGGAGACCGTACCGATCCATACCCTCCAACCGCTCGGCAGTAACAGGCCATTGCAAAAATATCCTAGCATCCTCCTCACAGTTCACCTGATTAACCCTTTCATCATACTGCTGTTCCTCAGTTTCGACATTACGTACTGTGTCTTCATTCTCCTCTGATCCGGTATAAGACATGATGCTCACAAAAAATTTCCCACCTCAATATTCAGAAAAGAAGCACCCCAAACTCTTATACCTCAATATACACACAAACATTCTCGGAAATACTCAAGGGCTATACTATGTTGCAAACAAAAAATATTCTTGCTGATCCCCGCAAAATATTCCCCAAAACAACAAATGTTCCCTGCTAATAAATGTAGGTTCACCAAATCCTAGGTAAGGTCGCCATTTGTTACGACTGAGGTTTAAATATATCAGGGTTCTTATTCATTGGACTAGTAATGGCATAAATGCTACAACGGAAAGTGCTAGATCCAACCTCTGATGTATATTCCCAGTGAACAAAGAACACAAATACTCTCCAGAGTTCTATATGCAATAATAGGTTATTAAACTCTCAATAAATGTGCGTCTACTCTAGGCTTAAAGTTATGTGAAAACAGCCTATTACTACCTATAACCGAAGGTGCTTGGTTATGGTATGCAAAGTAAGGTGGTAAGAGAAGTTACAGCTTACGTTACTTTAATCAATAAATGTCAGGCACTCCTGCATGAAAGAAAGTGCACTAAAGTCCTTCAACACCAACAAGGAATCTTCTTTAAATGTTAGATGCTATCAAGATGCTCGAATCGGAAATGGAACCCCAAAAAGGCTGGCAGCGGAACAATGCTCGAGCAGGCTATGCTCACAAAAAGGCAGGAGATATAATGCAGTCGGAGCCAAGAATATCCTAAACGCCACAACAATAATAATAATCGCCACGACAATGCAGTATTCCTATCAACAAAAAGAGCCTAAGTCGTTTGTGTCTCAATACATCAAACTAGGCTGCGAAATGCTTGTGTAATCATAAACGGGTATGCATAAAAAGAGTAATTGGTTTAATATACTTAATGTCTACTGTGACTGATAAAGTCTAGCTAGAGTCAATGATACAAGATACTGGTGCGCATGGCATGCCGCATAGCCTAGTGCAAATCTCAAGTCTGTGCGTCAAATATTACGTTATAGGGAAGGGTAGCTCTCTTGAGAAACCTTAATACCGAAGTATTAAGCGTTCTCCTGGTGTACCTCAAAGACAAACAACCGAGCCTAGAACAGTACAGAATGGTATAGGCAAAAAGCCCTCATTCGTGCATGCTCTACTCTCAATGGCACACAGACTAGAATTTACCCAATCAACTCCAGTTCTCAGGTATGTCGTGCAGCTTTTAACTAAAGCCAGCACCCATCGGAAACAATACCTTACAGTATCAGACTCCTAGTCTAGCATTATCTAATCCAGCAGAACACTAATAATTATAGGAAGCGGTACTGAACAATATGAATGCCAACCAATGCTTCGTGATCAACTTATCTTAACAACTAACATACATGGGTTATATAAGACCTTAACGCACAATACAACTGGCCAGCATGAAGCTGATTATGCAGAGTTAACCAGAGGGGGTATAATATTAATAAAAGGTGGTGAAAGATATGGAAAATGAGAGAGATAGGCAGAGGAAAAGGTTCTCAGGTGCAGTGAGGGAGACAGATATCAATGGGATAAGAGGGATGCGCTCTAGAAACCAGATCTGAGGGAGAGAGTGGCGAGAGAGCTGTATATATACTAGCACTAGCTCGAGCCGCGTAGAAAAGCGGCAACAAGTCCTCTAGCCAATGCTAAAGAAGCCAGTCAAACATGACGTCACCAAACATGGTAAAAAACTCCTCCAAGAGGCCAGCTAGCTGTGACGTCATCAAGCATGGCAAAAAAACACTGCGCGCCTCCTCTCACTCTGTTCTACTCTCTCTCTCTCTCTCTCTCAAATCCTATCATCACTACTTAATGATAAAACATATACTTTGCAATTAAATATATAAAGCCTTGACAAACACTGTGTTGCTGAATTTACATTATGTGTAAGACCAGTTACTTAGGTACAAAGGAGTACAAAGGAAATCAAGCAACAACAGGTCTAGTGACCTTTCTAGGCTGCTTGGCCTCCAAAACACTGAGGATCAAGTGTCCAAACAGTGGTTTAGAGTGGGTAAGGCAACATTGGAAAGGGAACTACTGCCCTGGAACTAATGTCCGTGGCAGGATTAGGAAGTTAGTAGGGGATAGATGGGTTAGTAACTGAGGGGAGGATAAAATAAAGTTATTCATTTACAAACGCAGTCAGTCGTGGGTTTGATGCGAGATATTTGTCTAGGCGAAGTTTAAATGAATCAACGTTGCTGCAGTGTACGACATCTCGGGGAAGCCCATTCCATAAGTTGACAACTCGATTGAAGAAGAAATTCTTAGCTTCATGTGAGTTAAAAGATTTACCAATAATTTGGCAACCGTTTCCCCGCGTGTAATTTGATTGGTCGATAGTGAAGTACTTACTACAGTTCATAAAGTCAATGCCTTTGATGATTTTGAACACTTGAATTAAGTCGCCTCTTAATCTGCGCTGGGTTAAAGGAAATAGATTTAATTCTCTAAGACGCTCCTCGTATGGTTTGTTCTTTAGGCTAGGTATCATTTTGGTAACTCTACGTATGAACTCGTTCTAGCTTGTTTATATCTTTTTGGTAATAAGGGCACCAGGATTGAACGCAGTATTCAAGAAGAAGGCGGACTAAGGAATTGTAAAGGGTTAGGATAACGTCTTTGGATTTATGCTCAAATGACCTGCCCATCAAACCAATTATTTTGTTTGCCTTCTTAACAACTTCTGAACATTGTTGACTCGGTTTTAGGTTACTCGATATTGTTACTCCCAGATCGGTTTCTCTGTTTACATTCTTAAGCTGAGTGTCATTCATCAAATAGTTTGCTTTCTCATTTTGGTATCCGATATGTAGTACTTTACATTTATCCGCATTGAAACTCATTTGCCAAATTTGGGCCCAACATGACAACTTATCTAGATTGTGTTGCATATCGTCAACTTGTTCTTTTGAGAGTACGCTATTTGCAATTTTTGTATCGTCAGCAAATTTTGAGATTGTACAGGTGAGACCCTCATCTATGTCGTTGATGTAAATTAGAAAGAGAATTGGTCCTAGTATTGATCCCTGGGGTACCCCGCTACTTACATTGGTCCATTTTGATGCCTTACCATTTATGACTACTCTTTGCTTTCTGTCGCTGAGCCAATTTTCTATCCATTTCAACACACCATTTTGTATTTCATGCGCTTTTAGTTTTAGCAGTAAACGTTTGTGGGGAACTTTGTCAAAGGCCTTTTGAAAATCAAGGTATATAATATCTACAGCTTTACTCTCATCGTAGAGGTTGAGGATATCGTGGAAGAAGTCTAAGAGGTTTGTTAAACAGGAACGTTTTTTACGAAAGCCGTGTTGAGTATCTTTAAGTATGTTATTTTCCTCTAAGTGATTTACGAGTCTGTCTTTTATGAGTGTTTCTAACATTTTACATACAACTGAGGTTAAGCTAATTGGACGATAGTTACTGGGTAGGGATTTGCTGCCTTTTGTTAATATCGGTGTTACGTTGGCTAGCTTCCACTGATCAGGCATATTTCCAGACTATTAAATAGCAATGTCAATGGTTTGGAGAGCTCATCCTTAGCTTCCTTTAGGACTCTAGGCGAGATTTTATCAGGTCCAGGCGTTTTATTTACCTTGAGTTTATCTAAACAATTCAATACTTCTCTCTCTGTAACGGTGATATTGCTTAGAACATCTGAATTAGCAACCTGAATCGGCGATGGTGTAGGGATATCACTGAGGTCTTCCATTGTAAAAACTGATGCAAAGAAGGTATTGAGGGCATTGTGTGTATCAATTTAGTAAATTGCACTACAGTTCTCATACAACTGTAGCTGCTGCAGAGGGAATCATATTCCAGGTAAACAGACATGTTAGCTGAATGTCCTGCACATACACAGTGTAATGTTTATTTAGCACTGTAATGCACCCGTATTTGTAATTTGTATCTAAATTTCGGCTAAGGTCTTTGTTGATATTCGCATCGTCCACTATATTTCGTACGCTGGATGGAGTTCACATTAACATTATTACTGGTGAACAATTCAAAGCCACAATAATAGAAATACTGTACAGTTGTCCACATGAGTTAATACTCACTCAGTGATTTCAGGTATGGACGGAAAAACAGTATGGTTGAAATACGTGTCGTTCGTTTATTTATTTATCTTCTAGTATAGTTAAAAATGCATTTAGCTCAATCTTGAAAACCATATATTTGTTCTTTTTTGTGATAGAGAAAATAACTGCACAACATATTATCAATTAAGTGAATCGTAAGAACAATTTACAAATGTTTAAATCCAGTTGTTACAAAACATTTATGAATGGAGGATGCCTTTAGGCACATGGACCTTTTTGTTTTATCTGTGTTTTTCCTTCCTCCGTTCATTGTCTCAAAAAAAAAAAAAATAATAAAACTTAATAATAAAATTTCCAACGCAGAAATTGCCATTACTTTCAACCTCGTATGTATTAAAGAAAATGTATTACCTGGCTTTACTAACATAAAACTTCACGAGAATGCCAGACATCGCACCATCACCCTCCAGTTTCGTGAAGAACTGGTGAAGGACGAAATAATTGAAAAACGAGAGCTAGCCAACAACCTTCGTAAAGAACGAGATGCTCTTCTACGGATTTGGGAAGACGAAACCCCTCCAGACCACCTCAAAGCCGAAATCAACACAGCCCTCGAACAACTCCTTGAACAACACAGAAGACAAGCCGAAAACACAACCATAAAAAAGCTTGCCCGTCTTTATGGCGGAAACATAAAACTTCCCCAACCAACAAAAGGATACATAAACCTGACTAACACCATTCTGACCCTGGACCAAGAAGACCTCCTCAACAAAGGCCTCAACTGCAACTACAGCTCCAAACCTCGTTCTCCGCAACAAACCAGCTTCCACCAAGATAAAGAGCCCGATGACCGACGATCACGTCATTTACCAACATACCTGTAATTATGAGGACTGTGGACCTCATTCCTATATTGGCATGACGCAGACTCGTCTTTCACGTCGGTTAACTCTTCACCTTCAGGCTGGAGCCATCAAAGACCACTATCTCACCCCCAACCACCCCCACCTCACACGCAACGAGTTAGAGAAACACACCACCATACTCGATAAAGAAAGTGACCCAAAAGTAAAGTTTTTGAGTTACGTTAAAGGAGCTTCTAAAATAATACCGTATGTAAGGGAGCTTTGTGACCGTTCTAATAGATATGCGACCTACACTATTTAAATTCGTCCGATACATATAGTAAATTAAGTCTCCCCACAGTATTAACCAGTAAATCCTAAAAATATTAATATACGTTATAAAGATGAAATACCAAAACAAGTACTGTATGCTATATACATTCTCTTGCTCTGCCTGCACACACATATACTTCGGGACGGCAACTATATTCAACTATATAATCAAGATACGTGTATTTGACTACAAGGATGTGTCTTGCAGGAGTTTCATAAATTTAGCAAACCAATGATGTACGAAATTCTTCTCAAAATTACGTAGAACGAAGGTTATTAGGTTACCACAATATGAATATTGTCATTCATTGAAAAACAAAATACTAAGAAATAAAAATATATACTGTGTGTTACAGTATATTTAACTGTGCTACACAAAACACATTTACATTGTTTTTTCTCCCGTTGTTGCTTCTGTTCTAGGTTCCCGGTGTATCCAGACTTTCTCTTTTATTTTTTGTTCTTTGGTATGTCTTTCACCACTTAACCAAGCACAACACGGTGAGAGAGAGAGAGAGAGAGAGAGTTGGAGTTGGACAAGAACAAATTGAGGGAGAGAGCGAGTAATGGAAAATGCTTAGTGAGGAATGGACTTAACGTAGGTCTGTGAACTTTGTAGGAGTTTGAGTTTCTGTGTTAATATGTTGGAGACGAATATAAGCGATTTAATGCCACTGGTAAACTTTATAAACAGTAATAGTTGTACCTATATATTTATTCTTTCAAATGTCATCTCCTTACGTCGACACATATGATGACAAATATGATTAGCTTCATCTGATCCTGTTGCAGAGTTGTACAATGTGTAGTTATATTTTTGTATTTGACAAAACACCTGAGGGTACTGATATCGGTCAAATCAGTATCTCAAGAAATATATATATATATATATATATATATATATATATATATATATATATTACTTGTGTTACGTATACAAGCCATCAGGCTCAAAATTACAGGATACTGAAATTATAATACGTCATTAGGGCTCTCACGCGCGGGTAACCATTACACAAAAGTTCACGATTGAATGTTTAAATATTTACGGTGAGATTAATTATTTGTCATGCCATAAGGCAAGCCCTCGTAGCAAAAAGGTGATGTTCCTTTGCTCCGGTTCTCGTCTCATATTAACACCATAGTATAATATAAAATAAATTTGAAATGTGAACAGCTAACTCACGGACATAAATCTACTTTATACTTTCACTTCCCTTCCATGCATATTACTTTGTTTTCTATCTATTCAATTTCTTCCACTTCCCTTCCATCCAAATGCTTTCAGTTTTCCTTCATCCACATCCTTCCACTTTCCCTTCATCCATATTTCTCCACTTTCCCTTCATCCACATCTTTTCACTTTCCTTCCATCCTCATCTATCCGCATTCCCTCCATCCACATGTTTCTACTTTCCCTCCATCCACATCCGTCCACTTTCCTTCCACACACATCCTTCCACTTTCCCTCCATCCACATCCTTCCACTTTCCCTCCATCCACATCCTTTCACTTTCCCCCCATCCACATTGTTCCACTTTCCTTCCATCCATATCTTTCCACTTTCCCTTCATTCACATCTTTCCCTCCATCCATCCACATATGTCAACTTTCCCTCCATCCACATCCTTCCACTCTCCCTCCATTCACACCCTTCCACTATCCGTCTATCCACATATTTCCACTTTCCCTCCATCCACATCCTTCCACTTTTCCTCCATCCACATCCTTCCACTTTCCCTCCATCCACATCCTTTCACTTTCCCCCCATCCACATATTTCCACTTTCCCTCCATCCACATCCTTTCACTTTCCCCCCATCCACATATTTCCACTTTCCCTCCATCCACATCCTTTCACTTTCCCCCCATCCACATATTTCCACTTTCCCTCCATCCACATCCTTCCACTTTCCCTCCACCCACATCCTTCCACATCACGTCCATCCACAACTATCCACTACTCGGCATGTCCTAGTTGTCTATTTCTTTACCAATTGTTCTCTCTAACGGGGGAGGGTTTCTGGATCCCCTTCTCCCTCATTTTAACTCCATTAGTTTTAAAAATATAAGAAATGTTTCCCATTACCTTGGCAATTGTAAGACCTTTCCTCCATTTAGGTATCGATTTTTTCCTGGCGAGGGATAGCGATCCTGCAATTTAGGAGCAACCGACGGAGGGCTAGGGCATTCTTCTACTGAAAAATGCACACATTTATCTCGAAGGGGGGTGTTCGTGTATTTCTTTAAGCTTGATGGAGGTATAGGAAAGAGACTCAGAACAAATATTAAATTAATATATATTATATAAACCAATACATACACATTTCCGTCTCTCCTCCCTCTGTCACTGCGCTAATGACACTCTCCTCATCTTACGTAATCGGTCTACTCCATTAGGCAAGCCAAGATATTGGAGAGAGAGAGAGAGAGTGTGTGTGTGTGTGTGTGTGTGTGTGCATGTGTTTGTGATTTAACCTCTTCTGTACCGGCGATGTATTATTTGTTTGATTCCAGCTACATTTATATTATTTGTTTGATTCCAGCTACATTTATATTATGTGTTTGATTCCAGCTACATTTATACTATTTGTTTGATTCCAGCTACATTTATACTATTTGTTTGATTCCAGCTACATTTATATTATTTGTTTGATTCCAGCTACATTTATACTATTTGTTTGATTCCAGCTACATTCATACTATTTTATGAAGCTTAGAAAGGATATATGGTGTCTAAAAACAATATTGGAGATAGTCTGTAGACTTTAAATGGGTCGTTGAATAAAATCGTTTAATATGTGCCAGAATATAATGAATAAGACGCCATCGGTAGCCTACTGAACCAGTTGAAGACAAATTAGTATTTAAATGACGCATTAGTTTTATTTTCTCTCATTTACATGTACTATACTGTATAAATATTTCAAGATGAAATATATATTCAAAGGCTCACTGGTATCACATTTTATACCTTAATATTTATCCAATTCTACAATAAGCGTTTACAAGGATGTGGTCAGGTCTCTGGAGACAGGATCCCACATTCCTCAATTGTCTAGAACTTGACAAATCAGAAATATAATACTATTAACCCTTACAGTAGCGGCGAAGTTCTTTTGTTTATATTTCAGCTGCATTTAGACGATTTTATGAAGATTAGGAAGGATATATGGTAGCTAAAAGTATTAATGGCGATAGTCTGTACTCTTTTGACGGGTAGACATCCCTCCTAAGCTGAATAAAACCGCTTAACAGTTGCCAGAATATAATGGAAAAGGTTGTCACGGGTACTGAATGGGTAAACGTTCCTGTTACCCGAACCACGAGTACCTACACAGCTCTTATAACTAACTAACCCTGTCAATGTTATTAACTGTATTATGCCCTCCAGGACAATGACAGTGTTCCGAGCATGGCACTGGTACACAGTAGAGTCCAGTTCAATCCCTACTGTACCGGCGACGTCTTTATACTTTTATGCTAGCTTTATTTAAACGATTCTGTGCAGTTTAAGAAGGATCTGTTGTAGCAAAAAGGGTTAAATGAGGTAGTTTGAAGCCTGTTAATTGCTGGAGGTCTTTTATAAATTGAATATAATCGTCTAATAGTAGCCAGACAAAAGTTAAAAGGACGGCATCGGTACTGTAGGGGTTTACATTGAATAGTTCCTAATCTTCCAAAATTCATGATAACACACACACACACATACAGACACACACACACACACAGACAGACAGACACAGACACACACACACCTAGAAAGTCTTTGTACTGGCTTCTTACACTATACATTATTCATTCGCCCCAGGGATTAGCCCACCTCACAGGTGATTGGATATGAGCAGCCAATGAAGAGAGAGAGAGAGAGAGTACAAAGGAGTACAAAGGAAATCAAGCAACAACATATCTAGTGACCCCTCTAGGCTGCTTCTCCTCCACAATACTGAGGATCAAGTGTCCAAACAGTGGTTTAGAGTGGGTAAGGGAAAATTGGAAAGGGAACTACTGGCCTGGAACTAATGTCCGTGGCAGGATTAGGAAGTTAGTAGGGGACAGATGGGCTAGTAACATAACACAGTTATAAGTGATCTTTCGTATATCTGGGAAAAAGAGAGTAACGTCTTAGTAATATACAGTATATACGCAATAATCCTTGATGAATCTGTGGGAGGAACATAATTAAGTTATTAATTTACAAACGAAGTCAGTCGCAGGTTTGATGCAAGATATTTGTCTAGTCAAAGTTTAAAAGAATCAACGGTGCTGCAGTTTATAACGATTCGGGGCAGCCCATTCCACAAGTTGACAACTCGATTGAAGAAGAAATTCTTAAATTCGTGAGTTAAAAGATTTACCAATAATTTTGCAACCGTTTCCCCGTGTGTAATTAGATTGGTCGATAGTGAAGTACTTACTACAGTTCATATTGTTGATGCCTTTGATGATTTTGGAAACTTGAATTAAGTCGCCTCTTAATCTGCGCTGGGTTAAAGGAAATATATTTAATTATCTAAGACGCTCCTCGTATGGTTTGTTTTTTAGGCTAGGTATCATTTTGATAAATCTACGTTGAACTCGAACTCGTTCTAGCTTGTTTATATCTTTTTGGTAATAAGGGCACCAGTATAGAACGCAGTATTCCAGAAGAGGGCGGACTAAGGAATTGTAAAGAGTTAGGATAACTTCTTTGGATTTATGCTCAAATGACCTGCCTATAAAGCCAATTATATTGTTTGCCCTCTTAACAACTTGTGAACATTGTTGACTCGGTTTTAGGTTACTCGATATTGTTACTCCCAAATCGAGAGAGAGAGAGAGAGAGAGAGCAGTCTAAGCGACTTCTCAATAGGGGTGTGATCAATACAAATTCACAGAGGGATAGTTTGCCAAACAAATACGTAATTGTCGAAGGAAACACTTAAATATAAAAATAATTTGGCTGAACAAGAAAACAACAATATTTGTCCTGAATACAAGAACAATTCTAGTAGAAAGTTATAAACGTACAATATGCAGTATACAGTAGATACATTTATAATTCAAATTTTACTCTATTATATATAATGTATAAATTGTATATGTTACGGTCTTTTTGAAAAAGTGGCCTTTTGCGAAATGACCGGGAGCTTTGCAAAATGACCAAAAACCTAGCCTTTTTGTAAAATGACACTTAATGTCTGGCCCATTTGCAAAATGTCCAGCATATTGGCCTTTTTGTAAAATTACCTGTGCGTTTTTGCAAAATGACACCAAACGTCTGTCCAATTTACAAAAAAACAGCATATTGCCCTGTTGTAAAGTTCTAAATAACTGTAAACATATATATTTGTAAAAATTGGGTAGGCCTAATCGAAACAATATTATTTTTTAACATTTTAGGTTAGGTTAGGTTAGGTTAGGTTAGACGTTTGGTGTCATTTTGCAAAAGGGCACAGGTAATTTTACATATATATACATATATATACATATTATATATGTATATAACTATATATATATATATATATATATATATATATATATATATATATATATAGAGAGAGAGAGAGAGAGAGAGAGAGAGAGTATATATAATTATATATACAGTATATATAATATTGAGAGAGAGAGAGAGAGAGAGAGAGATCATACATGACCTTATCAGTGTTTTTCTTTATGTTTGGTAATATGTGTACTGTTTCTCTGGAGCTAAACATTATTTTATTGTATGCATATATATTTGTCTACCTTCAAATAGCTAATACAAAGGATTTTGGATTAGTCAGTAATAGTAAATGCATATATTTGCCTCAATATAACAGCCCTTTAGATAACGTTCTGAGGACAACGAAGTGTGGAAGTGAATAGGTAGATGGCGCTATAAGACTGCCTCTTATCATTACCATAACGTAATGTACTGTAGATGAACATCTATGTATTCCCAAGTAAGCATGTTTCTTGTTACACATCTTTATTCATCGACCAATGATCTCCTTTCATGGCATATATATGGGTGAAAAGCATATTGTACACATGCCGACCCACCCAGGGAAGTACTACCACATCAGTGTCGAAATTACCTAGATTCCACGTTCTCTGCCAGATCAAGTTTGTTGGTTACACTTCTCACTGTCTCACACACAACTTATCACATATATGACTACCCTCCCTAGAAATAACCTTTCACAACACAACATTTTCAGACAACACACATCTGGCTCGAAAACCAAGACAAATATGACTGCTGCAATTTTAGGGGGATGGCCGTATGTATTTCCTTATATATTTATGTTTTTAATATTGTCTTAGTTTCCTCCATAGAACTCCATCAAGCTTAAAAAAACACCCCCAAGGACCCCCTTCAATTTGTACATTATTGTATAGAAAAATGTCCCGGCCGGATGCCGGTTACTACTAGATTACAGGCTCGCTATCGCTTGCCAAGAAAAAGATTGACAACTAAATTGCACTAAAGGTCTTAATATTGACAAATAAATGGGGCTAATGGCCTTAAAATCGCCAAATTAATGTAGCAAACGTCTTAAAATCTGAAAACTAATTTGGGCTAAACATGAGGGAGAAGGGGGGGGTGGGGGCACAGAAACCAACCTTCCCCCCTTAATAGCAAACACAGCGGTGCATCTGAATACCCCCACCAGCGGCGGCGGTAGAGAGCCGGTGATGACACAGTGTTCTCCAGGATAGACGATTTTATAAAGGTTAGTAAGGATATGTGGTAGTTAAAAGGATGAATTGAAATACTTTTTATCCTTATAATTATTATATGTCCTTCTAAGCTGAATATAATCGTCTAATAGTTGTCAGAATATAATGAAAAGGACGTTTTTGTAACTGTATGGGGTAACCACCAACTGTGTCGGCAGCAGACATAACTGTTGCATTATTTGAGGACGCATGTTTTAAATTTACTCCTACCCTCATTTGACGATTTTATGTAATTTAGGAAGAATATCTAGGAATGAAAGTGGTTGGATCCGCTGCTACGTCCGTGTTTTTCTAGCTGAGGTTAAATTGTCATATCCTCATCTCCATTACTCAGAAAATTGGCTCAGCAACAGAAAGCAAAGAGTAGTCATAAACGGTAAGGCATCTAAATGGACCAATGTAAGTAGCGGGGTACCCCAGGGATCGGTACTAGGACCAATTCTCTTTCTAATTTACATCAACGACATAGATGAGGGTCTCACCTGTACAATCTCAAAATTTGCTGACGATACAAAAATTGCAAATAGCGTACTCTCAAAAGAACAAGTTGACGATATGCAACACAATCTAGATAAATTGTCATGTTGGGCCCAAATTTGGCAAATGAGTTTCAATGAGGATAAATGTAAAGTACTACATAATTATTGGATACCTAAATGAGAAAGCAAACTATTCGATGAATGGCACTCAGCTTAAGAATGTAAACAGAGAAACCGATCCTGGAGTAACAATATCGAGTAACCTAAAACCGAGTTAACAATGTTCAGAAGTTGTTAAGAAGGCAAACAAAATAATTGGCTTTATAGGCAGGTCATTTGAGCATAAATCCAAAGAAGTTATCCTAACCCTTTACAATTCCTTAGTCCGCCCTCTTCTGGAATACTGCATTCAATCCTAGTGCCCTTATTGCCAAAAAGATATAAACAAGCTAGAACGAGTTCAACGTAGAGTTACTAAAATGATACCGAGCCTAAAGAACAAACCATACGAATAGCGTCTTAGAGAATTAAATATATTTCCTTTAACCCAGCGCAGATTAAGAGGTGACTTAATTCAAGTGTTCAAAATCATCAAAGGCATCGACAATATGAACTGTAGTAAGTACTTCACTATCGACCAATCTAATTACACGCGGGGAAACGGTTGCAAAATTATTGGTAAAACTTTTAACTCACACGAATCTAAGAATTTCTTCTTCAATCGAGTTGTCAACTTGTGGAATGGGCTTCCCCGAAACGTTATAGACTGCATCACCGTTGATTCATTTAAACTCCGCCTAGACAAATATCTCGCATCAAACCCGCGACTGACTGCGTTTGTAAATGAATAACTTTATTTTATCCCCCCTCAGTTACTAACCCATCTGTCCTCTACTAACTTCCAAATCCTGCCACGGACATTAGTTCCAGGGCAGTAATTCCCTTACCCACTCTAAACCACTGTTTGGACACTTGATCCTCAGTGTTTTGGAGGACAAACAAACTAGAAGGGTCACTAGATCTGTTGTTGCTTGATGTCCTTTGTACTCAGTTATTTCGAAGGTTTTGGAGCAACATATGTTGTTAATAAGGCAATCGTGTTATTTATATATTGCAGAGACATATAAGTTTCATATTTGTCCACTAGCTATCAATAAATCAGTAGCTAAGGGGTTAAATTTACCATCAGCTTGAAATGAACAGAGTATTTCATGAGCTGGGTGCTCATGAAATACTCTGCCATCAACACCAACCTTCACTCTCTGTATTCGTCCTTTTAAGTGAAATCCACTTATTTTCTGTTTCTAAAGGAAACCCAAGTTTCAGCCTTAACGTCAACATCATCAGGAACAGTAGCCTGAGTTGTCCACTGCAGAACAAAGGCTTCTCCCAAACGTTTCCACTGTAACCGATCAGATTTTAGTCTGTTCCATCCCACACCAGCAAACTAACAGATCTCGTCCCTCCATCTCGTTCTCTGGCTCCATCTCTAGACTCCCATTTTGTTGCTCTGGTTGTCCATCTGTTACCATCTCTTCTAAATATATGACCTGCCCATGACCATATCCTCTTTTTTTGTAGTGTGGAAAATATATTCGACTATTGTTTGTTCTCATATGCAAGAGGCTCTCTTCTCACCCTTCCAAGTTATGCCTAACATTATCCTCTCCATTCTTTTTTGGCAACTCCTAAGTTTACGTTCTAGACAGCCTTAACAGACCCAGTCAGACTCCTGTCAAGGGAGGTACAGATTGGTGGGTGTCAGTGAGTGGAACTAATATGATGCAGCAACCTTATTTAAAGATAAGAAGTCGTTAGGAAACATTACAAATTTACACGGGAGAGAAAAGATATACTGCTAATTAAGAGAGAGAGAGAGTGAGAGAGAGATATCATGTGTGAGTGTGTGTTATTCCAACCAGCTAAAGCAATTTTATTTATAGTTTGGTTATGCACTAATACATATTCTCTTCATGTGCCTAGATTAAATTATTTTCATCAACTGTAAACGGATAGGCACGGACTTGTAGACACAATTATTTACAAATTCAATTCAATTATCCATTTAATTTTCGTGACACTAATTGATTATATGTTCTGGCTGTCATTCAACGATATTATTCACCTTGGATGGAATTTCTAAAAAACAAACTTGAAGGGCAATCGGTAAAGCGCATACCTCCACCTATAAAACACTATCTCCGTTGACACACTCTCTACTTTGACACACTACCTATCTGCCACCAAATTTAAGGAACATCCATCAATAACTGGCTGTTGTTGTTTTTTTTTTTTACCATTAATACAATGGGTCTAAATTTTCTTCTGGATCTAGGTTCTAGAAATTATCTGAATCGCCTCCTAAATTGGATTACTTTCTTCCTTGGCGCATATCCTATCTGCCCACCAAAACTCGTGAACATCGGTTTATAACTTTGTGAGATATCTTGTTTACAGACAATCAAACAAACAGACAAATAAGTGGATACACTTAAAACAAACAGGCTGTATTCTAATCCTTCGTATAGCTCCATACGTCAACTTGCCTGAGACTTAAATCACCCCCTCCTCCAGGATAATTTCTCAGTTCTCCAGTCGTGTCGATACGGAGAGGAACTCACGATATGGAGTCCCTAATAATTATCAGTGAAGCTAACACCTTCATTAGGTAGCAATGACAAATCAACAGACCTCTTGTGTTTTTAACATTTTCATAATGCAAGTTATTTTTCGTGTTTCCGTATGTATAGTGTTTAAAAGTGTTGTGATTAACTTATAATGTTTGTGGTAATTATTATGTTATCTATGAATCTTTGTGTTTCTATATCCCCAATTTATGATACGTATTTAGGTTTACCATAGTCTTTCTTCATATTTTCATAATATGTAATTTTTCTTACCATTTATGAAATTATTGTAATTCACTATGATACTAGTGTTTTCTTACAAGCGCATATATCTGTTAAGATTTGCCTGACGATGGAGTAAGTGTGTCTCCGAAACGTTGCAATAAATATAGACAAGATGAACGTGCTCTTTTATCACGCCCTGGTGTTTCTCTTCATTATATATATATGTTGTGTGTGTGTGTGTCTTAAAAGTTACATTACATTCTCTTATTTTCTGTCATCTTCTCACGTCCCTTGTACTACTTTCTCTCCCTTGTTCCTCCTTCCCTTCACCCTTCTGTTTGTTGGTTCTCTCACCCCAGGCTCTACCTTAACGGTGTTGATAACCCTGTAAGAAAGAGAGAGAGAACAAATGTCTTATTAATTGAGCGAGAAAACACAAAATATATATGTAGCCTTCACTTATAATACAGGTAGCCCGTAACCGTGTAGGGTAGAACGGCTATAAGATGACTACAACGTTTCAGTTCTTGTTCAAAACTAACTAACTAATTACACTTACTGTTCAAGAGTATGGGAGGTTATGAATGAATTACATGAGGAAGTATGAGAGCGATGTGGTGCAGATGTGAAGATGCTGACAAGTGTAAAGAAGAAACACCTTGAGGTGGAGCGGTCATGTGGAACACATCGAGAGAGCTTGAGAGCATGGCTAAATGAGGGAAAGAGAGTTACTTAGAAATGGAAAGGCTAACAAATAATGAGATGGAAAATAGAGTTCATACGCAGATGAATGAAGGTAGTATTGGGTGTGATTAAGGATGCCGCGTGATGGATGACCATGTATCATGGAGGCAATTCATTCGTGACTCAGGGATCAAAGTATCTACCAATAGATAACTATATCTATCTGCTGGTTGAAATGGTCTACTGGTTGAGTTGTCCGGTCACCTTCACCAACATTCCACCACTCACCTAACATAATTCGACACTTATACTTCTCCACCCACTCACATGCAAACATTCTTCTCCTAATAAAACAAACTTTGTGAAGAATACCTGAGCGAACTATTTATTTCATACTACTTGCTTATCTATCACCAACACAACCATTTCACTACACCAAGAACAGTTCACAAATTGTAAAATAACCTTTCTACTTCCTCCCAACAACAAACTTACGTTTCAAGTGCATGTAAAACCACTTACTTTCTCAGGCGCCCACTTCATCAATTTTCCAATTAAAAAGTGTCACCTTCCACCACCTCACTTAATTCCATACCAAAATAGTACACAACATGACGACGGCAGTTGTATTTAATTACCTAATTGGACCAGTTAAGGTCGGGAACGGATTCGGTATATTGGCTCTTGTGTTTCCCCGATAAAGAGGCGATGGTTGAGTGCATTGGGCTCTTGCCCATGTCAATATAATTATCTATTTATTATTTTGTTTGTTTCCTTGCTAGACCTCCGTCAAGCTTAAATAAAGCACCCACTAGACCCCCTTTCTCCTTCTAAATTTACAGGCTCTCTATCGCTCGCCAGGATTGCATCGACACCTAAATGGCATAAAAGGTCTTACTATTGACAAAGAAATTTGGCGAAAGGTCTCAACATCGTTAAACTCACGGAACAAATGTCTTAAAATCTCAAAACAAATATGCTAAGCATGAGGGAGATGGGGGTCCAGGAAAAAAAAACTACCTCTCCCTTAACTAACTAACCATAACGTATTAATATACTGCAGATGACATACAACGGATCATTCAGGGACAGACTATCTGTAATCACACTAATTAGCACGATTCTAGACTCTTACTGATAACGGTTATATTTATTCAATGTATAGGATATTTATTCATTACGGTTTGTTGACAAAATGGATGGATATTTTTTGCCAAGAAAGGAAATGAGAGATGCTGAAGAGAATGTTGGGTAATTGATGAGAAGAAAGGAGAACCATAGATTTTAATGGTTGATTGATAGTGATTGCATGAGGAAAAATAGGCGTAATTCTTTCGACGCATTTCAAGTCTGTGTATTCCCAAGTAAGCATGTTTCTTATTACACACCTTTATTCAACCAATTATCTCCTCTCATGCCTTACTGTATAAATGGGTGAAAAGTATATTGTAGACGTATCATTCCACCCAAGGAATTGCTACCTAGATTCCACGTTCTCTCCCAGATCAAGTTTGCTGGCTACACTTCTCACTGTCTCGCACACAACGTCTCACATATTACTTCTCTCCTAATACTAATCCTTCACAACACCACATTTAAACACAACACTCATCCGACTCAAAATCTTAGATTATCTTAAGAGCAAACGCAGCTGTGCATCTCTGAACACCATTTCACATGATCGCATCCAGTCAGACACCTCAACGACGTATACAGACTAAAAACACACACAACAAAGCCACTACACCAGCTTCTTCTCTCTCCACTCTTCGGAAAGTAGAAAGTATATACGAGGTGCCGTTGTAAAGGCTTATCCTTCAATACCTTCACTTGACCCTGACCTGACCACCACCGGCGGGGCAAAGCCGACGACATAAAGTTCTCCCGGCCGTTATCCACCAACTGTGTCAGCAGCAGTCATAATTATTTCAGTATTGGAAGACGCATTTTTACAATATTTTCCTGTTATCATTTGACTATTTCATGCAATTTAGGAAGAATATCTAGAAATGAAAGTGGCAGAAACCATCTCGTTTTACTATAGTCACTGTGGATAAACGGGCCTTTACTTTATGAACTCCTGAGCAATTCATCACCAATCTTCACTCTCTTCACTCCTCCTTATAAATGAAATCCACTAGTTTCTTCTTTCTACGCGAAATCCAAATTTCAGCCTCAACAGAACCGTCGATATACTCAAGTATCAACTCCTGTCAAGGGAGGTACAGATTGGTGGGTGTCAGTAGGTGGAACTAATATGATGCAGCAACCTTATTTAAAGATAAGGAAGTCGTTAGCAAACATTAAAAACTGAACACGGGAGGGAAGGTAACGGTAAGAGAGAAGCGATATTACTAATTAAGAGAGAGAGCGAGAGAGACAGAGAGAGAGAGAGGGAGATCATGTGTGCGTATGTGTTATTCCAACCAGATAAAGATATTTTATTATATTTTGGTTATGCACAATACATATTCTCTTCATGTGCCTAGATTAAATTATGTTTATCAAATATATACGGATAGGCACGGACTTGTAAACACAATTATTTACAAATTCAATTCAATTACCCATTCAACTGTCGTGATGCTATTTGATAGTATTTTCTAGCTAACATTACACGATATTTTTCATCTTGGAAGGGATTTATATTAAACAAAAATATTACAATACAATATTATAAAATAACATAGAAGGGCAATCGGTAGAGTGCATACCTCCGTATTTAACACACTACCTTCTTTGACACACTCTCTTCTTCGACACATTACCTCTATGTCCAACAAATTTAATGAAATCCATATATAATTTTGTGTAACAACTGGCTGGTTCTTTACCATAAAAATCATAAGCCTGAATTTTCTTCTGGTTCTAGGTTGCAGGATATTATCTGAATCGCCTCCTAAATTGAATCACCTTTTCCTTGGCACATATTCTACCTGTCCACCAAAACTTGTGAACATCGTTTTATAACTTTGTCAGATATCTTGTTTACAAACAAACACTATTATATTTTATTATAATCACCATCACCATCACTACTGCCACAGACATGGTAATTACACTCCTACACCACCCCTACGGAAGGATTCGTATTAATATGCTTTGGCTCTCAGAGATAATTATATATGCCCACACCCACTGAACACCCAATCAGTTTTGGTAAGGTGCAACTAAGATGATTGGGGAAAGTAATGCACTATGGAAAAAATTTCTGATAGTTTGTTATTATCTATAACAATTTATTAGTAAATATCCCTGTATACTTTGTGTAATTTGAGTATCAAATACATTTTGACCTTTTGTTGTGACATTGACCTTTAAGTAATATTAAGATATGGTTTGCATGGAATAGATGGTAGCGTTCGAAAGTTGCATGCGAGAGGCCAAGGTTTGATCCTCTACTGAGCGGTTTGTTATTTGGCATTCACCCCCACAGCCTCCCAACCCACTTCTGAAATGGCGGTCATCAGAGGTGCAGTAGACCAGTAGTTGCATTTACAATGTCAATACTGGCACCTGATCACCACTATCGATCCGAGTTCACTGGTTATATACTACAGTCACATCCACAGCTATTATTATATCCTGTACTTAATATACATGGCAACAGATTTATTGATATAGTTAGGAAAACGTTATATTAGAAAACGAAATCAATAAATTACAATCCATTTCATAGTTATACAAATTGAGATGTGCCTATTTTCCATATATATATATATATATATATATATATATATATATATATATATATATATATATATATACACAGTATATATATATAATTTGGGTGTGTGTGTGTACGTGTGTTAATAGTTACATTAAATTATCTTATATTCTGTTATCTTCTCATATTCTTTGCACTACTTTCTCTCACTTGTTCCTCCTTCCCTTCACCCTTCTGTTTGTTGGTTCTCTCACCCTAGGCTCTACCTTAACGGTGTTGATAACCCTGTAAGAGAGAGAGAGAGAGAGAGAGAGAGAGAGAGAGAGAGAGAGAGAGAGAGAGAGAGAGAGAGAGAGAGAACAAATTTCTTATTAATTGAGCGAGAAAACACAAAATATATATGTAGCCTTCACTTATAATACAGGTAGCCCGTGACCGTGTAGGGTAGAACGGCTATAAGATGACGACAACGTTTCAGTTCTTGTTCAAAACTAACTAACTAATTATACTTACTGTTCAAGAGTATGGGAGGTTATGAATGAATTACATGAGGAAGTATGAGAGCGATGTGGTGCAGATGTGAAGATGCTGACAAGTGTAAAGAAGAAACACCTTGAGGTGGAGCGGTCATGTGGAACACATCGAGAGTGCTTGAGAGCATGGCTAAATGAGGGAAAGAGAGTGATTTAGAAATGGAAAGGCTAACAAATAATGAGATGGAAAATAGAGTTCAGACGCAGATGAATGAAAGTAATATTGGGTGTGATTAAAGATGCTCCGAGATGGATGACCATGTATCATGGAGGCAATTAATTCGTGGCCACCCCCTCAGGGATCAAAGTATCTACTAATAGATAAATATATCTATCTGCTGCTTGAAATGGTCTACTGGTTGAGTTGTTCGGTCACCTTCACCAACATTCCACCACTCACCTAACATAATTCGACACTAATACTTCTCCACCCACTCACATTCAAACAGTCTTCTCCTTATAAAACAAACTTTGTGGAGAATACCTGAGCGAACTATCTACTTCACACTACTTGCTTATCTATCACCAACAAAACCATTTCACTACACCAAGAACAGCTCACCCATTGTAAAATAACCTATCTACTTCCTCCCAACAACAAACTTTCGTTTCAAGTGCATGTAAAACCACTTACTTTCTCAGGCGCCCTCTTCATCAATTTTCTAATTGGAAAGTGTCACCTTCCACCACCTCACTTAATTCCATACCAAAATACAACACAACATGACGACGGCGGTTGTATTTAATTACCTAATTGGACCAGTTAAGGTAGGGAAGGAAAAAGGCTGGCAAGAACGTATCCAACATCTTACCGGATTCGGCATATTGGCTCTTGTGTTTCTCCGATAAAGAGGCGATGGTTGAGTGCATTGGGCTCTTGCTGACCGTCCTTTCCTTTCTTCATTTTAGCCTCCTCTCTTTAGTTTACTGTTCCTCTTCCCTGCCCAAGTAAGCTTTTACTTTCATCTTGGTGTATTGCTTTAAAACAATGTCTTTATATAATAATCCTCTTTCTATTATAGTGTTTCAAGATTCACCGAAGACAAATATATTGACAGTGTGTGGTGGCTCACACAAAACTGGAAAATGATTACTCACCTTGCACAAAGAAAGGCAGCAACGTTGCTTTTCTACAAGCCAATCAGTAAGCTTATACACCTATTCTGCATCTAATGGGCCATTGTACAAATCAATGTATATAATGGTTATGAAAATATTGTTTGCTAAAACAAATTATCCATCCGTCAGTTTTACACAGCTTTCCTCTTTGCTACACAGAGGTATAAAAGGCAGAGTTACCTATTTATGCCAGGTGGGTAACCGAATTATGCGCCACCTTGTACAGTACATTAATAGATTGATATATTTGTAGTGTATTTTCTTTTAATATATTATGTCCTTGACTTACATAACGCCCACTTCACTGAGATCGTATGGTATGTGTGTATCTGTGTAAACCTCTCTCTCTCCCCTCTTTCCTTTGTAAATATTGAAATATGACATGATAAAATTCCAATACATTTTCCCAATAGCCAAGTAGGACGTAAGCTGGTGTATTGAAGGAAGATTAGGCAACGAAGAAGTAGAGATCCTTTAGTAAGAGAGAATGGTCATTATTATATTTCGACGACGTTTTTTTTTAATTGTTTTTTTGTTTCTATGTGAGTGAGGGCGACTAAGGGCAGAACTGCCTGTAGCGAGTGCCTCCCCAGAGTTGAAAGAGTGTCAGGGCCAACATCAAGGGACGTTCGAGCCAAAATGCCTGGACTCACAGAGTTTGAAGCAATTTAAGTCATAGGAAGAAGGAAAGACTGATTCTGGGAGAGAGTTCCAGAGCTCAGCTGTTGAATAGAAGAAAGACTGAGAATAACGTTTCACTCTTGGGTTGGAGAGTTGCACAGGCCAGAGGTTAATGCAAACATTAAGTATGTAGAAGTAAAACAAAAACTCTTAAGCACCTTGAATTTAATTTACCTCCTGTGGATTCTCACAAAGAAGAAACTTAGCACGAAAACATTAGTTATATTATTATTTTATAATAATAAAAATACACAAGAAGAATTGTCTAGACATAATACAAAGCCGAACACAGGAACCAGACAAAACATTATGATCTTCACCAAGCTTTTTACTTGTGAATTCCAAAGTCTGTGTCCATGTAAGACTGTGTAATAATATATGTTTGTGTTAATGCTTTATTAGTAAACATACACAGTACAAGTATATGTATATATTACAGTTAACATACAGTATATTGTAGGTGTGTTATAATGTAATGTTATAGGGTTAGCAATACGTCTATACTTAGTGTTATTTATGAATAATATTCTTCTCATCATCTAGTGGAACTAATTAATGCAATTTAATATGTTTGATTCAGCCAAATGTGTCTATGGATGAAATGATTGGCTCTAAGGTTCCGTAACGGGTTTGAGTATTTTACTCTGATTGGCAAACAAATATATGTATAAATAAATACATAAACATAGAAAACAAATATATGTATATATATAGAAAACAAATATATGTATATAGAAAACAAATATATGTATAAATTAATACATAAACATAGAAAACAAATATATGTATAAATAAATACATAAACATAGAAAACAAATAATTATATGTATATAGAAAACAAATATATGTATAAATAAATTCATAAACATAGAAAACAAATATATGTATGAATAAATACATAAACATAGAAAACAAAAACAGTATAAATAAAAATATAGTCGAAGGATATGGAAAAACTCGAAATTCCCTGTTGACTTATACAACTATGAGTACATCATAACGAGTATAAGTACAGGCAAATGCTTCAGGTAGTTCATATTTATAGATTATTCATATTCTGGTGGGCGAAACAGTAAATACAAACAGTTGTTATGTGAGTGAGAGACGCAGTGTCGGCTACAGTGAGAGAGTAAGTCAGGCAGAGTAAATGTTTGTACACTATTATGTCACTGAGAGAGAGAGACAACAGGGCCTGAAATACGTACACACAACACACGCACTCTACATTATGTCTCTCTCTCTCTCTCTCTCTCTCTCTTTCTCTCTCTCTCTCTCTCTCTCTCTCTCTCTCTCTCTCTCTCTCTCTCTCCTTTCTTCATATTCCATCACACAAATGTTATTATATTACATATAATGACTCTGTCGCTAAATATTAAGTGCATTGCTCTTATTATACTATGGCTACTAACGTAATATGCACCATCATGTCTCCATCACTCCCCTCTAACAAAATTATTAGTTTAATTTTAGTTTATTATTAGTTTAATTTATAGTTTAATTATTAGTTTAATTTAATTGTGGTTTGTGGAAGGAGGAAACTGAAGGTGAACGTCAATAAAAGTAAAGTAATGGTGTGTAATAGGGGAGAGCATAGGGTGAATCTAGATGTGAGGCTGGATGGGGAAATATTGGAACAAGTAGAGTGTTTTAAATATCTAGGAGGAACAATAAGCAGGAGTGGAGGTATGGAAGTGGAGGTAAAACAGAGAGTGTGTGAAGGAAGGAAGGTTTTCGGAGCAATGGGAAGTATGTGGAAGACGAGAAATCTCGGAGTGAAAGTAAAAAGTGCACTGTATCAAGGAATTGTTGTGCCAACAGTGATGTATGGGGCTGAGACATGGGCTCTGAAGAAAAAGGAGAAAAGAGGGCTGGATGTGATGTGATGGAGATGAGCTGCTTGAGGAGTATGTATGGAGTTACTCGTAGAGACAGATTGAGAAATGAAGAGATACGTAGGAGAGTGGGCAGCAGGAACATTTGTCAGCCAGAGTGGACAGAAGGGTGCTGAGCTGGTATGGTCATGTTGAACGAATGGGAGATGAAAGGCTTACAAAGAGAATATGTGAGTCAGGTACAAGGGGAGATAGAAGGGCAGGAAGACCCCCATTGAGATGGAGAGACTGTGTAAGAAAGGCTTTGGATGATAGAGGAATGACTATAGATCAGGCAGGGGAAGTGGTGGTGGACAGGAGTGAATGGAGAATGCTTGTGAATAGTTGAGTGAACACGTGGTCATTTGGAGTAAGGGGTCGGGCGCAAGTTGGACTAGATAATAGTCCATCAGGCGCCTGGCCCGGGGAGACGATTAATATGATGGGTGTGCCTGGAAGTGTGGTGGGAGGGCTTGTCGCTTTGGCTCCGCTGCATGTCTGCCTGCCAAGATCGGAACCTCTCCTGGTGGTCAGGGGCCGGGGGAGTGCTGGAGCGACCTTGGTAACCCTGGTCTCTGGGTGTTCTCCTGGGTGACCTGGATGTGTGAGAGTTTGTGTTTTTTATGTGTTTATTTTTTGTTTTATGTTGTTTTTGAGTTTTCCCTGTTCTTGCTCTGTCTTGAGTCGGCTATCCCCAAAATGGGGATTGGGCCTGAGCATATAGATAGATAGATAGAATTTTCCAAAATTAATGTAATAACGTATATAGTTATCTTACATAATTATTGGTACCCTCGTCATCATTTTCGATACTTTACTTCTTCTTTGAGCGCCAGATAAATTACTACTTGCTCCGTCCAAAGAGGAATTTTTTTTGCATTCATTATTATGTTTCAGTATAATATTAATATGCATTCTACTTCCAAACCATTGGTGGTCTCTCGTGTAATCCATGTTTTCAATCGTGTGTGTGTGTGTGTGTGTGTGTTTGTATTTGTGTGTGTGTGTGTGTGTGTGTGTGTGTGTGAGAGAGAGAGAGAGAGAGAGAGAGAGAGAAAGAGAGAGAGAGAGAGAGAGTTAAATTTGTAGTATTATTATTTATTTAGGTGTCAATGTTTACTTGGCGACTATAGCGAGCATGACATTTTAAGAGGAAACGGCCTTCGGCCGGGACATTTTTCTACCGAAAAATGTAAAAATTTACATAAGAACATAAGAACATAAGAAAATGGGAGTCTGCAGAAAGCCGATTGGCCTAAGCAAGGCAGATCCCTGTCCCACACAACCCCAAATCAATTACAAAGCCCAATTATAGGCTCAACACTCTAATACCCTGAGGATCATCTTACCAAAACGGTTAGAGATTAACGCAGGATTATGGGGGTCTGCAGAGCGCTGATTGGCCCAACCCGGCTGATCCCCCTTCACACCCAACCCTTCTCGTCCATATGCTTATCCAATTTTATCTTAAAGCTCCCTACAGTTTTAGATCCCACTATAGCACTTGGTAGTCCATTCCACCCATCTACAACTCTGTTACCAAACCAATATTTGCCTATATCTTTTCTGAAACGAAATTTATCTAATTTGAAACCATTGGTACGAGTTCTTTCGCTATCACTGAGCTTTAGTACATTTGTCATGTCCCCTTTGTTAATCCCACTAACCCACTTGAACACCTCTATCATATCCCCTCTAACTCTGCGTCTCTCTAACGAATGTAAACCTAATTTCTTCAACCTTTCTTCATACGGAAGATTTCTAATATTATGGATCATTTTTGTCATTCTACGCTGTACTCTCTCCAATGAATCTATGTCCATTCTGTAATTAGGACACCAAAATTGGACAGCATAATCCATATGGGGTCTCACTAATGACAAGTAAAGTTTTAAGATAACATCAGCAGTTCTGTTACTCACACTCCTAGAGATGAACCCGAGAATCCTGTTTGCCTTATTACGAACGCCTATACACTGTTTTCTAGGCTTCAAATCATTGCTAACAAACACACCTAGATCTTTCTCGCAGTCTGAATTTTCTAATTCTAAATTAGCTAGTTTATATTTAACATTTGTTTGCATCTTCCCTATCTTTAATACCTTGCATTTGTCAATGTTAAACTTCATCTGCCAATTTACTGACCATTCATGTAAGGTATCTAGATCCCTTTGGAGGCACTCTATATCGCTATCTGAATCAATTGATCTCCCCATTTTAGTATCGTCTGCGAATTTACTTATCCTACTAGTTATACCTAAATCTAGGTCATTTATGTATATAAGAAACAACAGGGGACCTAATACCGATCCCTGGGGGACACCACTTTTGACTGCTCCCCACTCTGACTTGGTACCATTTATGCTGACTCTCTGTTTCCTACCAATTAGCCATGACCTAATCCATCCCAACAACGCCCCACCTATTCCATGTGCCTCAACCTTTCTCATCAATCTCTCATGAGGGACTCTGTCGAAAGCTTTACTGAAATCTAAATATATAATATCGTATGCCTTGTCATTATCTACTGCTTCATATACCTCTGAGAAAAAACTAAGCAAATTAGTAAGGCAAGAACGTCCCTGTGAATCCATGCTGAGAAGAATTGATTAAGTTAAATGTTTCTAAGTGGTTTCTCATTTTCCTAGCAATAATTGACTCTAGTAGCTTTCCTATGATTGAAGTGAGACTAATGGGACGGTAATTGGATGCTATTGATTTATCACCTTTTTTGAAAATCGGAACTACATTTGCAAGCTTCCAAGCTTCTGGAACTATACCAGTTTCTAATGAATTGTTAAAAAGAAATGTTAATGGGTAACTTAACTCATATCTGCATTCTTTTAATACTCTGGCATATACCTCATCGGGACCAGGCGATTTCTGAGGTTTCAGTCTGTCAATTTCCTTAAGCACATCATTTCTACTTATAGTAACCGTACTTAACCTATTTTCTATACTATCTCTATATACCTTACGGACTTCTGGAATCTGTGCCAAATTTTCATTAGTGAAAACGGATAGAAACTGACTATTTAATGTACTGCACATTTCTAAATCATTTTCTGTCATTTCTCCTATCGAAGTTTTAAGGGGGCCTATTTTATCTCTAACTTTAGATTTACATAGCTGGTAAAAAGCCTTAGGGTTATTTTTTGAGTCATTGGCTATCCTGATTTCATAATTTCTTTTGTCTGTCCTTATACATTTTTTAACCTCTCTTGATAGATTCTGATAGTAAGCAAGTAGGTGAATTTCGCCTTTCTTAATTTTTCGATATATTCCTCTCTTTTTTCCTAGAAGGTCTAATAGTCTATTATTCATCCATTTGGGTTGGTTCTGTGTTGATCTAAATTTTCTTTTGGGGATATATTTATTTTGCGCATTGTGGAGTGAAGAAATAAAATGATTATATGTAGCTGTCAAATTATCCTGAGTTAAGACAGGTATCTGAGAGAGAGTATGTTCATTAGCGCACCTGGGTCCACTTAATAGTTTAACCATAGGATCGACTCTTAAGGCTCTTCTTAATCCACCATAATTGGCTTTTCTGAAATCTGGGATAAGTGTCGCATTCTCTTTAGCCTTTCCTGTCCATTGTATGTTAAAGTAAATTGATTTATGATCACTATTTCCTAGTTGGTCTCCTATCTCTACATTATTTATCATTTGTTCATTATTACTGAGAACTAAATCGAGGATATTATTACCTCTAGTAGGCGAGTCTATGAATTGAAATAAAAAACTATCCTGTACCGCCTCAATAAACTTGTTTGAATCTGAGTCGCCGATTTGATGCTGCCAATCAATATTCGGAAAATTAAAATCCCCTATAATACACACATTGTTAAACCTAGATGCTATTTTCACTTCCTGCCATAAAGCTGTACCTTCGTTTCTACTCATATTTGGTGGTCTATAAATAACTCCAATAATTATGGTCTCACTACCTTCGCTAACCTCAACCCAAACACTTTCGTTATCAGTATTTAGTCTAATACCTGATTTAATACAGCTTTTTAAAGAACTCCTGACAAACACTGCTATTCCGCCGCCCCTCCTACTTGTTCGGTCGCGTTTAAACAAACTATATCCTGGTATATGGAATTCTGCTAAAAAATTCTTGATTCTGTATTAATCCATGTTTCAGTCAGTGCTATAATGTCTATATTTTCGTTGCTAACAAGTGCTCTAAGTTCATCCATTTTGTTACATAAACTCCTACAGTTTGTATAATATAATCGCAATGAATTTATTTTACTGGTATCGGATTTACCTTTATTTCTAACTGAATTCCCATCTTCTGTTACACCTTTAATATTTCTACTAGCAGTACAATTAAAATCCTGTGACTGATATTTTCTATTCCTATCTGATGTACCAGTACGGCAATTTACCCTATCTAGACAATTTTTCTTACTCATATTCTCAGGCTTTATTTTCAGCGAAACCCCGCGACAATCCTATCTATTGACCTAGCTAAATTTGCCACCCCTAGCCGAGAAAGATGAACCCCGTCCTGTGCGTACAACTGATTTTTACCATAGAAACGGGTCCAGTTATCAAGGAATGGTATTGCATTTGCATTACAGTATTTTTCCAGCCGACAATTGATACCAATTGCCCTAGATGACCATTCCTTGCTGACCCCTCTCCGTGGCAAGATACTGTGTACTACAGGTATGCCTCCCTTCCTCCTAACTTTATCTAACACCTCCCTGTACTGCCGAAGCAGTACTTCCGTCCTACCTTTACCAACATCATTGCTCCCTGTACTGAGACAGATAATGGGGCTATCTCCAATATCTTTCATGATGTAATCAATGTCCTCTAACACCTTCCCAACCCCGGCACCAGGCAGACAGACAAGCTTCCTAATATCAGTACAGGTGGACCTAGCTAAGTGTCTGACCATGGAGTCCCCAACAATCTTGAAAGGGGGTCTTGGGAGTGATTTTTAAGCTTGATGGAGGCCTAGCAAGGAAACTGAGAACAGTAAATATGTAAATAAAAAATAGACTCAAAAATAAGCCATACCCCCTATAAACGATTTTAATGTGTGTCCGTATTTGTTGAGATAATGTATTGTTATCTTTAAATCAACTAGGTGAAGCCCACAAGGTGTTCCCGGTGTATAGTTTTATATTGCTGAACATCACACGGCATGCCTAGCCTTGCGAAAATGGATAATAGTGTTATCTTCGCTTATTGCCGTAATTGTAGAGATTTTGAGCTGAGAGTTTGCATTCGCCTATAATTACCTATAACAATAATTCGTGTAAATGTTGCGGGATTAATAAACTGTATACAAAACCTTGTACACTGGTGCCATAATGGTTGAGTAAAACGGAGTCACACGAGCTCTTTTTCGAGCAATTTTTACGGGCAATTATGGTCTGGAAGCTTCAAAGATGACACTTTATCAGAATTCAGCCACCTAACATAATCTACCTTCAGTATAGTTACCGATACCAGTGCAAAATGTCCCTAAATAATACGAGAACAAACTTGCTCATGGAAAATTGACGGCAAAAGCGCTCGTGTGACAGCGGCTTTCCAGAGTTGAAATATGTTAGCGATACAATTATACTATCAAAAGGAACACTTATATGTTTACAATTATTTTGGGCTGTATGATTGTATTGTCATAATATACAGTATTCATAGATAACTTAAATAACTTACAAACAAGTGTGTTTCGGCTGGCCATATGGGAAGCTATGCCTCATCCCTATGAGCACAACTTAAGGGGAGATGGGCCGTTTTTCTGGTCCCCTTTCTTCCTTATATTTAGCCCCATTAGTTGTCAAATGTTAAGATATTCGGCCTATTAGTTTGGCGATTGTAAAACCTTTCACCTCATTTCTTTGTCAATATTAAGACCTTTCGTGCTATTTAGGTGTCGATTTTTTTCCCAGTTAACGATAGTGAGCCTATAATTTTGGAAGAACCGATCTTTGGTCGGGACATTTTTCTACCGAAAAATTTACACATTAATCTAGAAGAGGGATCTAATGGATGTTTTTTTTTTTTTTTGTAAGTTTGATGGAGGTCTAGGGAGGAGACTAGAAAAATAATACAAATATACAAAAAATTAGGAAATAAATAATCCCATCCCCCCTTCTCCCTCCGACATATTATGTTCCAATAAGTCCGAGGAGGCGGGAGCCCCGGGATCATTGCCACTGCCCCGCACTACACTCACAACAACACTGCGGCGGCCGGCCGTTAGAAATTATCGGAGGTGAATGAGGTTGCCACCAACGTATTTATCGTATGGTACCTTATCGGACTTACTGAGCTCATATGACGCAAAATCGCGTCATAAACTTATTGGAGAAGTATAGAGATAAGTCCATATGACGCGATCGCGTCATATGAGTTTTTGGTTCACTAGTCCATATGACGCGATCGCGTCATATATGTCTGGGGGAGTTAAGTGGAATTACTCTGTATATTGTGATATAATTTGGTAGTTGATTTACATTATTACCTGGTTGTTTGCTATGCAGTATTATTTATTCGCGTTAATATTTGAACATTTAATTACCAAATTATTATATCTATTTTCTATATCTAGAACATCAATAAAATATGGTTAATTTTGCATTTTCATTCGCCATGCTCGTTGTGATTTATGCCAGTCAATTATTGAACTATTTATTTTTGATTCGTGAATGACTTACTTAAATACTATACTCACACCGAGAAAATACTAATTACAAAAATAAGAAATAAAAATACAAATTACAAAAATAAGAAATAAAAATACTAAAACATAAGTAATTCCTGAAATATATGAAAATACCAACTTATAAACCACAGTTCTTTTCACCTTTAAGGGGACATGAATCGTTTTTCTGAACCACTTTCTCCCTCATGTTTAGCCCATTAGTTTTCAGATGTTAAGATGTTTGTCCCATTAGTTAGTCGATTTTAGGACCTTTCGCCCCATTTCTTCGTCAATATTTAGACCTTTCGCGCTATTTAGGTGTCGATTTTTTTCTCTGGCGAACGATAGTGAGCCTGTAATGTTGGAAGAACCGGCCTTCGGCCGGGAAATTTTTCTACTGAAAAATGTACAAACTAATCTAGAGGAGGGATCTAATGGATTTTTTTTTTGTTTTTAATTTGATGGAGGTCTAGGGATGAAACTAGTAAAATAATGAATACATGCAAACATCGCCCCAAAAGTGAACCATCTGCCCTTAATCTCTATAACTCACCAACGACTGTGACTAGAGTAATCAAGCTAATATATCTACCATTAATCTCTATAACTCACCAACGACTGTGACTAGAGTAATCAAGCTAATATATCTACCATTAATCTCTATAACTCACCAATGACTGTGACTAGAGTAATCAAGCTAATATATCTACCATTAATCTCTATAACTCACCAACGACTGTGACTAGAGTAATCAAGCTAATATATCTACCATTAATCTCTATAACTCACCAACGACTGTGACTAGAGTAATCAAGGTAATCTATCTACCATTAATCTCTATAACTCACCAACGACTGTGACTAGAGTAATCAAGCTAATATATCTACCATTAATCTCTATAACTCACCAACGACTGTGACTAGAGTAATCAAGCTAATATATCTACCATTAATCTCTATAACTCACCAACGACTGTGACTAGAGTAATCAAGCTAATATATCTACCATTAATCTCTATAACTCACCAACGACTGTGACTAGAGTAATCAAACTAATATATCTACCATTAATCTCTATAACTCACCAACGACTGTGACTAGAGTAATCAAGCTAATATATCTACCATTAATCTCTATAACTCACCAACGACTGTGACTAGAGTAATCAAGCTAATATATCTACCATTAATCTCTATAACTCACCAACGACTGTGACTAGAGTAATCAAACTAATATATCTACCATTAATCTCTATAACTCACCAATGACTGTGACTAGAGTAATCAAGCTAATATATCTACCATTAATCTCTATAACTCACCAACGACTGTGACTAGAGTAATCAAGCTAATATATCTACCATTAATCTCTATAACTCACCAACGACTGTGACTAGAGTAATCAAGCTAATATATCTACCATTAATCTCTATAACTC
Organism: Paralithodes platypus; assembly: GCA_032716605.1. Taxonomy (NCBI): domain Eukaryota; kingdom Metazoa; phylum Arthropoda; class Malacostraca; order Decapoda; family Lithodidae; genus Paralithodes; species Paralithodes platypus. The sequence continues at coordinate 46,184,309 of CM064533.1, read as the reverse complement.
ACCAACGACTGTGACTAGAGTAATCAAGCTAATATTTGCTTGGGAAACAGATTAACTTGCTCATGTAGTGATGTACACCCTATGTGGTGGATTGTGTTCTTTTATTTAATAATTTTCATTTTAGTAAGCGTTGTTTCCACATAGCGATTTTGATAATTTAATTTGACTTTATATTGTCCTTGTCCCAATTTTGGTTTGTTTAGTTTGCAAGTTTTACATTTTAATATCTACCATTAATCTCTATAACTCACCAACGACTGTGACTAGAGTAATGAAGCTAATATATCTACCATTAATCTCTATAACTCACCAACGACTGTGACTAGAGTAATCAAGCTAATATATCTACCATTAATCTCTATAACTCACCAACGACTGTGACTAGAGTAATCAAGCTAATATATCTACCATTAATCTCTATAACTCACCAACGACTGTGACTAGAGTAATCAAGCTAATATATCTACCATTAATCTCTATAACTCACCAACGACTGTGACTAGAGTAATCAAGCTAATATATCTACCATTAATCTCTATAACTCACCAACGACTGTGACTAGAGTAATCAAGCTAATATATCTACCATTAATCTCTATAACTCACCAACGACTGTGACTAGAGTAATCAAGCTAATATATCTACCATTAATCTCTATAACTCACCAACGACTGTGACTAGAGTAATCAAGCTAATATATCTACCATTAATCTCTATAACTCACCAACGACTGTGACTAGAGTAATCAAGCTAATATATCTACCATTAATCTCTATAACTCACCAACGACTGTGACTAGAGTAATCAAGCTAATATATCTACCATTAATCTCTATAACTCACCAACGAGTGTGACTAGAGTAATCAAGCTAATATATCTACCATTAATCTCTATAACTCACCAACGACTGTGACTAGAGTAATCAAGCTAATATATCTACCATTAATCTCTATAACTCACCAACGACTGTGACTAGAGTAATCAAGCTAATATATCTACCATTAATCTCTATAACTCACCAACGACTGTGACTAGAGTAATCAAGCTAATATATCTACCATTAATCTCTATAACTCACCAACGACTGTGACTAGAGTAATCAAGCTAATATATCTACCATTAATCTCTATAACTCACCAACGACTGTGACTAGAGTAATCAAGCTAATATATCTACCATTAATCTCTATAACTCACCAACGACTGTGACTAGAGTAATCAAGCTAATATATCTACCATTAATCTCTATAACTCACCAACGACTGTGACTAGAGTAATCAAGCTAATATATCTACCATTAATCTCTATAACTCACCAACGACTGTGACTAGAGTAATCAAACTAATATATCCACCATTAATCTCTATAACTCACTAACGACTGTGACTAGAGTAATCAAACTAATATATCTACCATTAATCTCTATAACTCACTAACGACTGTGACTAGAGTAATCAAACTAATATATCTACCATTAATCTCTATAACTCACTAACGACTGTGACTAGAGTAATCAAACTAATATATCTACCATTTGGGAAGCGTCAGGTAGGGAATAGGTGTGGCTATTTACAGCCCATTTGCTCTAGCACATATTGAATTACAGAGGTTAGGGTTCACGTTTTTTGGACTACCTATTTGGAAGAGGGTATAGCTAGTATGTTTGGTTCTCTCCCTCAACCTATCAGTTCAGCAGTGTTCTCACCTTCCATGCGTTTGTTCATTTTATGTCTTCATTTTTCTCTGTTATGCTTCACATGACCCTTTGCAGTTCATCCCCCAATGTTGCCTCTTATTAATACACTTTCCCTGACGATTGCCCTCATTCAGTCACTTTTTCCGACATATTCACGGATTAGTTTAGTAAATGCTTTACTGTTGTTCTTATCATATGTTCCTACTACCATTAACTATTTTAAGACTTAACTCATTCAGTACCGGTGAAGTCCTTTTAAATGTAATGGGTTACTTTTGGATGATTGTATTCATTTTAGAAAAGGCCACCCGCAATTAAAAGGTTTTTAACTATCTTACTTAACCCTTTTATTACCAAAGATCCTTCGTAAACTGTACAAAAGCGTCTAATTATAGCTAGAATAACATTTAATAAACGTCGCCGGCACAGAAAGGGTTAAAGGTATTTTACAACGGTGGGTAAAGACACAGCAGCAGAGTATACGACCCAAGTTTATTCAACAATTCGCTAAGAAAAGCTTCTTCCGGAATAACATAGTAGAGTACAGTCAACTGTATTCTACTACGTTATTCCCGAAGAAGCCTTTCTTAGCGAAACGTTGAATTAAGGAGGTAGAGGTTATTTTGTGGTTTATTTATTTATTTACAGGTATATATTTAATTTATAGAAACCTTGCTAGACCTCCATCCAACTTAAACATAACACCCCCTAGACCCCCCTTCAAGATAACTTTGTACATTTTTCGGTAGAAACATGTCCCGCCGGAAATCCGGTTCCTCCTAGAATTACATGCTTGCTATCGCTCGCTAGGAAAAAATCGACACCTAAATGGCACAGAAGGTCTACATATTGACAACAAATGGAGCGAAAGGTTATACAATCGCCAAACTAATGAAACGCACGTCTTTATATCTCCAAGATAATGGGATTAAACGTAAGGGAGAAAAAAATAAAAAAAAAATCCTTAACTTGGGTTCTTACTCTGTCACTGTGTCTTAACCCACTACTGATGCTGCCTAGACTGGTTTTATTTCACCGGATTTTACATTGTTTCTTTAAAAGCCTCTGTATTTTTTCAGAGCCATTACTCCAATTTCTGCCCCTGCACTCTCTCACAGGTATCCCGACTTTCTGTTTTCTCTTTTTCGTTTGTTCTTCCACCTCACCACTTAACCAAGGAGGGCACGGCAAGAGAGAGAGAGAGAGAGAGAGAGAGAGAGAGAGAGAGAGAGAGAGAGAGAGAGAGAGAGAGAGAGAGAGAGAGAGAGAGAGAGAGAGAGAGAGAAAGAGAGAGAGAGAGAGAGAGATAGCAAATTGTAATTTCAACATGGTTCATCACCAGGAAGTTTTACCTTCACGATAATAATGCTGTGCCCATTATTATATTTAGCTCATGTTTTGATAACTAAGCCAGCTGTAAAGTAGAGTCCTGTCTTGGGAAATATATCTAGCATTTCTTACACCAATACAGATTGAATAATGTTCACAATATTTATAGCACAATTAAGTATACATGTGTATGTTTAGTAACTAATGTGTTCTGTTTATCATGAACAACATTTTATGATATATTATGTAAGATGGGTTGTCTATAATGCTAAAAATATGCCGTCGTGTGAACGGTCCCAGAACTGGCAGCAATATTGACAACCTAAAGCCGGAGTCACACAGGCACTTTCTTCGGTAATATTTTGAAGTAATTCTCGTCTAGTATATTTATAATTAAACTTTTATTTGTCTTGAGCCACGAAACATTTTCTAATTTCAATTTAGTTCCCGATACCAGTGTCAAAAAGACCCAAACTACTGCGAGGAAAAAAAACTTGCTCTTAGAAAATAAATGTGACGGTAAAAGCGCTGGTGTGACATCGCTTTAAGACCATAATAGTAAAGATCACACAACTATCACACCGTCAGTAACAGTAGTGTCTTACAGTCTAATTAACGTATTTCTCAAGTTAAACACGGGTAAACCCATTCAGTACCAGTGCCGTTCTTTTGACTTTATTCTAGCTACTACTGCGCGATTTAATTCAGTTTAACAAGGGCTTCCAGCAATTAACCGTCTTAGAACTATCTCATTTATCCATTTTTACTACCACAAATACTTCTTAAACTGCACACAATCGTCTAAATATAGCTAGGAAACAACTAAAAAGACGTCACCGGTACAAAAGGGGTTAATAATGTTTTTGATCGTGTTAATTCACGGACTTCTACATTATCGTTAATGTTACGGATACATTATTCCTGTAAAAGACTGAATGTGATTGTATGCTTGTGTGTGTTTAGCCGTAAAATATCTCAGAATAATTACTTCTAATGAAACTTGGTCTTTTAATATACAGGTACCCAATGTTGTATTATCATTGGATGATGTCCTATACCCTGCTCCAAATAAATAGGCCAATACTCGTGAACTTTTACCTTTATAACTCGCAAACGACTAGCATAATCGATCTAATATTTCTACCATTTGGAAAGGGTCAGCCACGGAATAGGTGTGGACATTTACAGTCCGTTTGCTCCAGCTCTTTTTGAGTTACAGAGGTTAGGGTTCACGAACTCTGGCCTACCTAGTTGGAATAGGGTGTAGTTTTCACTCCCTTCACCTTAGTTATCTCATAAAACAATCATAACAACCTTTTGTATTGATATTGATAACACCTATGGTAATTATTAATACAGTGTTGTCTGATTTCAACCGTAAATGTTGAAGACGAGTATACCATTATATATGGCAATATCTCCAAACCTTTCATAGGACAGCACGATATTTGCTGAATATATCGTGTATATGAATATATACACATCTGTTGTAACTAGTAATTTAGTGTGCCCGTCAGTATGTCTTTCAGCTTGGAAGCGTTCTAAAACACATTGTGATATTTAACGAATGTTGTCATTCAGTGTACTATAATGTAAGTTTACGTTTTTATTGTAATTATATAATTTCCAATTTCCACAATACTAAAACTGGACGCATACAGACAGTATGAGCTATATTAACCCCTTCAGTACTAGTGACGTCCTTTATATTTGATGGTGGCTAGTATTATACGATTATATTCAGTTTAAGAAGGGCCTCCAACAATAAACAGGGTTGGAACTATCTCAATTAACCCTTTCTACTATCACAGATCCTTCTTAAGCTGCAAAACATCATCCAAATATAGCTAGAATATAATAGATAAGGCGTCGCTGGTACAGAATGGGTCAAGTTAGATAGTTATAGCCTGTTAGTTTTCAGCTGAGGTTATATTCAATACCTTAGTATCAGTTTTCTCGATACATAATGGAGAAATAGTAATCCCAAACGTTCATTATTACTATCATATTAAGCTACAAAATCGTAATAATAACTGGGAAATGAAGAGTGTTTATGGCAACTTACCTTACAGCTCGGATTTTTTTTGTTTAGTTTTAGTAGCACGCAGAGTATGCATTTACCCCGGATACTTTTCATTATATTAAATATCCTGCTTTAGCTTACAAATTCGCTTGTATATATTTTGTCCTCAAATATTGTATCTTCTCTTCCGTTTCCTTGCACCCTCCCCCCCCCCCCTCTCTCTCCTCCTCCTCCTCCCTAAACGTAATAGCCAGCAAACTATTTTTCTTCGCTTTCATTTTGTAAGTTTTCAGAAAGGTCGATTACTTTCTTGAGCCAAAAGTGGCGTGTGAGCGTTCGTGAACAAAGTAAAGGGGTATATCGCTGTGTAGGGAAGTGTACACTACCTTGGTGTACACTCACTCAGAAACTACCATGTCCCTATCTTGTGTTTAAGCATATCACACGGAAATTGCTTAGGAATAACATTTTGATTGGTTTGAATAATACTTAATGTGTGTATATGTGTATGAAGGAGACAAAAGGCAGGTTGCCTGTAATAAATGTCTCCCACAAAGCCAAAAGAGTGACAGAGAGCCAAATTCAAGGGACGTTGGGGTCAAAATAGCTGGACACACGAAGTGTGAAGCAGTCTAATCATAGGATGAAGGAAATATCGATTGAGGGAGAGATTTTCTGAGTTCACCTGTTGAGTAGAATAAAGACAGAATATTTGCTAATCCTTGGCTTGGAGAGCTGGCCAAAATAGGAGAGGGAATGCATTGAAAGGCGGGTGCCTCGCACTCGCCGCATATATAATGCCTATAACAGTGAACATCTCTTGCTTTGCTACCGAGCTGGAGGCAGGGCTCTTACGTGATCCTTTTTTAAATGTACTATTATAAGTGTGTGTATATCCTTGTCATAGGTAATGTGCACGTTGAATATCATGGATTTATCAATTAGTAATCTAAAGTGGGTTCGTTCTCAGCTGACAGTGGTAAATTTAATCCTTTATCAGCGTATTTATCGATACCTACAATATAGTAATTATATCAAATTACTCTACGTCATATACTGTAAGTGACAGGTTTTCATAATTAAGAATATATTTCCCTAAACAATGTTCAAAGTTGCTGAATAACCAAGATACACACATGGTAATTTAACGTCAACTGAGAGAGAGAGAGAGAGAGAGAGAGAGAGAGAGAGAGAGAGAGAGAAAGAGAGAGAAAGGGAGAGAGAGAGAGAGAGAGGTGGGTATTAAGTGTGCTGCCAACCTGAAGTAATAAATACATTACCAAGGATATTTATTTGACACAGACAAATAGCCGGATGTTTATCGGAAAAAATAAATGTATTTATTGACTTGTATTCAAGTGTCTACACGAATACCTTGTTATATTCTCATAATATAACAAGGACAGAGATAATAACAAAAATAATATGATGCGGGCAGATAAATATACATTGATATAAAGTAAACTATTATGTTCAGATGAATTTGTCATCAATTAAGTCGGATAATTATATTGTCCGAAAACTCCCCCCTCCCCTTTCAATTATAATGCAGTAAAATTATAGCACCAGTGCATAATGCTATTGCAATATATTACCGCATGACTGTGACGCAAGAAAAAGAAAACTGTATAGATATTTTAACACAATGTTTTATTGAAGTTTGCATTTGTGAGACAGTGAAATTACATCTGTTGGCTAGTTATTCCTATTATCAGACCAAGGGTGTTGTCATAATATTATTGATCGTATATTTAGTTACGTAAAATGTCCATGTAAACTATATTCTGATTGGAAATGAGATAAATTTGACGTGATGCATGGATATTTTTACAAGAATGATGAAGGCGATGCCAAAACTTAATTAAGAATGCAAAAAACATAATGTGTATTCAATGTCTGCATCATGACATGGCATTCAAAATGTTTGCACAACCACAACTTCTTTAAATTAACATCATGCGAGCCCCTCAACCCTTTACCTCTCCTTATCCTCACTCTTATTTATCACCTTCTCTCCCCTCCCTCCCTTCGTTAGTCTACCCAGCCCAGGCTCCTACAATGGCACCGGGAATTATCTAAGTTTTGTTGTTTCCACAAATACTATTGCTGAACCTTATCAATTCTAACTTCCAGCCATGGTTGCGGGTTGTATTCATATCAAGGCTAAACATTTTCCTATTATCCACATTCTCAAACCCATTAAGTGTTTTAAAAACTGAGCTGACCTCGTTGTCTGCGTGTTACCCACAGAAAGAGATCAAGAGCTCTCAACTGCTCCTCATAGCTCAATCTTCTAATCGATAGAATAAGTTTTGTACCCCTAGCTTGTACTTTTTCAAGGCGTTCTATATTTTTCCTGAGTACTGGAGACCAGAATTGAACAGCATACTCCAAGAGAGGCCGCATCAGAGCATTTCAAAATGTGAGGACTATTTCCACATTTGTATACTTAAATTGCCTGTTAATGTAGCCCACGCATTTCTGAGCTTTCATCTCTACTTCCGTGCACTGCTTGGAAACACCCAAATCCTTTTCCAAGTCAGTCACTTCCAAAAGAGAGAGAGAAAGAGAGAGTGAGTGAGTGAGAGTGAGAGGAAGAGAGACTCAAAGAAAACACCCTGGAGTGAGAGGGACAGCAACAAGAAGTGTCTGAGTCTCGGGAGAGCATAATGCATGTTGAGGTTTGGCATGGGAGGAGGTGAGACGGGCAGACTAGAGAAGGAGAAATATAGTTAACCCCTTATCTACCGGCGACGTCTTTTTAACCTATGTCGGGCTGCTATTAGACAATTGTATTCAGTTTAAAAATTGCCTCCAGCAATTAACAGGCTTCGAACTATCTCACTTAACCATTGATCAAATAGATATACCTTTGAAAATTGGTGAAAATTGTTACGCTGGCCAGCTTGCCAGAATGTGCTCGTACTCGCTAGCGCTCGCCAGGGCAGTGAAATGGGCTATAATAATCGTAGAACGATGTTCTTTCTTTCTTAGTATTCATGATGTCACAGACAGATCAGTGGTGGTCTTTATTCTTGTCTGTGACACTTGGAAGTATTTTATATCATTGATAGAGTATAAGATATGTAGTGTGAATTGTAAGGAGAAAGAGAGCATGCAGCAAGGTGGTAATATGTGCGTGTGTATGTACGTGTGACTCCCTCGCTCGGGCGGAGGTTCCCACGCTCGTGATTGGTCGGCTGGCCTGACGCGTCATATGACGCCTGTTCTTCATGACGTAGTCGTCTGTGATTGGAGGCCACTGTCCTAGTAAGGTGGTGCGGGCTCCTGCCCGCGTGTCTCTTTCAGAGCTTGGCATGGTGTGCTTGGTCCTAGATGTCCCTTGCAATCTGTCCCCAATCTGTACTACTGTTTCTCTCTCTGAACTTCTTCTTTTCCAATACTTCTCATCTTTATTCAAATACTTATCCCTTCTGGTTCTGCATACGACTTCCATAGTCGGCCAGTCGTATTACCAGCACCAGTTCTCCATATATGTTTTGCACTAGTTTTAGGGATTATTAGTCATAGTCACATGAGTCATATTATCATTGGGTGCTTCTAATTATTGAGTTGTTCTTTGTTACTATTTAATGCTAGACAGTGGAGGGTATCTTTAGTCGTTGTCCGAGTTATGTACATGGCAAGTCAGAGCCTGTACGACTTCGACGGAGCTAGGTGCCTGTAACCCTTGTGCATATTTTTCCTTTGCGAGTGTAGCAGTATACAAGCGAAGGGCTTTTGCCTACACTTACTTGTATGCTTGCTACCTCATTTTGTTGACCTTTGTGGAGCACCAGGGTAAGACCAGATACTAGAGATCTGGACTTAACAAGAGAGCCTCCTAGTCACTTAACGTAACATAAGGGAAATCTGTTCAGGGGAGACAGTAGGCTACGAGCATGCTTGCACTCTGCCTAGCCTCCTGGTACCTTTTATACCGCTGCTAGACTTTATTAGTAATAAAGACAGCATTGGGTTTATTAACTTTAACTGTGTATGCTTTAGGAATTATTCACGTATTATTTTAGCCTAGGTTGATGCATGGTGCACAACCCAGTATGGCTGTTACTTTGGCTAAGGAAGTACTGTTTTGAGTGGCTATTATTAGTGCTGTCACAGAGTTGTTGCACTCCCTTGTTTTATATATATGTATCCTACTTATTGGTGTATTTAAGATACACGCTTTGGTGTCCTGCCCCTGCATTATTTCTGTTCTATAGTCGACGAGCATATTAGAGCATCAGACGTTTCAGAAGATTCCATATCTGTTTGCTGTAGGACTAGACTTTCAGTGTTTTCATAGAGCAGTGAAGAGTTTAGTGTTGAGTACAGACTCACACTAAAGTTAACGTAAGCATATACTCCTTTATTAAATCTTGTTATAGTTTATTCAAGCATTGTTATTACTTAAGAGCATTTTATTAACGTAAAGTGCTCCTGTTGTGAGTAGGCTTTGCCGTCACCGGAAAGCCTTTGTAGAAGTGCACTAAAACCCAGTTAATTGATACCCCGTTATCCAGTAGATTAACTCTGGAGGGTTTAAGTGTTTTGTTCACCGGCGTAATAGTTCGAGGGTTTGGAATTATCGTACCGTTGTTGCAGATATAGCCTATCATCTAGTCCATTATTAAGTGCCCTTGTTTATTTCATAGTGCCGGTCGTAACAAAATCCATCGAACGGTCTAGGAGGAGTTTCCGGACAGAAAGACAGACGACTTACGACGACGACTACGACGGACGACGACGACTGTTGGTATACTGTTGGTGCACAGTATACGGGCTGGATCTGTGTGCGCGGTACCACTCTGCCTCGCAGAGTTGATAAAATAGAAGAAGTAGAGGTAGAGAGAAATATTTGAAAAGAAACATGTTTTTTTTCTAAATAGACATAAAATACGAAAGTTACAGACATACCGGTATGTTTTGTTAAACTGATGATTGTAATTGAGAAAAATATGACACATATATAAATTATATAATTGAAACACAAATGAGTAAACGACAAAATTCAGACCACGCGCCAAATACGTGTTAAAACTACATTGGATGCCTCAAAAATGCTAATAACTTTATATAAATGGTTAGTATAATTGTTGTTGCTCTAATTATGGGATTGAGTAGCTAGTTGTACGTGTAGGGGTAATTATGAGACAGAGAAAACAACTTATTGAAAACAGAAGAGAGTTCATAATATTTATGACATAAGTATGGCATAGTGACTAAGGTAATAATATAAATCAAAACGATAAAAAGAAAAACAATGAAAAAAGGGTATCAATGACATAATTATGAGCACAACTGGAGAACAATAAAAAGACACAAACGAATAGAGAAGGAAAATTAAAGGTGGAACTGAGTGAGAGAGGGAACCAAACACAGACGTGGTGAAGAAGGCAAGCAGAAAGCCCCGTGCATGTTAATGTATGAGGGCAAACAGAGCCAGAGGCAGGGGGGCGATAAATTGAGGAAGGGATCACTGCAGATATTTCACTGAATAAAACGAAAGGAAAAAACAAATATTGCTCCCAGTTAATATCGTGAAGGGGGAGGTAGTTTTTTTTTTCTCCCTCATGTTCAGACCCATTACCTTTGAGATGTTAAGATGTTCATTCCATTAGTTTGGATATTCTAAGACCTCTCACCCAATTTCTGTGCCAATATATAGACCTTTCGTACCATTTAGGTGTCGTTTTTACTGGCGAACGAAAGCGAGCCTGAAGTTCTAGGAGGAACCGTTCTTCCGCCGGGACATTTTTCTACCGTAAAATGTACAAGTTTATCTTGAAGTGGGGACTAAGGAATGTTATTTAAGCTTGGTGGAAGTCAAGCGAGAAAACTATAAATACATAAATAAACAAACAAAACACTACCCCCTTAACCCTCGGTCCTTAATTTGCTGGTAGTCCCACCCCACCCCGATATGTAGGTCATTATTGGCTCTCTTCTAATTTGCTGGTAGTCCCACCCCACCCCGATATGTAGGTCATTATTGGCTCTCTTCTCAGTGGATTTATATCTATATATAAATCTAAGATTTGAATGTAGGGTTTGCCCCATTGCCCGATTTTATCATAAGAAAACATTATATATTTCTCAGTTTAATTGAAATACATCAACTTTACCTGATATACATTTTAGCATATGCTTCAGTTTCGCACTAAGACTTAATGGCAACATTGAGGAGTTTGCTCGGTACTACATAGAACTCTAGTAGTTGTTATATTTATCATATGCATAGTTACACACTCTGATCCGCCTCAAACATTTGCTTTGTCATAATTAGTTTGATTACTGGCCTACTTACTGATTACTTACACACGTTACACACACACACACACCTTGTTGATGTTCTTATAAACTTATAATTATGAGGGTGGAGGACTTGAACTCTCTCCCAAGGTCTTATAGTCGCCAAAGTAATGGAACAAACGTCTTAATAATATAACAAATATTGATGCTAAACATGAGGGAGAAATGGTTCCAGTAAAATAAAAAACCTCCCCTTAAGGTAGACGGGAGGTGGGCGGGTCTTTAATTTAAGGGGAGGCAGACCGTTTGGTTGGTCTATTAATTAATGTATTTATATAATTGTTTAGTTTCCTCCCTAGACCTCCATCAAGCTTAGAAAAGCACCCCCTACAGTAGACCCCCTTTCAAGATAAATGTGTAAATTTTTCGGTAGAAAAATTTCACGGCCGAAGGCCGGTTCCTTTTAAAATTGAAGGCTCGCTATCGCTCGCCAGGAAATAATTGACACCTAAATGGCACGAAAGGTCTTAAAATTGACAACGAAATGGGGCGAAAGGTGTTAAAATCGCCAAGCTAATGGGCCGAACGTCTTATAATCTCAAAACTAGTGGGGTTAAACTTTAGGGAGAAGGGGTCCAGAAAAACGGTCTGCCTCCCCTTAATGGCTGGACCAACCCACACATTGAACTGGTGACCCATGTAAATCCAGTTGGTCAGCCATCGACCTTCACTCATTATTGACCCTGTCCGCTGTGTTGGTAAATGTGGGATAAAGCCAGTTTTCCATGATAGATGTAATATTCTTTATATCAATGAAACCCTTATAATCGACACATGCATGCATTACTAAAATTAGTCTCGTACTTTTGTAGGGGGGAGGGGGGGGGAGGGACCAGAAATGCCCCCATCAGTCTGTCCCCTGGTAACGACTCGCCAAAATGCTCTGGACCACCACCTTCTACTGTTACTAGTGTAAGGGGTGAGAGGTCTAAAACATTCAAACTAATAGGATGAACATCTTAAAATCTCAAAGGTAATGGGACAGAACATGAGGGAGAAAAAACAACTCCCTCCCCCTTAATGATATCAATTGGGAGCAATGTTTGTTTTTCCATTTTTGTATACTCAGTGAAATATCTGCGGTGAATCCTTCCTCAATGTTATTCAGTGAAATATCTGCGGTGAATCCTTCCTCAATGTTATTCAGTGAAATATCTGCGGTGATTCCTTCCTCAATGTTATTCAGTGAAATATCTGCGGTGGTTCCTTCCTCAATGTTATTCAGTGAAATATCTGCGGTGATTCCTTCCTCAATGTTATTCAGTGAAATATCTGCGGTGGTTCCTTCCTCAATGTTATTCAGTGAAATATCTGCGGTGATTCCTTCCTCAATGTTATTCAGTGAAATATCTGCGGTGAATCCTTCCTCAATGTTATTCAGTGAAATATCTGCGGTGATTCCTTCCTCAATATTATTCAGTGAAATATCTGTGGTGGTTCCTTCCTCAATGTTATTCAGTGAAATATCTGCGGTGAATCCTTCCTCAATGTTATTCAGTGAAATATCTGCGGTGAATCCTTCCTCAATGTTATTCAGTGAAATATCTGCGGTGATTCCTTCCTCAATGTTATTCAGTGAAATATCTGCGGTGAATCCTTCCTCAATGTTATTCAGTGAAATATCTGCGGTGAATCCTTCCTCAATGCTATTCAGTGAAATATTTGCGGTGATTCCTTCCTCAATGTTATTCAGTGAAATATCTGTGGTGATTCCTTCCTTAATGTTATTCAGTGAAATATCTGCGGTGATTCCTTCCTCAATGTTATTCAGTGAAATATCTGCGGTGGTTCCTTCCTCAATGTTATTCAGTGAAATATCTGCGGTGAATCCTTCCTCAATGTTATTCAGTGAAATATCTGCCGTGAATCCTTCCTCAATGTTATTCAGTGAAATATCTGCGGTGATTCCTTCCTCAATGTTATTCAGTGAAATATCTGCGGTGATTCCTTCCTCAATGTTATTCAGTGAAATATCTGCGGTGGTTCCTTCCTCAATGTTATTCAGTGAAATATCTGCGGTGGTTCCTTCCTCAATGTTATTCAGTGAAATATCTGCGGTGATTCCTTCCTCAATGTTATTCAGTGAAATATCTGCGGTGATTCCTTCCTCAATGTTATTCAGTGAAATATCTGCGGTGGTTCCTTCCTCAATGTTATTCAGTGAAATATCTGCGGTGATTCCTTCCTCAATGTTATTCAGTGAAATATCTGCGGTGGTTCCTTCCTCAATATTATTCAGTGAAATATCTGCGGTGGTTCCTTCCTCAATGTTATTCAGTGAAATATCTGCGGTGATTCCTTCCTCAATGTTATTCAGTGAAATATCTGCGGTGATTCCTTCCTCAATGTTATTCAGTGAAATATCTGCGGTGATTCCTTCCTCAATGTTATTCAGTGAAATATCTGCGGTGAATCCTTCCTCAATGTTATTCAGTGAAATATCTGCGGTGAATCCTTCCTCAATGTTATTCAGTGAAATATCTGCGGTGGTTCCTTCCTCAATGTTATTCAGTGAAATATCTTCGGTGAATCCTTCCTCAATGTTATTCAGTGAAATATCTGCGGTGAATCCTTCCTCAATGTTATTCAGTGAAATATCTGCGGTGATTCCTTCCTCAATGTTATTCAGTGAAATATCTGCGGTGATTCCTTCCTCAATGTTATTCAGTGAAATATCTGCGGTGGTTCCTTCCTCAATGTTATTCAGTGAAATATCTGCGGTGGTTCCTTCCTCAATGTTATTCAGTGAAATATCTGCGGTGATTCCTTCCTCAATTTATCGGCCCCCTGCCTCTGGCTCTGTTTGCCCTCATACATTAACATACTCGGGGCTTTCTGCTTGCCTTCTTCACCACGTCTGTGTTTGGTTCTCTCTCTCACTCAGTTCCACCTTTAACTTTTATTCTTTATTCGTTCGTGTCTGTATATTATTCTCCAGTTGTGCTCATATTTCATTGATAGCCTTTCTAAATGTTCAATTTTGTTTTCGTTTTGACTTTTATTATTACGTACTCTAGTAATGTTGACATTGTTTTTGTATACTATGCCATCCTTCCATAATAATTATAATGTATTAAAATTACCTCTCTTCTGTGTTCAATAAGTTGTTTTCGCTGTCTCATTATTACCTCTACACGTACAACTATCTACACAACCCCTTAAATATAGCAATAACAAATATACTAACGAGTTATATAAAGTTATTAGCTTTTTTGAGGCATCCAATGTAGTTTTAACACGTATTTGGCGCGTGGTCTGAATTTTGTCATTTAATCATTTGTGTTTCAATTATATAATATATGTCATATTATTCTCAATTACAATCATTAGTTTAACATGTATACGTAATTGTATAACTTACTTGTCTAATTTGTCGTTCCAAAGTAAGAAGTTCTTGAATGCTGCTAATTTTCTCTTGTTGGCATTCTGAAGAGACTTGCATGCTGGATAATCTTAGTGAGACCTTCCAGAGGCACTCAAAAGTCTCCTCGATCGGAAACTTTCCAAGAAAGTTCATTATGAAGTAGAAGAGTGCCATGACCAACATAAACAATGACGATGTTAACAAAATATGAGCTGACTTTAAAAAAACTAGACAATGTAATCATGGTAGTAGAGTAGTATGCAAAGTACGGCAAACCTACATTTGTGATCAGCATCACAATCCATAGCAAGCCCAAGATCCAGTTAGAATCTGTATGAGAAACTTTTCCAGAAGATTTTACAATTGAAGGTCTTTTCGACAGATCTTGAAAAGCCTCAATTAAACTTCTGAGCTTCGAGCTCCTCAAAATCAAGGAAACTGTTGCCAGTATATTGAATGCATTGGTAATTTAGTACGAGACTTTGTTGACTAAATTTCCAACGCTATCGGTCCTAACATTATCTATATCAGCCAACAACAGCATCACCCCACAGGCCTGTAAGACTCTGACGACACACATCCACAGGACGAGACCAACGTGAATCCTTGGGCACTGGGTTTTGGTCCAGGAGTAAGGAAACTAAGCAAAGATCTGGAACAGGATCACGTGTAGATGAAGGAATTTTAATGGATTGTAAGACGGTGTCATCTTCAAGAATCTAACGAGATATTTGTCAGGAACCAACAATTTAGTCAACAAAGAGGTTTCCTAAAATAATCTGCAAGACTTTCCCAAACAGAGGTGACTGAAGGAGCCAAGCAACCAACACAGGCAAGGGATAACACTTATGTGTACGCCGACGTATACTCTCAATCCAAGACGGTTATCACGCAAAAGTACACGGTATATCATTATATATGGTACTAGGGTCATTCATAACCTTGTTAATCCATAAACAGTTCTCAGGATCTCTGTAACACCTACATGTACAATCCATAAAAGAAATCGATGCCTGTTTAATCATTGTGGGTGGAGACCCTCATTATCCTTATTATCAATGTTACGGTAGTGTTGGTGTATACAAGCCGCTCAGAAAAGGTGAATAATAGTTTGCCAGCTGGAGTAAGATTAATAGGTAGTGGTCTGCTTATCCTTAGGTGACCAGTAGATTGGACAAGATGATATAGTTCACGATCAGATGCGGTTCAATCATTTATACCTTCTGTATTTTGTTTTTTATTGTATTAGTATTATGCTTTCTTGGAATTACTAGTTAGAATTGAGATACCAGCCCTTGTTATAGATGAGGTGTTAGGGCCGCGTAAACTACACCTCATGTGTACCTGGGTCTTTAATGCTAGGGAGAGGTATTAGAGTGAATAGTCGAATAAGGTTTCACACATATATTTTAGTCTAATCAGATCAGAATTATAGGACATAACAGTCCCAACATTATATTATTGGCATGGAATTAATTATATATATATATATATATATATATATATATATATATATATATATATATATATATATATATATATATATAATATATATATATATATATATATATATATATATATATATATATATATATATATATATATATATATGTGGATCTATCCTCAAGAGGTTACTCCAAATAAGCAGAGTATAATGGCAATTAATCAGGTATAATCTGTATTCTCATTACCTGTATCAACAACAAGGAAACAATAAATTATACAACTAAATATACCGTATACACAACGTACAGAGAAAGTACAAGGTTGAAATGTTCAATAATCAAAAATAGTTCTTGCGAGTGTGGTTCCAAACTGGACTCTAATATGATGTAGATATAAGGCAGAGCTAGTCATCTATAAGTAGGCAGAGGTTAGGCGACTGAGTGGTCGAGCTAACATATAACAATCTACGTATAGGATGACGATGTAAGTTACGGATAGCGTGTTGAAAGTTTTAATTGAAACGGCAACTGATTGAGTAAGAATTACGTTACAAGGAGGGCCTTATAGACAGGCCACAGAAAACAGAGGTATTCGAACATATTAAATACTCTTTTACGTCCAACAACAATGGCTTCTGTAGGGAGGCCGACAGAGGTCTATCTATCTATCTATTGCCTGACGCCGTGATCCCCGAAGGGGTGGCTACGAACGAACCGCCCCCATGCACCTCTGTCCTCAGTCAGTCGACGCCCCTCCTCCCAACCAGCACCGCCTTCATCCATATACTTCCTCATTCCATCCTTCCACCTCTCCTTAGGTTTACCTCTCCCTCTCTGTCCTTCCACCTCGCCGTCGTACACCCTCTTAGTCATTCTCTCGCTTTCCATACGTTCCATATGGCCGAACCATCTCAAGGTGTTCCTTTTCACACTTTCCAGCACATCTACCTCCACACCAAACCTCCTTCTTACTTCCTCATTCGTCTGTCTATCCCTCCATGTAACTCGGCACGCACTTCTTAAGTAACTCATTTCCACAACTCTCACTCTTGGCCTGAGTCTCTTCTCGAACGTCCATGCTTCGCTTCCGTAAGTCAGTGTCGGGATTACCACACTGTCATGCAAGGACTTCTTCACTTCCATACTGACCACCCTATTTCTTGTTACTGCTTTCAACGTTCCTACAACCCTCTTCCCCTGTTGCACCCTCTCCCACATTTCTTCATCCATAGTCCAATCTCTACTCAACGCATTGCCCAAATACTTAAATGAGCTGACAATCTCCATAGCCTGACCGTTCAACTTCACCTCACACTCTGTGGCTTCACCCCTCTCGAAGACCATAACCTTGCTCTTCCCCGCATTTACCTTCAAATTCCGTTTTTCGCACACTGTTCCAAACATATTTACCAGACCCTGCAACTCTCATTCATTATCGCTCATCAGAACTGTATCATCAGCAAACAGCAGTACAGGTAGCTTCCACTCATTTCCCTCCCTTATCAGCGATACACCAACATCCACTGCTCTTCCTTGTATTTCTTTCATGACTCCATCCATATATACAGTAATCATCCACAGGGACATCACACACCCCTATTTCAACCCAACATTCAGGTCAAGAACTCGCTCTGCTCATTCTCCACACGTACTGCCGCCTTTGCACCCTCATACATGCTCTTCACTGCTTTCAGCAACTTGCCATCTACTCCGTATATTCTAAGTACTTTCTACATATCTTCTCTATCCACTCTGTCATATTCCTTCTCCAAGTGCATAAAGGCAACATACACCTTTTGTTGTTTCTCCAGATATTTCTCCACAACACAATTCAGGGTAAATATTTGATCTACACATCCTCTTACCTTCCTAAAACCGCCCTGCTCGTCACCTATCCATTTCTCCGTTCTCGCTCTCACTCTCTCAATCAGTACCTTACTGTACACCTTCCCTACTACGCTTAGAAGACATATTCCTCGGTGGTTACCACACACTCCTCTTTTCCCTTTACCCTTATATAGGGGGACTATTATGCCTGTCTTCCAGTCATCAGGTGCACTCCCCTTCTCCCATGCTAGTTTGCACATTTTCCATACCCATTCGATCACTATCTCACCACCATACTTCAGCATTTCCTCACTCACTCCATCTGTTCCTGGTGCTTTCCTCAACTTCACTCTTGTCATGGCTTCCCACAATTCTGACCTTCTGATCCCCACCTCCTCCTCCACTACTTCTCTTCTTCTCTCTCCCGTATCTCATCCAACTATGTTTGCTGGCGCTTCATTCCTTATATTTAGCAACTCGTTGAAGTACTCCCTCCATCTTTCGACTCTCTCTTGCTTCTCGGCTAGCACTCTCCCATTCTTATCTTTCACACCCTTACTGTTTCCCTTGCTACCTTTCCTATCTCTCTGACTTCTTTCCAGAACAGTTTCTTACACTCCCTCCATTTTACACTCAGATTCCTTCCAAATTCCTCATCTACTCTTCTCTTTCTTTCCTTCACTACTCTCTTCACCACTCTCTTTTTCTCCACGTATCTCGCTCGTTTCTGTCTCTCCAAATCTTCATTCCCTCTACTACCCAACCACTCTCTATACGCTTTCTTCTTGTCTTCACAGCTATATTTACCTCTTCTGTCCACCATGCTGTACCTTTCACTCCCCTCTCTCTTCTCCTTACTCCACACACTCTGTCTCGAGTCGGTCATCCCCAGCTATTGGGTATATGCCTGAGTATACATACATACATACATACAATATAATACCTAATGATGATTGCTCCAATCTATTACCACAAAAAGGTGCTTGTGTGACACCGGCTTAAAGAGATTGAACTTACAACAACAATAACAGCAACAACAATAGCAACAACAACAACAACAGAGAGAACCACATGACAATAACAACAAGACAACAACAACAGAGAACCACACGACAATAGCAACCACAACAGAGCGAACCACACGACCAATATCAATATATTCTGTTATACCCTATTCATTATAAGTAGGCCAGACATCATAACCCCTAACCTATGTACCGCAAAGAGGGCTGGAGCAAATGGGTTGTTAATGTCCACACCCATTCTTCGTCTGGCTCCTCCTAATAGGTAGAACAGTTTAATTACTGACGTCACTCTATACTTTAAAAGCCGTGACAAATTTAAGGGGAGATTTTCAATTAATTTTTTGTTTTCCCTTCTATGGCAATATTAGTTTTTATATTTTATGACTTTCGCCTCATTACTTGGGCGATTTTAAGACCTTTCGCCCCATTTCTATAAATTTTGAGACGTTTCTTGCCATCTAAGTGTTGATTTGTTCCTGACGAGCGATAGCGAGCCTGTACTTTAGGAGGATCCGGGACATTTTTCTACCGAAAAATATACACATATATCTCAAAGGTATTGGAGGTATTCTTTTATAGTTTGATGGAGATCTAGGGAGCAAACTAAACACCTTCCCTTAATTCACTAGTGTTCTGTATACTAAGGGAAGTCATCCATGGAAAGTGACCTAGATTACAAATACTCTTCTCTAGTACTGTAATCGTGTGTTTGTTTCCAGCTGATGATAAATGGCCTTGTTATTGTTTTGGTTACTCAGCTATTACGTAGATATTGTTGCGAAATGCGTTGTTAATTATGAACACTTGGCATTAATACGACACAGAGACGACACAGTAGATTCATATTTGTTCCATTAAGTGTAGAGTCATAATTCGCTAAGGGATTCAATTTACCCTTAGCTGAAATAAAACCGCTATAGTTACTATAATATGTTTTATTTCATCTGGCAGTAAATTGAACCCCTTGGCAGCTAATGTAAGAATACTTAATGGAAAGATATGAAATTAGTATGTCTCTTCATCATATTAATACCAAGTTTATATAATTAGCACCATATTTCACTACAAATTCTTCAAAATAACTGAAGAATCTTGCTCGGAACTTTGCAATTTACTGTCAGTTGAAATGAAACAGGGTATAGTGCTCGACTGTGTTTGAGTGTGTGTACTGCATTATGTTGCGTGACTACGAGTCGGAGCGGGGATGTATAACGTATTAAATTTATGTAGGGATAACTTTGAAAATTTTACATATTGTTTATAATATACCATATGATGAGCAACACTTTATTGACAACATTTTGCAGATAGCTTCTTCAGGTCTTACCTGAAGAAGCTATCTGCAAAATGTTGTCATTAATATGCTCCTCCTCATATGGGGTTATATTCTTTCCAGATGAGCTATCACTTTAACTCCTCGGTGGTCTAGTCGGTTTGGTGTTGGGCTGCTACGCTGCAGACTGGGTTCGAGGCCCGGCCTGGTCATATGGCAAAAAAAAAAAAAAAAAAAACGAGGTTAAACTCAGCCCAAGAAACCTATGAATTTGAACGTATCGGCATCAAGGGAGGATGATTGTTTTTTTTTCTGGCACCCCTTCTCCCTCATGTTTAGCCTCATTAGTGTTGATATTTTAAGATGTTCAACCCATTAATTTGCGATTTTAAGACCTTTCGCCCCATTTTGTTGTCAAAATTAAGACCTTTCGCACAATTTAGGAGTTGATTTGTTTCCTGGCGAGCAGTAGCGACCCTGTAATGTAGTACTAACTGGACGTTGGCCGGGAAAAAAATGTACAAACCTATCTGTCTTTGTTTTTGTGTTTTTTTGTGTTTTGTTTTTTAACCTTGATGGAGGTCTAGGGAGGAAACTAAGACAATATAAAACGTGTAATAAATAAGCAAATAAATACGCTCATCCCCCTTTAATAACTGCGATTGTGCAGTACCTCGGGGCGCCGCTACAGCCACTTGCGTTACAGGTAGGACTAACAAAGCGGAGGCATCGTGTAGATATTTAACATTATTTGGTGCAACGTCTTGGGGGTTATTATGGTATTTTGTTGAATTATTAGAGGTTTTTATTTGTTTTAGCCATTTTCGAACAATGTGTTTTTAGTTTACACGCTAGACTTGGAAAAACGCCACTCCAAACCCCCTTCAAACTAAACAAAAATCCCCCAGACCCCCTTCAAGCTAAATGTGAACATTTTCCGGTAGAAAAATTTCCCGGCCAAAGGCCGGTATCTCCCAAATTGCGGGCCCGCTATCGCTCGCCCAGGAAAAACGACACCTTATTGGGTTGAAGCATCATATAATCGCTAAACTAATGCGATGAAACGTCTTAAAATCTCCAAGCTAATGGAGTAAAACTGGGAGGCTACAAATTGGCCCGCCTTGCACCTAATAGGGTTAAGGTGTATTGCAGGTGTAGGAGTATACTTCAGATCAGCTTATCATGGGCGTCTTAAGAGTATTTATTTGTTTTGATTGGCAGTAATTTGCGAATTCAAGCATTTCTCCCTGCATATCGTGATCTCCGTATCCGACTCTACAACGATTCCGAATTTTCATTTAGTGGACAGTAGCTTGAAACGACAATAAATCAGACATTCTGGGTGGGTTAAGACACCTATACCTTACAATATATTCTATATCAGTTGGGTGTATAGAGTAGCGGTGGTGGCAGGGTGGTTGGTCCTGGGGTGTATAGAGTAGTGGTTGTGGCAGGGTGGTAAGTCCTGGGGTGTATAGTGTAGTTAATGTTGTGGTGGTGGCAGGATGGTAGGTCCTGGGTGTATAGAGTAGTGGTTGTGGCAGGGTGGTAAGTCCTGGGGTGTATAGTGTAGTTAATGTTGTGGTGGTGGCAGGATGGTAGGTCCTGGGGTGTATAGAGTAGTGGTTGTGGCAGGGTGGTAAGTCCTGGGGTGTATAGTGTAGTTAATGTTGTGGTGGTGGCAGGATGGTAGGTCCTGGGGTGTATAGAGTAGTGGTTGTGGCAGGGTGGTAAGTCCTGGGGTGTATAGTGTAGTTAATGTTGTGGTGGTGGCAGGATGGTAGGTCCTGGGGTGTATAGAGTAGTGGTTGTGGCAGGGTGGTAAGTCCTGGGGTGTATAGTGTAGTTAATGTTGTGGTGGTGGCAGGATGGTAGGTCCTGGGGTGTATAGAGTAGTGGTTGTGGCAGGGTGGTAAGTCCTGGGGTGTATAGTGTAGTTAATGTTGTGGTGGTGGCAGGATGGTAGGTCCTGGGGTGTATAGAGTAGTGGTTGTGGCAGGGTGGTAAGTCCTGGGGTGTATAGTGTAGTTAATGTTGTGGTGGTGGCAGGATGGTAGGTCCTGGGGTGTATAGAGTAGTGGTTGTGGCAGGGTGGTAAATCCTGGGGTGTATAGTGTAGTTAGTGTTGTGGTGGTGGCAGGATGGTAGGTCCTGGGGTGTATAGTGTTGTGGTAGTGGCAGGCTGGTAGGTCCTGGGGTGTATAGAGTAGTGGTTGTGGCAGGGTGGTAAGTTCTGGGGTGTATAGCGTAGTTAGTGTTGTGGTGGTGGCAGGATGGTAGGTCCTGGGGTGTATAGTGTTGTGGTGGTGGCAGGCTGGTAGGTCCTGCGGTGTATAGTGTTGTGGTGGTGGCAGGGTGGTAGGTCCTGGGGTGTATAGTGTTGTGGTGGTGGCAGGGTGGTAGGTCCTGGGGTGTATAGTGTTATGGTGGTGGCAGGATGGTAGGTCCTGGGGTGTATAGTGTTGTGGTGGTGGCAGGGTGGTAGGTCTTGGGGTGTAGAGTGTTGTGGTGGTGGCAGGGTGGTAGGTCCTGGGGTGTATAGTGTTGATGTGGTGGCAGGGTGGTAGGTCTTGGGGTGTATAGTGTTGTGGTGGTGGCAGGATGGTAGGTTCTGCGGTGTAGAGTGTTGTGGTGGCAGGGTGGTAGGTCCTGCGGTGTAGAGTATTGTTAGTCAGTGTTTTTGTGGTGGCTGAGTGGTAAGTCTTGGGGTGTCAGCGACTGCCAGCCCACCTGCAGTAGCACCACCAGGTAGGTCGCCACAAAACTGCCAATCTGAAGCAAGTATTACACACACATAAAGTAATTCACATAATGTAGGTTGGAATAAAGCACTTTAACATAACATCTATTGAATATATTAAGGTTTTTATTTAAATTAATATATATGTATCTGTATTGTTTTTTTTTGCTGAATATAGACATTGGTATATACCAAAATATAGCACTTATATATTTGTTCAGTAGGCCCCACATAGCTTTTTGAATAAACAAAATAATCGGCGTGGATCTGATATGCAACTAAGTAATAATAAATGAAATAAATTACAACTCACCGAGACCAAAGTACTGTTAGCGAGCGTGTACCAGCCACCTACTGTCATGTTGGTGAGATCTCTTAGGTGTTGGATCAGACGGAACACCTGACAACACACAAATACATTAATTCTCCGGGTAGCACAAGACATCCATATCGAGATAGAAAAAAAAAAAACTTACTGTATACAAAAATTGACTTAAGCCGAAGAAGTCGTTTCCGCTCCAGGAGTGTTGTCAATATTATGCAGAGAGCTAAAATAATGTAAATGTTGAAAGGAATCAATTAATATGTAGTTTTAATTCACAAATACCTTTTCAAACAAAATCGACCCTCGAAACCGCGAACATTTTATATTTTCGCGGTTTCGAGGTTCAAACTTGGGGGTTCGTTCTCCGATTTTGGGTCCCTTATAGCAAAGTTCCATGTTCGTGTCAAGTCCAGATATACTGTGTTATATGTAATTGTCTATAATTGTTTATCTCTCTCTATATATATATTTTTGTTTTCTATGTGAGTGAGGGAGACAAAAGGCAGAACTGCTTTTAGCGAGTGCCTCCCCCAAAGTTGAAAGAGTGACAGGGCCAAAGTCAAAGGGACGTTCGAGCCAAAATACCTGGACACACGGAGTTTGAAACATTTTAAGTTATAAGCAGAGGGAAAGACTGATTCTGGGAAAGAGTTCCAGAGCTCAGCAGTTGAATAGAAGAAAGTCTGAAAACAGCGTTTCACTCTTGGGTTGGAGAGTTGCACAGAGTAGGGGTGGGATTGTGTTGCAAGACGGGTACTACGTACCCTACGTAGAGGAGGTGGTATACACTGGGAAAGATCTGAGGAACACTGATTATTGTAGTAGCGATAGAATAGCGAGAGATATGTAACATTGCGGCGAAGAGAGAGAGATTTCATAGAGTTGGTATATAATATATACTGTATATATATATATATATATATATATATATATATATATATATATATATATACCGGTATATATACTGTACAGTATATTATGCAACTATTACAATAATCCGTGTTCTTCAGAGTTCCTCAGTGAATACATCGTCACTTACAGTTGGAGGCATCCGCCTTTTAACATATCCCCCCAATCTGTCCAACTCTCTAACCCAAGAGTAAACCGATTTTCCCAGTCTTTCTTCTTCTCAAGAAGTAATCTCTGAAACTCTCTCTCCCTCATTTTATCTTTCCTTCATCCTATGACTTAAACTGCTTCAAGCTCCGTGTGTCTAGATATTTTGACTCCAACGTACCTTGAATTTGGTTCTCTGTCACCTTCAGTATGGGGGGGGGGGGAACACTCGTTACAAGCAGCTTTGCCATTTGTCTGCTACATTCAAGTAGACAAAAATACTGAGGGCGTCGCCTTAGAAATGAAACACAAGGTATTGTTTAAGCCCATGTGTGTGTGTGTGTGTGTGTGTGAGTGCTTGGTATTGTTTCACAAAATATCCCGAGAGCAAATACATTAATTTCGACGATACTTCGTAAGTCACCTCAATTTATACCTGGAAGTTTCCCAATAATATTTGTTTGTTAACATTGATGTTAACTCCCCCTTTGTTAGACCCCTTCAAACACCAACAACGGTTAGGGTTTGATAGACAGTCGGGATAATCGAGATGCTATAACCTATTCCAAACAGTAGGCCAAAACTCATGAACTTTAAACTCTTTCTGGACTACCTATTTGGAACAGGGTATTGTTCTTGGTTTGTAATAACTTCACACAAATACTGTCATTATGATTGGATGACCTTAATATGGGGTGGGGCCCTTGACCCCTATATATTATAACGGCCGTATATCCAATATGTTTACAAGAAAAGACACAATTTATGGTGGTTATATTCATTGGGCTATCATGCATCCAGGCAGGTTATATTATCGATACTTTCAGTGTGTCTGTCAGTATGTGTGGGTGTATGTGTATGTTCACACCCTCTCTAGAAACAATGATTGAAGAGAGAGAGAGAGAGAGAGAAAGTACATGTCTTTTATTGTTTAGAATATCCAAGAAGGAAGGGACAGGGGGCTGACCTGTAGGCCTCCACTCACCTGACTTTTAATTAGATGGTCTTCAGTTTGGACACTTGCATTCCTCAGGCAAGTAACCGCTTCTTCCACCTGAAAGATATATTTAACTTTATTGTCTTTTGGTTTTGGACTGGTAATATAATTTGAAACATTTATGCGTATGTAGTTTGTGTAATATTTAGTTCAGTTTCGCTTGAGTGAATACTGCATTTAATTAAGATTTATGTCAATTTAATTCAAGACAACATATTATGTTGATGGTGTTCAAATTGTACAGTGTTTAATTGTGCTTTCAACATTTAGTTATTTAATTAGGTTAAAGAGTAAATTAGTTTGTCTCATTTGAGTATTAAAAGAGTTCTTTGTTAAATATTGCCCTGTCTGCAATGGTGAAAACATCAGTCGTGCCAATGATGCAGATAGTTGCATATTGCCAGAAGATGGATAGCTTGTTCGGTTCAAAAGTTAAGTCGTTCTTTGTGTTTGATAGTTGAACTGGTAATTATCTTCAAGACTTAAATATTTCCTAATGTGTTTGAGTATAAACGTAATTTATGTTAAGGGGATTAATAGGGCTATACTGAAGGTTTAAATAGTTGTGTCATGTCGAAAACATTAGGAGTTCAATGTGTTTCATTGTTAGGAAATTGATGTGTTCAAGTGATAATAGTAGTATTTGTTCAACAATAATATAGTTGATTATTCCCAACAGTTCATTAGCTCAGTATACAAGACTTAAATAGGTCTTTGTGTTAACCCATTGGCACAATGAAGCAACTTGGTTGAGCCCGAGAACTTTCAGTCTTCTACTGTACATCTCAATTCTCAACTTGTTCTTCCTCTGTCCAATTACTCTTCTTTCCTATTTTATTCCAGCCATCTGATCTGGTCCATTGGCTGTGGGAAGGGTTCTGGAACGTCCAGGCAATTTAAAGTAATTTACAGGCTCTTAAAGCCTCTTAAAGTCTGTGAAAATGAGAGTTAGTGAACGGGAGCGCTGCAGGCTCCCGATCTGCTGCCAAAGACAAATGTAGCGCGTCATTGCTCATAAATAGCGAATATTTGCAGATGTTTATGGTAGCGTTGTGGGTTAACCCCGTGAGTTATCTGCTCAACAGGTGGCGTTGTGTGTGTATGTAAGTGTGAGAGTCCGAGTGTAGTGGGTGAGACAGTGAAGCACGGGAACGAGGTGGCTTCAGAGATGGGGTCGTTTCGGGCCATGAGTGAGCACCGTGCCTCATGTGAAGGCAAGATGGCAGGTGCTCGTTGTACTCTACGTGCTTCACATGTCTCACTCCCTAGACTGGAACAAGACCTCACGGGCTTCACTGTTCATTGTAAAGCGGTGAATGTTAAGGCTCTCAGCCTATGCCCGAGAGGAAGTAAGTTGGCATATAAAAAAAAAAAAAAAAAAAAAAAAAAAAAAAAAAAAAAAAACGCTACGAAGCTCGTTCTGGTGTTATTTTGAAGCTATGTTCTTCTAGTTTTGGGCTGAATATATTTTATTTCATTCAGACTCTTGCTTCATCATTCAGGAGTGCCTCAATTAGCCATAATATATCGGAAATATGCGGAAATCTCCCCGCACCGTAGGTTCTTTCAGATCGCCAATATGGTTTCCTACTGGTTATCTTCTTTCTTATCTTGCTAACACTTGGTCATCCTTCTTTCCGGACTTCAGTAAGACCTTTTCTATTGCGCTAGACATATCGAAAGCCTACGACAGTGTTTGGCACAAATCTTATATTTCTGAACAACCCTTCTTCGGTGTCTATCCCTCCACCTGTGGCTTTGTCTCTAATTTCCTTTCTGACCATTTTATAGCTGCAGTTGTGGATGGCCATCGCTCATTTCCTCAACTTGTCAACTCCAGTGTTCCTCAGGATTCTGTCCTATCTCCAGTTATCTTTATATATATTTATTAATGCTCTCCTCAACTGTACCTCCAGTCCTATTCACTCCTATACTGATGACTCTGACATATCACTCCTATACTGATGACTCTGACTTAAGGCTGGTTCACACATAGCCGAGTCGGTGTGCGAGTCCAACACGAGTCACACTTGTCGATTTTCGCCGTCGCTGGAGGCCGAGTCGGCCGCGAGTAGCAATTGCTCCCGAGTCAAGGAGAGTGTAACACAAGTTAACTCGAGTCAATAGGAGTCAACACGTGTTCATGCAAGAGTCTGTACGAGTAACTGAGAGTCAAAACGAGTGTAACACGAACCCAACACGAGTGTCAAAAATTTGAAAAATAACGGTCAAATTCCTGGGCACGTAAACAAAGAGTATGGACAAGTCTAACACGAGTCAACGCTAGTCAACGCGAGTGTTACACGGATCAACATGTGTGCTACATACGTGTTGTTGCGTGTAGACACGTGTTGATTAGTGTTGATTCGCCAACGTCGAAATGATGACGAAAAACGACGAATCACCAAAGAGTGTTACACGGGTTTACACGAGTCAACATGAGTTAACACGAATGACGAAGTTATTCAGAGTCAAACACGAGTTAACACGTATGTACACGAGTCTACACGTATTTAGGCCACACTCGTGGATACTCGCCACGGGGCCCAAAAATGTCATGCATGCATGACATTTTTGGACTCAGTGGCGAGTACCTACAAGTGTGTCGAGTAAACAATGAGTATACACGAGTGTAGCACGAGTCTACACAAGTGTTGAGAAGTATCGACGAGTCATTGCCGAATAGCAAAATTCATCACTCGTGTTGGGCTCGCGCACCGACTCGGCTATGTGTGAACCAGCCTTTTACACTATTGAACTGGTTTTTCACAATGACCTACCATGCATAGGCCATAGCATGCCAATATACTGATCTTTGAGCTCTTTCCGACAGGGGAAAAGAAAATAATTTTGCTTTCAATGCTTCCAAAACCCAATTTCTCCATCTATCTAGCCATCACATTCTTCCATACGACTATTCCTTACTCTTCAACAATACGCAAATCAACCAATCATCTTCTCCTTGTATTATTGGTGTTCCTTTTTTTCATGAACTTTGTGGGCAGATCATATTACCAGTCTTGCTAAAACTCCTTCCCAGAAGTTGGGTGTGCTCAACCATGTCCATGGGTTCTTCACCCCTCGCAGCATCTTGCTCTGTAGAGGAACACAATGCACTCATTTATCGATAATTGTTCACATGTGTGGGGAGGGTCCATCCATACCGCACTTCTTGAGAGGGTAGAGTCAAAAGCATTTTGTCTCATCATCTCACGACCTCTTACTTATTCCCTTCAATCTCTCTCTACACACAGCAATGTTTCATCTCTCACTCCACTACCGCAATTACAATAATCAGTATTCTCAGAGAGTGGGGGCCACCTGCCTCTCAACACACTTCCACCCTTATTCTGTCCTGCTCTCTAACCCAAGAGTGAACACATTTTCCCAGAATTTCTTCTACTCAACAAGTAAGCTTTGGAACTCTTACCCTCAATCTGTCCCTCATCCTATGACTTAAACTGCTTGAAGCTCCGTGTGTCCCGACATTTTGATTCTTACACACATTGAATTTGGCTCTCTATCACTCTTTCAATCTTGGAGGAGACACTTCTTACAGGAAGCTTTACCTTTTGTCTCCTACGTACGCGAATAAACAATTATATATATTACAGCACATAACTAGTACCTCATTTTGGATCATTGTTAGAGCCACAGAGATCCCCTTGCTGGACATTACTGCACATCATTCGCAGTTCACCTAGACATTTGTGGTAGGTTTGGTCTCACAACTAATTTTTGAAAATTACCTATTAGAATCCCAATTTTCTTGACTTTATATTATGAACTTAAATGAATCGAAAAACTTAATATTCTCTCTGTTCTACTCTACTCATTTAGCCTATGGTGCGACACATAGCCATGGCTCGTACATCTGCAGCACTACATAATATTATAGCAAAACCATTTCGGTATATATATATATATATATATATATATATATATATATATATATATATATACATACACAGGGTGTCCCTAAATATACGTGCCAAACTGATTCTAAACCTAAACTTATCTGTAACAAACATTTTGAAAATCAACCCATGAAGAGGTATTGAAGGTTTTATATAGTGCCCTCCCCCGCATCGCTGTCATTGAATCTTAAATGTCAAAATGTTTCCAGCAGGTCGAAAGTGAGTTAATACGTTTATAATAATTTTCCAACTTACAGAATTATAATATCTTAATAATTACATGGTAAACTAATTGCAGGTAGATGGAGGTGTAGTTTGCTTTATGACAGCTATGCCAGCCTTATGGGGAAATGCCATTTTCAGCAAGTAATGTCTCTGTAACAAGATTTTTTTTAAATTTTGCATATATGACATTTTATGCTTAGAATATTTTTCATATCATAATCCTGAAGTTTGTCACGTCAATTTATATTATCTAATCTAAACGTTCCTTAGTACTTTTATTCCCCAAGCAGGTGTTCAAAGTTAGTTTATTTAAATTCAGCATAATATATTTATATATTCAAAATTCGATGTACTTAAGGTATGTGTATATCCCACATTGCAACATGACTGCTGTTATGAAGATAATTTGAGTTTAACAAGACTACTCTGTATTGGTATCCAGTGGTACATTGGTTGGAGCGCTCACCTCACAACCAAGAGAACTCAGACTTAATCTTTGATTTCGACAAAACATATTTACGGGTGCTCACTCCTGTAATAGTTGGAAGTCTTTGGTGATGTTCTCTACATCCACAGCACATATAGTTACTTTATTTTATTGTAAATACTGTATAGCAACAATAACAGCCACGCAGTTCATTATAAAATTGGATACTTACAGACATAATCAGAGTAATTGAAAAACATTAATTATAATATAATAATAATAAGAATTAATAAACTTATTGTTTTACCTATGTTATGGAGCTATGTTTGTTCCACATATTTAATTCAAGACGTACCTACAAAACTCACCTTCTCTCCATACTGCTGAGCTAAAGAGCATGCCAGGTATAATGTTATTATTGAGTAACCTAAACTGAAGGCATGGCCTATCCCTGCCTCGCCTCGCACCACAAAGAACAAGTTGCTGATGCACAATATGGTCGTCGTCACGAAGCAAGTGGTGAACATCGGAGCCACCCACTTCAGGACCGCTCTCTGGCCTCCCTCCACCTGGACACCAAAACATAAGTCACATATGACTTTTATGGAATTGTTTATGCCTTTTCCAAAAACCTAGTTAATTTTTATTTTGTAACTCATAATTGATTGTTATTATACAAAACAAGGACACATAACAAAACACTTTCAAGTCGGGGATTCCTGTACTCAAAGTAGAGTTCGACCTAGATTCCTAGAAGTAATTCACTCATAAATGTTCACTTGTAACTTTGCTTAAAACAATGTGTACTTAGTATGTCATATTGACAACTATCATAGTTTCGAATTTGCATTTGTAGCTTCAAGAAAATACATAATCATAGTTATGAGTGAAATATCAAATGCAAATTAAGCAGATGAAACAACATCAACTTAGTTAAATATATATAATATACAAATATTTAGGACATTTTTCATGCCATCAAACTACACTTATAGCATTGCAAGTCTAGAGCAAAACGAAGGAGATATGAAGGCACACTCATATGATCCTAGACCACTGTCCCATGCTCTGAATCAACAAGGGCGCATCAGTCACCCCCTTACCCTTTGCATGCACACCCTTCTTCCACAAAACACACTGTGGTAGCATTCTAACCAACACACAATGCTTTGATACACATTCTGACACCATATCATACCATCTTCTTCTCGGCTTTCCAGGCCTTCTTCTTCCTTCCACTTCACTGACATGATCCTTTTAACCCTTTGAGTACCAGCGACGTGTGTTAAATTTTTTCCTAGCTATTCTTAGACAGCATTATGCAGCTCAGGAAGGTTCTGTGGTAGTTAAAAAGGTTGGTTGAGATGGTTTGAAGCCTTATTATTGCTAGAGGTCCTTCCTAAGCTGAATACAATTAACATAAGAACATAAGAAAATGGGAGTCTGCAGAAAGCCGATTGGCCCAAGCAAGGCAGATCCCTGTCCCACACAACCCCAATTCAATTACAAAGCCCAATTATAGGCTTCACACTCCAATACCCTGAGGATCATCTCACCAAAACGGTCAGAGATTAACGCAGGATTATGGGGGTCTGCAGAGCGCCGATTGGCCCAACCCGGCTGATCCCCCTTCACACCCAACCCCTCTCGTCCATATGCTTATCCAATTTTATCTTAAAGCTCCCTACAGTTTTAGATCCCACTATAGCACTTGGTAGTCCATTCCACCCATCTACAACTCTGTTACCAAACCAATACTTGCCTATATCTTTTCTGAAACGAAATTTAACTAATTTGAAACCATTGGTACGAGTTCTTTCGCTATCACTGAGCTTTAGTACATTTGTCATGTCCCCTTTGTTAAACCCACTAACCCACTTGAACACCTCTATCATATCCCCTCTAACTCTGCGTCAATTGTTTAATAGTTACCAGAATATGATGAAAAGGACGTCCCTGGTACTGAACGGGTTAACTATTCGTTCTTCAGGCATTCTTGTCATGTGACCATACCATCTAAGAACACTTTCATCAACCTTTTGCTCTACCGACTTCACATGCCTCACTTATGTTCACACTCCTTATTTGTCTATTCTTCGAACTCCACACGCATTTCTTAACAAATTCATTTCAACTGCTCTTACATGTGACTTTTCATTACTATGCCATACCAGAGTTACAATGTCGGCACCAACACACCCTCATGCAATTCTCTCACTGCTTCTTTACTCAAGTTTCTGCTCCTAAACAAGGCTTTCATTGCTCCAGCTACCTTTCTTCCTTGCGTTACTCTGTTTTCTACTTCTCTTGTACATTTTCCCCTTTTCTCAATCATGGCTACCAGATATATAAATTCTTCTACCAGTTCAAGCTGTTCTCCATTAATCCTTACATTACACACAGTGTCTCCATCTCTTTCTACTACCATTTCTTTGCTTTATTTACATTTACTTTTAAAACTCGTCTTTCACATACTTCCACAAATCTCTCCACTATCTGGCACCGGTCATTCTCTCCTTCGGCACATAATACTGCGTCATCTGCATACAACACATTAGTGTCAGTCATTATCTTCCCACCAATCACCATCTCTACTTCTTCTCTTCTTGTTCTGTCCTTTACTTTTCTCAATACCCCATCCATGTAGATATTAAACAACCAGAGCGACATCTAACATCCCTGTCTCACTCCGACCTGGACACTAAACCACTCACTTAATGCGCCATTTATTCTTATACATGTTTCACTACCATCATAAAAACTTGTCACAGCATTCAACAATTTGTCTTTTACATCACACAGCTCTATAACTTTCCATAATCCTTCTCTATTAATGTTGTCATATGAGTTCTCAAGATCTATAAATGCCATGCATACTCACTTATGCTTTTCACATGCTTTCTCTATCATCTGTCTCACTGCAAAAATTTGATCCACACATCCTCTTCCACATTGAAATCTACCCTGTTCATCACTCACTTTTCTATCATTAATTTCTTTCACTCTGTCAATCACTATTATCACATATACCTTACCAGCAACACTCAGCAGACTAATACCTCTGTAACACTTACATTAATTTCGTTCACCTTTACCTTCATACAACGTGACAATCATTCCCATCTTCCAGTCCACTGGCACCACTCCATTTGTCCAAGCTTTTGAACATAATTTCCATAGCCAATCCATTGATAATTCACCTTCATTCCTTATCATTTCACACTGTATTTCTTCTACACCAGCAGGTATTCCAGTTTTCAATTTCTTCACTGCATTCAATATTTCTACTCTAGATATGTTCCTTATTTCTACATGTCTCTCACGTGGAACATGTAACAGACCTCTATCATTGACAACTGTTCTGTTGTCATATCCATATTTCCTCATTCATCTTTCACATTTACAAATGTCTAACCACATTCTAACCTGCATTTACGCACTTCCTTCCAAAATAATGTATTATTCTCTGTAAAGTTTTCATTAATTTTCTTTCCCAAGTCTCCATGTATTTCCTCTTACTTTTCCTTAACTAATCTCTTTAATTTGGTGTTGCTCTCCTTATACTTCCTTATACTTTCTCCACAGTTCTCGTTCTGCATCCACACAAGCCATTTAATTTGTTTATCTTTCACAGCTTCTTTCACTTCTTATTCCCACCATGCTGTCCCTTTTCTTCCATTGTTTATCTTGCACACACCACATACCTGTACATTCTTCGCATTCTTCACCAGGCAGTTCTTATATATCTTCCATGCATTTTCAATCTCCATACCAACTGTGTCACATGCTATTAATTTTTCTTCCACCCTTTGCCTGTATTTGTCTGCTACATCCTGATTTCTCATTCTTTCAATGGTTATTCGTTCAGCATTACAATTGACCACTTGCGAGTTTCAGGCTATAAGGAAGTTGGAGCCGGAAACATCGATATAAAACACAAATGCAATAGTAATGTAGGTATTTGATGGATAAACAGAATGTTGAATTTGTTTTTATGTATTTATATATTATAGTTAGTAATTCTGCTAAATATCGATGTCTACAGCTCCAACTTCCTTGTAGCCCAAAACTCACAAGTGGTCAATTCCTTCTCCTTACTTTCTTCGACGCTCCTCTCCACTTTACCTTGCATAGTATAATCCTATGATCAGACAGTCCTTAACTCAAAACTCTCACTACTTTAGTATCATCACTTATATACATCACCAATCATTTATCTTTTCTACCAACACATAATCAATCAAACTTCTATCATCCGGTCTGTCAACACTTTTATACCATGTATACTTATGAACATGTTTATGCTTAACAAAATAATTACATATGCACAACTTTCTTTCATTCCACATATCCTTCAGTCTTTTTCCATTGTCATTTTCACCTGGTACACCCAACACAGATAAGTTTATGGTCGGAGGAGCCCAAAGGAGAGAACAGATTGACAGTATAAGAAGAAGGGTTAAAAGTTATTAAATCACCCATGATGTCATTCTCTGGACCAGGGCCAACTATTCCATTCATGTCGCCCAAAACAATAGTTTTACAACTCTCTGGCATTCCATCTATCGCTTCATTTAGGGTGTTCCAGAATCTGTCTTTCACATCCCTGTCATAATCGTCACAGGGTGCATATGCTACCACAACCACTACTTTCACCTTTTCAAACTTGCACCTTGAATTCACATACTCATATCCATTCATTGCTTTACTCCATTCCTCATTCATTAGCAGACCAACCTCATCCTTACGTTTTTCATTTACACCCACTCCTGTCCTTACACATTTTACACCATTCACTCTTCTATTTCATTCATTTTCATTTTTGTTTCACACATACCAAGAACATCCAATGTTCCTTTCGTAAATACATTTACTAATTTCATTCTCTTATGTACTGCATTCATTCCGCTTTCATTCCAAAGAGCCATACGTGCCTGTCTGACTGTACTGGACCCCCGGCAGGCAAAGGGCCCAGCTCCAAGGCTCGTTGATTCATAATTCTGGAGGTGGGATTCCCAGTCCCAACAACCAAGGGCTATCTACAACATAAAGTGATGGGTGGTGGGGTCGCCACATCACTACGTCAAATCAATACAAAACAGTAAAGTCCCCAAAGAATGGAAATTAGCTAACTTGATGCCTATTTTCAAAAAAGGAAATAAAGCCCTCCCTGGCAACTATCGCCCAATAAGCCCCACCTCCATTATATGCAAGCTGCTCGAAACAATAGTCCAGACTCCAAAATAATATTGTATGCCATTTAGAAAATAACGAATTAATAAAGGACTCGCACATGGTTTCTGAAGTAAGAGCTCATGTCTGACTAACCTCCTTGATATTTCTGAAGTAAGAGCTCATGTCTGACTAACCTCCTTGATATTTCTGAAGTAAGAGCTCATGTCTGACTAACCTCCTTGATATTTTCCACGATATCTTAAATGATACGACGAAGATAAAGCAGTTGACATCGTCTATCTTGATTTTCAAAAAGCTTTCGATAAAGTTTCTCACAACAGATTGATAGTAAAACTTAAAGCTCACGGTATTCACGAGTTTGTTCTTCATTGGATTCAGGATTGGCTAAGCGAGCGAAAGCAACGAGTAGTTATTAACGGAAAAGCCTCAAATTGGGTAAATGTTACAAGCGGTGTACCACAAGGCTCAGTTCTCGGTCCAATTCTATTTCTTATTTATATCATGCAGAATCTCCAAATTCGCTGATGACACAAGAATTGCAAACAATGTAAACTCGCCATCGCACATACAAGAGATTCAGATTATCCCTCTTAGCTCAAGATTTGGTGGGTAACTGAGTCAGCCGGCCCG
Organism: Paralithodes platypus; assembly: GCA_032716605.1. NCBI lineage: Eukaryota > Metazoa > Arthropoda > Malacostraca > Decapoda > Lithodidae > Paralithodes > Paralithodes platypus. The sequence goes on along the minus strand of CM064533.1, from coordinate 46,148,504 downwards.
GAGTAACTGAGAGGGACCATGATAAGTGTTACCAATTCCTCACAGCAGTGCCTCCAAGTCATGTATTTGTAGGTCCAGCTAGATATTAGCAGAACAAGCAGAACATTTGAGGGACGTCTCTGGTATTGGTGAGTCACTTTTTTACGGACGGCTGTGCGTCGTCGCTGGTATAGTAGGGGTTAAACCTATTTACCTTGACAAGCCACAGAATAAGAGAGGGGACCTAATCCAAATTTTTAAAATTATCAAAGGCCATGACAATATGGATGCAAGTAAGTACTTCACACTAGATAACTCAAATTACACATGAAATAAGACTACAAAATTATCGGAAAGGCATTTCTTTCACATGAAGCGAAGAACTTTTTTTCAACAGAGTGGTCAATTTATAGAACAAATTGCCTAGAAATGATGTAGAGTGCCATACAGTCCAAACATTTATATATCGCTTTGACAAATATCTTGCCATGAATCCCTGACTGACTGCGTTTGTGCCTGAGTAATGTGACAGTTTCAGTATCGAGCATAGCACAGTACTATAATTTTGTTTTCTGACCACAGTCTTTCTGGGGCTGAAGCCCTTCAGTTGATGGCTGTAGCAATGTATTATTTATTTATTATTTATTTGTCTACAAGCAACCTAGTAAGGACCATTAGGTATGTTGTTGCTTGGCTTCCTTTGTATCATGTATTATAATCACTGGACTGGAAAGTTTTCTTATTCTACAAACGTGGCTAATTGATGGTGAAAGGATAAATGAGTCACTATATATTAACCCCTTCCATTCCATGATACCTTTTACATTTTACTGCGATGATTATATTATGTTTTGGAAAGCCGTGTTTTACATTTGGCCAACATAACTACCTCGAGGAACTCATTTAGTACAGTGATGCCGGGTTTTTCATAATTTTTGGCTAACAAAAAACAAATATATTAAGTTCTGGAAATTTCCTGGTAGTAAAGGGATGACCTCAACGGAGCAACATATTACCATCAGTTCTCCTTAATTAACATGACCATGGTTCAAAAGTTCATCTGTACTGCCCAAAGGTATTATAAAGTTATTTTTGCTGGTGATTACACATTAATGTCAAAACATAGTTAGCTACCCTGGGTTCCGTATTCCTTCTGCATTTAAAATTTCCAACAAACAAATCTGCATCTATTTTACTTGATTAGCACAGACCTCTAGAAGAATCATTAATCTTAGTGTTGCATACTGTAATAAGTTATCGAAAAATTGTGTATCAGATTAGCAACCTAGCTCACCTGAATCAGTTGTTTCTCGACGTGCAACAGCCTTGACATGACAGTCGGTGGTGTATGGTTGACACTTGTGATGGCAACACAGTGTGGTTCTATCTGGCTCTTGATTGTTCCAGTCACCACCCAGTCAACAGTTCGCAACACAATATTACCCAGAGTTCCCAACAATTCCATATACAGAAGGATAAGTATTGAAGTCTCGGTCCAGGGAATGAGAACGGAAGTAGAGAATAATATTTTATAGACAAACGGGGCTGTCAAACGAAAAATATTTGTAATCATAAAAACAGAATGTATGCAATATAATGATGACATAATTATTGTTCCCATTTCAATACGCCTTTTTTCTCTGATTAGATAGTCGTTCACTTGCATGTTGGTTACAATAATGAGTAGCTTTTTTAGGGATGAGTGGCTGACCATCAAAATTAATGGTGTAAGGTAGAATGCTGTATAAGAAACAATCGTGCATATTACAAAGACAACATCTGCTATATTTTTAGTTGGCACCAACAGGGTACCGCCACATAATAATAACACGAGAAATCCAAACACAATGAGACGAGTGAAGAGAGACCAAAGACACAGACACAAACTGAGCTTGGGTGGTGAAGGACTTGGAGAAATATCCCAGCGATAAACAAACGACCCAAGGAAGTTGAAGCATCTTACAAGACGCTGTACATTCTTGAAAGGTTCTTGTAATGCCATCATGGTGATCAGGGCCAGGATGCCCAAGTGGATTGCAATGAAGGACGGGGCTAGAGTTACAATAAACCAATGGCCAAACAGTGTATTAATTACTCAATTACTTACGACCCTATAACTTGTTAATGTACAAGTTTATCAAGATGTATAACCAAAACTGTCCAAGTAGCGTAGAGTTGAAGCGAGAGTTACCATCTTGGATAGGTAAAAACGACGTCATAAATGTGTGCGAGTATCTTTGGTTCGTTTCTTAACGTGTCTGCCTGACCACTGCGCCGTCCTTGTCCAGATGTTCCGCCTCGGCCAGCGGTCGATACAGTACTAATACAAACACAACACTGTTTGCCATTACTCTCACCCAGGTGCCTTCACCAGGTCTGTTTACATTATTAGTAGCCATTATAAATTGTACTTTATTAATATTGATTTCGGGCGTCACCCACGTACTAAGCAGAACATATATTGAAAGCAAACATATGTTTGAAGTATATCCCTAAAAATATTATATTCAACAAATATACAGCGTTTTGGTTTGAATGATCGTTACATCAATTTCAACATAATATTATGCGCAATACATGTCTACGTTTTGCATGGTGGGATCGAATCACATTTGCATCGTAGACATTTTATTTTGTTTTACTGTGCATGCATGTTCTTTGGCCCGCATTACAAACCTGAAACCGAGTACATTACATTAAATATTCAATGAAGTAAGAGTGTCGCATATTGGAACTGCATACCCAATTCTGCAAAATGTATTGTTTTATCGTTTCAATTAGAGGCACTCCAAAAAAATCAGTATTTTGTATTAGTATATTGTGTATAAGTCTATTAATGAACTTATGAGATATTGTTAACAAATATCATTGATATTATGCCTCGACTTGTGACTTTAATTATCTGAAGATTTGGTGACATTTAACAAATAATTTCATGATATATTGGAAGTGTGGTATGCTTTTTCAGTGTAGTGAAACTAATAGGAGGAGGAGGAGGTGTTTGTGAGAGCTAGCTTGATTACGCTGTGTACGTGAGACACAAACAGAAACAATGAGGTAGTTCAGACAAATGAAACATGAGGTCCATCAACTCCTTACCATATGCCTATGAGGCCTCCCCTGCTCGATTGGTGCCTACAATCTTCCCAGTTTAAACAATAAGCAAAACTAGTTTGATGAAATTCGAACATATTAGAAACAAACTTGAGCATCGACCTTTGACTTTCAACTTTGACCATGATTAGAAATTGGCTAGTTTAGGAACACATCACTGAAATTTACCTTTTTATAACCAATCCTGACCTTCACAGTACTAGTCTATATTTTGTTATTGGCATTTCCATTTAGTCTAAGAAGAACAATCACAGCAAATTTCCTGAAATGTTAATACAAAATCAAGGAAACAAATATTAAACTGACATATCATTTGATCTCTACCTTTGATAAATATTTAATTGACTTTTCTGACCTTTGTAGAAGCGTGTCAGATAAGGCTCACATATTTAATTAGCGTATATACGTCAGGTAAGGAAAACAATATAAATCATTATAAATGTTGACATTTGTTCTTGATCTTTGACCTTAACCTAAATATATAGACATACTATAGATATAATATTTATGCATATGATATAACTATAACAACGAGTTTGAGGAAATTTGAACTGTATAAAGGTATATATATATATATATATATATATATATATATATATATATGTGTGTGTGTGTGTGTGTGTGTGTGTATGTGTGTGTGTTTTTGTTTGTATACTCTAAGACAGGCTCGAACCATCAACAGGCAGGAGGTGAGACCATGCGTTAATCCCCTCTATCATGGTGTAATAAAGAATGTTTAACCTTTTCTCATTTATATTTAATAAAAGGGAAATCCTACTTGGATAAAGTATTCAATTACACACACCATACGACAGTTGGTGATTTGAGCCCGGCTGAGGGTATAAAGACATTTTAGTAGGTTACATGTATTTGTGAGATATATTTTATACATGTAATATATATACAGTACATATATATATATATATATATATATATATATATATATATATATATATATATATATTATTTATTGTTTGTCTATGTGGATGATGGAGACAAAAGGCAAAACTGTTTGTGACGAGTGCCTCCCCCAGAGTTGAAAGAGTGACAGGGTCAAAATCAAGGAACAGTCGTGTCAAAATGCCTGGACACACGGAGTTTGAAGCATTTTAAGTCATAGAATGAGGGAAAGATGGATTCTGGGATAGAGTTCCAGAGTTCAGCTGTTGACTAGAAGAAAAATTGGGAGTATCGTTTCACTCTTTGAGTTGGAGAGTTGCATAGAGTAGGGGTGGGATTGTGTTGCAAGACGGGTACTACGTACCCTACGTATAGGTGGTGGTATACACTGAGAGAGCTCTGAGGAACACTGAATAACGATAGAATAGCGAGAGAAATGCAACATTACGGCAAAGAGAGAGAGATTGCAGAGAATCGGTGAATGGACGGGAGTTAATGATACGAAAGGCTTTCTTTTCTATTTTGTCTAGAAGTACTGTCTGAGAGGATCCTCTCCACAGATGCGAACAATACTCAATACAAGGGCGTACTGTGCCCCTCTACAGAGCAAGAAGCTGTGTAGGGGTAAAGAACCCCTTTAGGCGGTTGAGCACACCTAGCTTCTGCGAAGCTGTTTTAGGAAGAGTTGTAATATGGTCTTTCCAAAAGAGATCAGAAGAAAAAGACACACCAAGAATATTGAGAGAAGATGATGGGTTGATATTTGTATTGTTGAAGTATAAGGCAAAGTTCTCTGGGAGTTCTCGATGGGTAGATAAATGAAGAAATTGGGATTTTGAAGCATTGAAGGCAACAAGGCTTTCTTTGCTACAATTGGAAATGGTAGTTTTATCAGAAGATAAGTATTCTATGCCTTCATCACGTTTGTTTTTGAGGGATTGCTTACTGAGGTGTTCTGGAAAACTAGTTGAATAGTGTAAGGTAGAGTCGTCAGCATATATATGAAATGATAGGACTGGAGGTACAGTTGAGAAGATCATTTATGAATATTTCGAAAGAGAATTGGAGATAGGAAAGAACCCTGAGGAACACCGGAGTTGATAGGATGAGGAAGTGAATGATGGTCGTCCACAGCCGCAGCTATGGAACGGCCAGAAAGGACATTAGAGATAAAGGCACAGATGGAGGGATAGAAACCGAAGGTGGGTAGTTTAGAAATTAGAGATTTGTGCTAGACTCTAGCACAATAGACAGGCCATACTAGTGATCTGAGAGTAAATTATGAGAAGAAAAACGTTTAAGATATTTGGAAGTAAGAATAGTTTCAAACGCTTTTTTCCGGACCCCCTTCTTCCTCGTGTTTAGTTCCAATATTTGTTTTTAATTTTAAGACGTTCGGCCCATTTGTTTGGCGATTTTAACACCTTTCGCCCCATTTCGTGCCATTTAGGTGTCGATTATTTCCTGGAGAACGATAGCGACCCTGTAATTTTAGGAGGAACCGGCTTTCGGCCTGAACATGTATATACCTGAAACTTTTACAAGTTTATATTGAAGAGGGTGGAGGGGTCTAGGGGGGGGGGGGTTCTTTTTGTTTTTGTTGTTATATACTGTATATATATATATATATATATATATATATATAGGGGCCTATGTATACATATATTGTTTAAGCTTCATGGAGATCTAACAACGTCACTAAAAAATAATGAATGGCAAAATATGGTTCAGCCCTGCTCCATCGACCTGTTAAAATATTCAGGTGATATCAACAGCCTTCCGCCTCGTGGATATGTGTTAGATACACAAACCATTTGTATGTAAGCATATAACACAATAGTATATGATTTTATATATATATATATATATATATATATATATATATATATATATATATATATATATATATATATATACAGTATATATATATATATATATATATATACTGTATATATAACATTATGACGACTCTGAGGATTTACAAGAAGTGCCTCTACTGTGTTATCATATTATAGCCTCATACCCGTCTTGTACAGTACCTACAGTATGTGTGCTATACCTTAGTTTGTAAGTTAATTGTTTCAAAGCCTTGTCCCCTTTTGTCATTATCATTATTCAGCCATTTTAAGCCGTTTTTGTTATATGCATCATATATATAACGTCAGTAGTTTGCCTGCTACTCGTTGTCATGAAAATGCAGCGATATTATGCATTTCAAAGTCATCAATGAGTTTTTCCATATTGTCCGCCAAATTATTCCTACAGAAGCTTATTATCTTGCCTATGATATCGATATCGATATTGATATCGAGCTGATGTATATTTCTGTATTGTGATTCGCCCTAGGGTGTCATGTGAGCCTTGTAGGGTGCATTAGTGCATAATTCTGGATATGTGTGCATTATATGTATGTTTCAAGTTTAGTTCGTGCGAGGGAAATTTTGTCTTTAGTTAGTGTATATTTTGCAGTCCCATGTTATTTCGTAAGTTAAGCTAATTATAGGTGCCATAATAAATATGTTAGCAATATGGAGCCTCCGACTTGGCACCTCACTACCACCCTGTCGCTGGGGTTGGCTTCGACCAGGTACAAAGAGAATTAAAGGAAAGAGGAGAAAGTGGTTATTTCCTCGCGCGAACTAGGGGTAGCAGCACCATCGTGGGGCATAATATATTATGAGCAAAAGGCCCAAGAGGATATTCCTCATTAAATACTCCTTGATATCTGCTCGCCTGGCTTGTCTGCAGTGTTACCACAGTTAGGGAAAGTCCGCATAATGAGGGGGCGTTAGATAAACCCTCCTGGCCCGGACAGCATGGTAAAATGACACCGCGGCAGATGGGCAGGAACCCGGGTGTCCTGTTAAAATATGTACGCTTGAAAGCCTATTAAGCTTGGTCTGAGTGCCGTGCGTCCGACGCATGTAAACAAAGCCGATCGTTGCATCACCGCACCTCCGAAAACAATAAGGAGACGTCGGATCAATGTTATTGTTGTGACGTCAGACGAAATTAGTGTCTGAAAAGCTCCGATATTGTCAACATCGCGGCAAAATTCGCTCCACGGAAATTGTCATCACAACTGAACCAGTTGACTTAGAGAGCTCTACTCAATGCCAGTCTACAGATTGGAAACCGCACTAAGTTTATAGATGTGTGGGAAATTTCTAGCAGTTAAAATAAACAAAAATACGGTAGCCTAGGCCTAGACGTTTTTCGGCCAGATCGCCCGGATACGACCTCCGTCCTTAGGAGGACCTGCCCGGGCCACGAGGGTTAAAGAGGGAACGTTTTTAAGAGTGAATTAATGTGGGTAAAACCACTTGTAAATTATTTAAAATAAAATAGATATATAAAAGCAAGAGGAAAATAGTAGGTATAGACCTACATACAGTATACAATATAAAAAATACTTATATATGATGCAAGCTGTATAACCCCAAGCAACACAACAAGATTTACAAAGTAATTTTGAATATATATTATTAGTTACATGTTATGTCGATGTTAATTTGTAAAGTAGTACTAAAACAGGATATTTCACAAAATTCATACTTAGGTCATACATATGACATCTAGGGATATTTGTCCCAGCCTGTTTGACGTTGGCAACTCCCCACTCTCACAACAACAATGGCGGGGGTAGAAGAGACTTGACTGTGAACCTCCTCATAATGACGACAATTTCACGATGATCTGGCCTTTACAGTTGCCTCTATTTATGTCTATTTAACTCTGTCATGTTTACAGAGTCTCTGGATAGCGTAGAATTGATTATTCATAGCGTTATTAGTACAAGGTAGGGATTATTACAAATTAATGGGGACCCTCCCATTTTCCTTGGCGATCGTGCTGCCATTTCTCGAACGCGCGAATCACTATGTTCAGATTTGTGACGTCTCACTTTCCCCTCTATCTTTCAGGGAGCTCACAAGGTACTGGAGTTCTCAAAAAGAGGCTCCAGTTCTGACGGTTTCCTTGACTTAAAGTGTGCTGGCTTAATAATCCAGAAGGGTTGATAGTCTCTGAAATCCTATTTTAACTAATTGGGAGCTCACTCTCCTCTTAGTTCCATTCACGACGAAATATATTTGATTGTCTTGTATTAATGTGCTGCTAATACCTTCCATACTTATCTTAACGTACATGTAATATTGCATAATTAATAAGGAGAGTCAAAGCATTATAATGAACTGACCAGTTAGACCGCGTTAAGTATTTTGTCTTATCATTGCATAATTCTAAGCCATTTTCTGTTTACGAAGTGCTATTCCTGCACTTCATATATGCTATATGCACTTCAACCTTTGCTAAGACTGCATTCCTGTGTACTGGAAGATCCACCGTTGTAGTACGGAAGGAGAGCCAAGGGCTTGTGTATCACGGTAGTAATGTAATCCTTTCTTTGGTAATTTGCATAATATGTTGTTGATGGATGATACGGTTGTACTTGCAACAGATCGAGAGATGTATAAAAGGAAGTTAGGAATTGTATCCAAATATTGTACTAAGACTATGACAAAATTATCAGTGAAAACAAAACTTAATTTCATGTGGTTAACAGGGAAGAAAGAGGTAAGCTTTGTCTGACAAGCTCTGTCTAACAAGGTACTTGTACCTTGGGACCTGGTTCACTGCATGAGACAGCAAGTGAAGCCATTGTCAACAAGTTTTTAATTTTCTGTGCAGCGCCAACGGAGTTATGACATTATATAAAAAGAAAGTCTTTGACAGTGCAGTAACAACATCATTGTTGTACACCTCTGAATCATGGCTGTCTAAAAACTTGAAGGGATTGGAAAGAGAGCATAATAAAGTGCTTGTTGGGTGTAAGTAAGATGCCAACTTCTACTAGAGATAGTTGCGCTCTCTTTACCATCTGTCACAGGTTTTGTTTTACCGAGGGGGAGGTATTGAGAGAATACAAGAGCCAGGTGTACAAGTTTTATTATTTAAATAGTGGGTTGATATGTATTTATGGTTTTATTGATACAAGGATAATGCATAGATAACATCAACATATATCTTGAAAACAATAGTACAGCATAAATATTAATAGATACACAAGGATACACATAATTATATACAGTATTAGCACATACTAATGAGACGTAATAATGAATAGTGACTCCTACCTAGTTAGACTCAATTTATGTGGGGAAATACCTAGCTAGAGTTTAGTGTAAGTGTACTGTAGATGTGGCAGAGCTCTTCACCTACAGTTATGCAGCGGTCTAACAACATAAGAGGTTAGACAAACATGTGAGAATGTAACTATAGTTAAACAATTAACGTCAAGGATAGCGTGTGCGGGTTTTAATTGGCAACTGGCTAATCGAAGATAATTTACGGTGTAGGGGGCCTGAAAGCCAGGTCTCTACTAGTTTAAGCGTCTCTAATATTGCAGTAATAGCTTAGAATATCAAGTTACTATCAAGTCCGAAAGCCTTCTAGGTCCTAGAGTCAGGAAGCATCCAGGTAGTCTTGCTTTGGGATTAGCCGTTATGCAAGTGGAGAGCATGTATTTTAAAGGTGGTGGTGCATGGGTTGAGATAAACGTGGAATAATAATCACCAATCTGCACATAATTATCTTTCAAAATGCAATGGCACTAAAATAATTATTAACGTCATAGGAGTGTAAGTCCACCATCCAGTCCAAGATGAGGATACTCCTGTGACGTCACTATGACGTCACAGGTCCAGTGTAGACGATCCACAAAATCCTTTATACCATTGTTAATAATTATTTCAGTGCCGTTGCATTTTGCAAGGGATAAGGATGAGTCGAGGGGGTGCTCTGCTCCCCCTCACCCACCCATGAGTTATTGAAATCAGAATCTATGTTGCCAGTAAGGGGCCTTATTAATTGTTAATTATTAAATATTTAACCCCACAATTTTAGCGACTTAAGGGGAAGCAGTTGTTTTTTCGAGTCCTCCTCCTCCTTCCTGTTTTGCCCGATTAGTTATGAAATCTCAAGACATTCCCCCCATTAGTTTGGCGTTTTCAGACCTTTTGCCACAATGATTTGCCAATATTAAGACCTTTCGTGCCATTTAGGTGTCAATTTTCTTCTAGCGAGCGAGAGCAAACCATTATTTTGAACATGAATCGGCCTTCGGCCGGGACATTTTTCTACCGAAAAATGTACAAATTTATATCGAAGAGGGGTCTTGTGGGGGATTTAAACAAAAAATTGATAGAGGTTTAGAGAGCAAACTAAACCCTCGAGCCGAACCGGTAAATTATGCTGCACAATACCGTCTGAGCTCCCTGAAGTGCAGAATAATGGCGTCAACGACGCCGTCTGATATTGCACTTACATAATTTACCAGTACATCTTAATTGGCGTTCACTAGAAACATCATAGTCATTAGAGATGGTATTACATTCTGAGCAACGGTAGGTCCTGGGTGACCTAGATGTGTGTGAATTTGTGTTTTATCTGTGTTTGTTCGTTGTTTTATGTTGGTTTGTGTTTTATCTGTGTTTGTTCGTTGTTTTATGTTGGTTTGTGTTTTATCTGTGTTTGTTCGTTGTTTTATGTTGTTTTGTGTTTTATCTGTGTTCGTTGTTTTATGTTGTTTTGTGTTTTATCTGTGTTTGTTCGTTGTTTTATGTTGGTTTGTGTTTTATCTGTGTTTGTTCGTTGTTTTATGTTGTTTTGTGTTTTATCTGTGTTTGTTCGTTGTTTTATGTTGTTTTGTGTTTTCGCTGTTCTTGCTCTGTCTTAAATCGGCCACCCTCAAGAAAATAAAAAACAAATATTAAAATATAATAAAATATAAAATAAAAATAAAAATAGGAAAAATGGGGATTGGGCATGAGCATATAGATAGATATATAGGTACACTTGTTGTTGAGCGATAATGTATGTTTATACTGTGATGTCACAAGAGACCAGAGTGACCAAAGTGCCCCACCTCCCGAGATGTGGCGCTTTGGTCGCCTAGCAGGACGGACCAAGTTAAGCCGGTATCACAGGAGAGTTTTTTTAGTCAACATTCGATGATCAACATTTTTCTAGCAACATTTCTGGAGTATTTTGCACTGGTATCGGAAACTAGACTGATGATAGATGAATTTAGGTAACCGAAATATTTGTAATGTTAACCTCATAAGCTGCCAGCCCAGTGTTGAGGATAAATGTTGAGGGAAAAAGCGCTCGTGTAATACCGCCTTTACTGTTCACTGCCGTTTGTGAGCGACTGGTCTTTTTGGTCCTTCCTGGTCGCTGTCTACAAACACATCCCAGGGGTCGTGATTTGGCAGCGCCAAATACAAAAAAAAAAAAAAAAATCTTATACAACGATAAAAGAAATAGTTTACTCAACGATTGTATAATTATATACTTTTCATACTCTTGATTAATAACAGCAAATAGTCGAGTGTTTAACCTGGTGAAAGGTGTACTCCATTAGCAGCTGAGTTATCATTAATTAATGGAAAGTTTGGATTCTGCTATGTCTCTGCATGTTATTAATTCATATTTGTTCATGCCAAGTTTTCATAATTAATACCATTTTGACTCTAACTACTATGTAATAGCCGAGTAATAAATATGGGGTTAAGTACATTTGTCGACAGCTTTAAAACACACACACAAACACACAAACACTTGTTGTGGTGAAGCTACTGTGTGTGCGTTGAGATAGGCTGGGATCCCACTTGAAGTAGTACCACAATGTAAGTCGCCACGAAGCTACCAATCTGAAATAATTATACTAATAATAATAATCTATATTATTAAATCAGTTCGTGTGTCTGTTTGTCTGTGTGCTCTTAATAGGCGGCAGCAGTTTTGGACCTTGGGAGCTGAAACTTTGCATGTGGGTGTCAATTGACCTGGGTCAGGTCATAGAGGGGGCGAGGCCACGATCGGAGGTCGTTTCGAGGCCGAAATTGATTTTTTTTGTTTAAATTGCCGTTTGGGGCAGAAGGAGGCCTCCGATCGAAAAGGTGTATGGAACGAAAGTTGTTTGCAGCCCCCCAAAATGGGGGTACGGATGAGGTCAGATCCAAAATTGGAGGTCATTTAAGCTCGGGTCACACATACACGTTCTAACCTCCCGTCCGGCCCCGACCTCTTAAATTTTAAATTGATTGTTCTTGTTAAAAGAGTACTCTTTGTTTAAATATGTTGTTACTTCATATTTTGCAATTATTTGTCTTTATATTATATGTATTCATTGTCGATAGTATCAATTGCTTGCTTTTGCGATTTCCTTAGTTTATTTGCGCGATAAATGTAGGTTATTTGTAGGGTAGTTATTGATAGGGGTCACTTGAGGCATGCTATGCTTACAGGTACCTACCCGATAGCACTATCGTTAGTGAGTGCTGTACTGTATTCTATATACTATTTTGTAATAGTATAGATATCTTATCAATATTTGTATTTTGTACTATTGTTAATGTCTTGTCATGTTGCAAATTTGATTTTAAATAATATTTTGACATTTAACATGTAGTTTCTTTATTCATGCAGAGTTTAGTAAAATTTACCAGAACGTCCCGGACTTCCCAAACTTGACTAATTCCTTTAACGTGACGATAGTGCGTTGTTATATGTGCGATTAGTTTGCTTGGGAAACAGATTAACTTGCTCATTTAGTAATGTACACCCTATGTGGTGGATTGTGTTCTTTTATTTAATAATTTTCATTTTAGTAAGCGTTGTTTCCACATAGCGATTTTGATAATTTAATTTGACTTTATATTGTCCTTGTCCCAGTTTTGGTTTGTTTAGTTTGCATGTTTTACATTTTAATTCGCCGTGCCTCGGCGGCGTCCTTTTTATGCATGCATAAAATGGACCGTGTGGGTCGGGGCAACTGCCAGAAAACGTGTTATGCCGGGACACCCACGGGACATACACGGACACACACAGAAGTTATTTTCTTGGTCGGGGACGTGTATGTGTGACCCGAGCTTTAGCGGCCGAAATCGAGGTCGCCGTTTAATGAGGCACAGGGAGGTCGAGGACGGTGATTATGGTAGTAGTAGTATTGTGAAGATTGTGGTTGTAGTGATTGATGATGGTGATTATGGTAGTAGTAGTGGTGGTAGTATCCGGGCAACGCCGGGTACCCCTGCTAGTAAAAATAATAATAATAATGATTATTGTTACTATAATTTTAAACCTTTCTTCTTTTTAATTATATGTTAGCTATATTTAGATGATTTTGTGCACTTTACGCAGGATCTGAAGAAGAACAAGAGTGAGAGGGGTGGAAATGAGCTACTTGAGAAGTGCGTGCAGAGTTACATGGAGGGATAGACAGACGAATGAGGAAGTAAGAGAGAGGTGTTGTGTGGATGTATATATTCCATAAAGCGTGAAAAGGAATACCTTGAGATGGCTCGGCCATATGGAACGTATGGAAAGCGAGAGAATGACTAAGAGATTGTACGAGAACAAGTGGAAGGACATAGAGGGAGAGGTAGGCCGAATGAGAGTTGAAAGGATGGAGTGAAGAAGTATATGAGTGAAGGCGGTGCTGGATGGGAGGAGGGGTGTCGACTGACTGGGGACAGAGGTGCATGGGGGCGTTTCGTTCGTGGCCACCCCTTCAGGGATCGCGGCGTCAGGCAATAGATAGATAAACAAATAGTAAATTCTACCCATTCAAAGCTACATTGGTTCTAATATACCCTTCTTATACAAGGGTTAAAATATCAATCACCATCAATATACCTGATCTTAAATACCCTTTTTTATCCATCTATTGTTGTCAAACGCCATACTTCCCTTTATGAGGGTGGGCATACACAAAACGCCCCCAAGCAGACCTTTCCTCCATGAGAGGGACAGCCTGTGCCAGTGTATTCAAGGACTTACAGGATTGGCCACTCAACTTAGAGACGGTCCGTCCGACTCAGAGGCCCTCTATGTATCTTTTTAGCACTATTTGTTCAACAGTGATGGGTGGCTAGTCCATCCAACAACCTGGTTTACCCTTAAGTGAGCAGTAAGGATTTGTATAATGCTTACTCCGAAAGACAGGTTGACAATGAAGCAACTTGGTTGAGCCCAAGAACTTTCAGTCTCCTACTGTATTTCTCACTTCTCCGCTTGTTCTTCCTCTGTCCAATTGCTCCTCTTTCCTACTTTACTCCAGCCATCTGGTCTGGTCAGGTTGCCGACCATGGCTGACGAATCCTATCCACCCGGAATGACATTGCACCACTCTTGCAAATATAACACATAATTATGCAGCTACTGAATTCATCCTTGGGCTTTCATTTGGCAGTTATAAGCTCGTACCCCAAAAGTATATTATGACTTTTTGAGAAACTATAAACTAGCATTATAGGGGTTCCTATAATCTGTATCAGAGTCGAATATCTTCAATAATTTAGTGTGAATCGACTCTGACTAGGCGAAAAAAAACTATATGGTGCAAAAAAAAGCCACGCAAACTCCTGGGTACCCTACCGACACAAGAGTGGCCGAAGAGAGGTTGTACCATCCACACACACTGAAGGGTACCAAGCCGCTCAGTCGTTGCAACATCACCTCCACCTAAAAGAGGCGAGGTTGTTAACATGATAAGTATTAGTTTTGAAATACAGATGTTATCTAGTAAAAACTAGATGAGCGCCATAGCGAAAGCGTAGTCTAGTGTATGCCCCAAACATTATATCCGTCTATGTATTGAGAAGAAGGCAAGTTTTTAGCATGGTAGAGTAATATCTGGTTTATTAAATGAAGAGTAGGTGGAAGGATATATATATATATCATGCACTCAACGAATATGTAATATATATAATGACTATTACACTATTTTCTGACCTGTATCTTAAGGTGCATGTCCTCCACTTGACCACTATAATCCCTCAGGTGGCCCCGCACTTCATCCACCTGCCAGAACAATGTTAACTATACTGTGCAGTAAGTCAATTGACCACTTGTGAGTTTCAGCCTATAAGGAAGTTGGAGCGGTAGACATCGATAGTAAATAGAAATGCAATAAGAATGCAAGTTTCTGATGGCTATAGTGAATTTTTTTTTGTATTTTTTTTTTTTGTATTAATAAATGTACTACTGCACAAAATCTTCAGAATACAGCTAAAATAAACTTAAACAGACGTCGACGCTACAGAAGGGGTTAATAAATGTCACTTTACCTGGATTTCAAAGTACTGAGCGGTAATGCAGAAGAAAAAGAGCGGCCCGAGTGCTGCACCAAGACCGGGAATCATCCACAACCAAAACTGTCCACTTGTGATGATGCTGACCGTGGTGGTGATGAGCAACATGGTACAGCCCAGTAGATGGGAGCTCAGAGCGGGGCCGATGTATGCCGCTAACTCACACCGCACCACCTCCACCTGTTAGTCATTAACCCTTTCATTATTTCACGACGCATTTCTTCCCCATGTCATTCTGGCAATTAACAGACGAGTTTAACCCATGCAGTCCCAGCGACGTCTTTTATATTTGGTTTCAGGTACATTTAGACGATAATATTATAAAGCTTGGGAAGGATTATATTATGGCTAAAAGGATTAATTGTTATAGTTTGTAGTCTTTTAATGGTTAGACATCCTTCCTGAGCTGAATAAAATCGTCCAACAGTTTCCAGCATATAATGAAAAGGACGTCACCGGTACTGCACGGGTTAAGCAGCTTGTTAACCCTCTGAGTACCAGCGACGTCGGTTTTAATGTTTTACTAGCTATATTTAGACGATATTATGCATTTAAGGAAAGATATGTAGTAGTTAAAAGTGTTGGTTGAGAAAGATTGTAGCATTATTATTGCCAGAGGTCCTTCCTAAGCTGAATAAAATCGTCTAATAATTGCCAGAACACGATGCAATGGACGTTCCTGGTACCAAACGGGTTAACCCTTTCAGTATACCAGGCCGTGTTCCTTCCTATGATTTTGGCTATCATTAGAGGATTTCATGCAGTTTAGAAATAAATGTTGGAAGTCACAGGGTTAATTATCTTACCAACTCTTGGACATCTTCCTTTCAGGACTTAAGCTTAGTTCACACATTCACGAGTGTGAGCCCGAGTTAACACGAGTCCGCACTTTTTGGAAGTCGCGTAATGACCAATGGAAATTTTGGGTGACTCATGGTGACTCGTAGTGACTCGGGCGACTCGTTTTGAACTCGAGGACGCTCGTGGTGGCTCGGGCTGGTCCGGCATAATTTCACCCCTGCACAAAATTTCGAGTCCGACAAGTCTCAGCGACTCTCAGTGACTCGTGAATACTCGTAGTGACTCGTAACTACTTGTAACTACTCGTAAATTACTTGTGAACACTCACGGCAACTCGCAATTGCATAAATTTATAATAAAATGGCAAAGATCATACTTAACTAAAATATAACTTGAGAAATTATAAAAGAATCAGAGAAAATGAGAAATAACAAAATAATAACATGAACAAATATAAAAATATATATAATACAATGATAAATCATAAAACTCAATATATATATATACAAATATACCAATATAAGTAATGTATACAGTCAGGTCTCCATATGTTATTTATTCATCAAATGTCTGTCTGTCTATCTATCTAATGCATCTTCCTTATACATAAATATAACTATGTCTTATTTATTTTATTTTGTTATCTATGAGTCATTTCTAATGGGATGGAATTGAAAGATATAATATCCTTCCAGCACACAAATAATAAAATGAAAAAGAGAGTCTATACAAATTTCTCCTTTGTCTTTTCAGATACTTAAGTCCGTCTCATTTATGTTCGCATTTTATCGATCACTTGGCCCTAGCAACTCTCTGTGTATCTATCTATATAATGCATCCATATATCTCCTTTATTCATTAACGTAACTATGCCACATATAGTCTTTTTGTAATCTATGAATCATTTATAATGCCATGGAATTGAAAAATATAATATCCTTCCAGCACATTGATAAAAAAGAAATAACATAGAGTAAACTAAAGATTTTCCCCTACCTTCTCCAGATAGACGCTAATTGGTGTGACAATCCAACCATGAAGATTTGCCTTTTATTTTATTTTGTTTATTGTTTTTAATTTATTTTTTTGTGCATGTACATTTTCACCTTGAAAGTGCGTCTAAACAAAATAATTTGGGAAATATTTTAACATGTTTTTAATTGACATTTGTGTAATTTTTGCTGATTATGAGTTGGTGGAAAATGTTTTTATTAATTCCATCATATAGGAAATGATTCACAGATTATATAGAGATCAAATAACATGACTGTAGGTATGGCATGGGAGGGCATGGGACACTGCAAATATATGCCAGGGGCACAATGGGAGGCATTCCCGGCATACTCTCAACGCAATTGTTACAACTCTCCGTGACTATTAGTGACTCATGTCGTACTAGCAGTAACTAGTGTCGTACTCGTGGTAACTTTCAAGGCAAAAATATGCCATTTATAAAAAAAAAAAAAAAATAATAATAATAATAATAATAATAATAATAATAATAATAATAATAATAATAATAATAAGTAAAATAAAAGTAAAATCTTCTGACGGTAGGTCGGAGGGTCATACCAATTAGCTAAGCATCTATCTGGAGAAGTTAAGGGAAAATCTTATTTGTTCATATGTTATTATTTTGTTATTTCTCATTTTCTATGAATCTTGTATCATTGTTCAAGTTATATTTTTGTTAGGTATGATCTTTGGCATTTAAATATTAAGTTTATTTAATTGCGAGTTGCCGCGAGTGTTCACGAGTCATTTATGAGTAGTTACGATTCACTATGAGTATTCACGAGTCACTGAAAATTGTCGGACTTGCGGTCGAAATTTCGAACAGGGGTAAAATTTGGCCCAACCAGCCCGAGCCACCATGAGTATATTAGTCTGAAAGGGTTAACTAGAGATCACACTCGTGAATGTGTGAACTAGGCTGTAGGCGAGACCTTTTCTACAGCGTTAGACATATTTAAAGCCTTCGATAGAGTCTTGCACATATCCCTTGTTTCTAAACTGTTATCATTCGGTGTCTACCTTTCTATCTGGGGTTGGGCCTTTATCTCTAATGTCCTTTCTGACCGTTCCATAGCTACGGTTCTGGACGGCCATCGCTCACTTCTTAAATCTAACACCTCCGGTGTTCCTCAGGCCTCAGGGTTCAGTTCTATTTCTAATATTTGTTAATGTACTTCGCAGTTGTACTTCTAGTCCTATGCACTGTTATGCTGATGACTCTACCTTACACCATTCCACAGCGACCCACCATACAGTCACTTCACTCACGTGATGAGGCCACCAGAGCACACCTTTCTTCTGATTTATCAACTATTTCCAATTGGGGCAGAGATAACCTTGTTGCTTTCAAAACTCAGTTTCTCCATCCATCTATCTACCCTTCACATTCTTCCTCACGATTATCCTTCACTCTTCAAACTTTCATCCTCTCAATATTCTTGGTGTAACTTTTCCCCATGACATTTCTGGGAAAGACCATATTAACTCTCATGCAAAAAAGGCTTCCCAGAAGGTAGGCATGCTCAACCGTCTTCATGGGTTCTTTACCCACGCACAGCTTCGTGACTTGCACTGGGGTACTATACTCCTACATATTAAATACTGTTCGCATGTCTGGGGAGGATCCACCCATACTGCACTTTTGAAGCGGTAGAGTCAAAAGCATTTTATCTCATCAACTTACCTCCTCACACTAATTTCCTACAATCTCTCGATCTGTACACGCTGCAATGTTGCATCTCTTTCACTCTTCTTCCACCATTACAATAATCAGTGTTCTTCAGAGTTTTCTCAGCGTATACCTACTCCCTATTTTGAGAGTAGGTGACACCAGCCTCTCAACGCATTCTCACCCCTATTCTGTCCAACTTTCTAACCCAAGAGTGCACTGATTTTCCCAGTCATTCTTCCACTCAAGTATACTCTGAATCTCTCTTTCTCAATTTATCTTTCCCTTATCATTCGACTTAAACTGCTTCAAGTTCCGCGCGTCCAGGTATTTTGACTCTAATGTACCTTGAATCTGGCTCTCTATCACTCATTCAAGTTAGGGGGAGGGGGAGGGGGCACTCATTACAAGCAGCTTTGCCTTTTATCTCCTTACACAGAAAAAAACAATTGTTTACCCCTTTGATTGCTACCGAATCTTCCTAAACTGCATAAAATATTTTAACACTTACACTGCGGGCATATTTCTGCCAATTTCCGCCATATTAGGGCTCATTCAGGCACTCCTGATTGATTAAGCAAGTGTCTGAATGAAATTAAATGTATTCAGTCAGAAACTAGAAGAAAATTGCTTCAAAATTACACCAAAACAAGCTTCGTATCTCGCGGGCTTCACCCGCAGAACTACCATAGACATTCGCTAATACTGAGCAATTATCACTAGTGTCGCGTTACATTTGCCTTTGGCAGCGCTGTATATCTAGCGAGAGATGGCTCATACTCCTCAGTGCTCTGGCTGGCTGGCTGGAGAGAGGATGGGTGGCCTGTCGCGCTCCCGCTCCCTCACACTCGATTCTACAGGCTTTAAGAGGCTTTAAAAGCCTGTAAATTGCTGTAAATTGCCATGGCGTTCTGGAACATCTCCCGCAGTCAATGGGTTAATAATAGCCATATTATAGTAAAGGAACACGTACTTGGATCCTGAAGGGGGTATGAATATGTAGGAGTTAAACAGTATATTAGGATAGTTTGTGCGCCATTGATTTCAAAAGGCCCTCTCTGAACTGCACAAAATCGTCTAATGATAGCCAAAGTAAAAAACATACGGTATAGTACAAGCGTCCTAATATTGAAAGGGTTACGGGAGTGTCACACGAGAGCCATTATCAGCTATTTTTTATGATCAATTATACCCCAGGCACAAAAAAAATCATATATATATATATATATATATATATATATATACCGGTATATATATATACTGTATATATATATTCGAAAACTAGATTGATGATAGATTAGATAAGGCGCCAGGATATTATTAAAAGCTGACCTCATAAGCTGCCAGACAAGTTTTGAGGACAATTGTTGAGGGAAAAGGTATTCGTGTGATACCGACCCATGATTTGTATGAAACTAAATGTGACATTGTTTGCATTGTAGCAATATGATCAATTACTTGTTTATCAGCTTAGATCTGAAGTGTATCTATTTGTCTATTAATATGTTTATGTTACTATTTAATGCTATTATCACAATGTGGATTCAAATTAGCAGAAGCGGTATATTTTTGTATATTTTCATCAAAATGATCAAATACATAAATTATTATAACTTACATGTCTGATTTGTTGTTCCAAGGTAAGCATATTCTGAATGCAGCTCTTTCTCTCCTTATGCCGTTCTGTTGAGGCAAGGTTGATCGATAATCTTTGGTTATTTAACACCTTCCAAAGACACTCAGAAGTCGCCTCCTTCAGAAAGATTCCAAGAAAGTTCAATATGAAGTAGAAAAGGGTCATGAGCAGCATTGGGCATACTACTGATACCATTATGTTAGCCGTCTTTAAAAATCTAGGCCACGTAAATGCATAATTAGAGTTGGTTAAATAAATTGGCAACCCTACATTTGTGATCAGCATCAGAATCCACATAGAACCCAGGACACAATATGAGGGCTTAGGAACAGGAACTTTTTCAGAACATTTCATACTCAAAGATCTTTTTGAAAGAAGTGCTTCCAATTTCATGATGATCATTCTGAGTTTCGAGCTACTTATAATCAAGAGAGCTGCAGTCAGGATACTGGAAACGCTGCTTGTGAAATACGAGACTTTGTTGACCAAACCCCCGACGCTATTACTCCTCATACGATCTATGTCACCAAACAGCAGCAGCACCCCACACACCTGTAGGACTCTAACGACAGACACCCACAGCAGGAGACCCACATGAATCCTCGGGCACTGATTCTTGGGCCAGGAGTAAGGAAACAAAGCGAACACCTGGAAGAGGCTCACTTGTAGACGAAATAATCTTATGGGATTATAAGATGGTGTCATCTTCACCAAGTTGGCGAGAGGTGTAATTTTAAGCTTGAAGGAAGTCTAGCGAGGAAACTAAAACAATTAAGTTAATAAATAGATATATAGACAACAAAACAAGCACAAATAAAGTAAATAAATAGATATATAGACCAAAAAACAAGTAAATATAATTAAAATCAGCTTATAAGATTCCTAAAATGGTCTGAACAACGTTTCGAAACAGAGCGGATTCAAGGAGCCCCAACGTCGAACACAGGCAAGGGATAACAACATTCTGTATACCACGATGTAGTATACATTATCAAAGATCGTTATCATACACAAGTACACAATATCTCATAATGTGTGTGTCGGAGTAATTTATCACCTTGTTAAGGGGGTAGTGCTTGGTTTTTGGTCTATATATTTATTTATTTATATATTTTTGAGTTTCCTCACTAAACCTCCATCAAACTTAGAAAAACACCCCTAGACCCCTTTTCAAGACAAATTTTTGCATTTTTCGATAGAAAAATGTCCCGGCCGAAAGCCGGTTCTTTCTAAAATTAGAGTCTCGCTATCGCTCACCAGGACAAAATCGACACCTAAAGGGCACGAAAGGTCTTAATATTGATAACAAAAATGAGGCGAAAGGTTTCAAAATCGCCAAAATAACGAAACGTACGTCTTAAAACCTCAAAGCTAATATGCTAAACATGAGGGAGAAGGGGGTCCACAAAAATCGATTACTACCCCCGTGTTAACCCATAAACAGCTATCGGGATATACTTGTCATGTCTACTTAAGTAATCCATAACATAATAACAATGCCTATTCTAGTCCTTGTAAGTGCAGGCCCTCATCATCCTTATTAACAATGATACGGTATTGGGTATTGAGGGATAAGCCTTTACAACTGCACCTCGTATCTACTTTCTTATTTTGTTTAAGAGTGTAGAAAGGGGTGAATGGGTGTTGGAGAGAGAGGAAGCTGTTGGAGTGGCTTTGGTGTGTGTTTTATTAGTCTGTATACGTCGTCGAAGCTTATTACCAATGATACGGTATTGAGGGACAATCCTTTACAACGGCACCTCGTACCTACTTTCTTGTTTTTTCTTTTTTTTTAAGAGTGTAGAGAGGGTAGAAGGGGTGTTGGAGAGAGAGGAAGCTGTTGGAGTGGCTTTGTCGTGTGTGTCAGGTCAGGTGAAGATATTGAGGGATAAGCCTTTACAACGGCACTTCGTAGCTACTTTCTATTTTCTTATTTTTTGAAGAGTGTATAGAGGAGAGAGAGGAAGCTGTTGGAGTGGCTTTGTTTGTGTGTGTTATTAGTTTGTATAGGTCGTCGAGGTGTACGGTATTGCCTGTAGGTGTAAAGGTGGATTATATTTGCCTGTAGGTGTAAAGGTGGATTATATTGCAAGTAGGTGTAAAGGTGGATTACATTTTACGCACATTTTTTTTTTCTGCAACTAAATTATCCGCTTCTAGATTATACTTTTGGAAAGCTTGTGTCATCTTTAAGGGGAGATTTCCACTCGAGGGATTTTTCTGGACTCCCTTTCTCCCTCATGTTTAGCGTCATTGTTTTTGAGATTATAAGACGTTCGCCCCATTAGTTTGTCGATTTCAAGAACTTTCGCCCCATTTCTGTCACATCTAAGACCTTTCGTGCCATTTAGATATTCATTTCTTCCTGGCGAGCGATAGCGAGCCTGTATTTCAAGAGGAACTGGCCTTCGGCCGGGAAATTTGTCTACCCAAAAAAGTAAAAATTTATCTTGAAAGAGGGTCAAGGGGGTGTAATTTTAAGTTTGATGGAAGTCTAGCGAGGACACTAAAAAAATCAAGTTAATAAATATATATATAAACCAAAAAAGAAGCACTAGCCCCTTAATAATGTACCTTCAGTCTTGTTGTCCATACCAATACTAGCCTCAGAGGGTTATATAGCAGACAATATAGTGTGGCGGATCAATAGTGGCTGGTTTAAAGCGTTAGTGTAAACCCCCTCTTCGCCCGGTTTTTCTGGTTCCCCTTCTCCCTCGTGTTTAGCCCCATTGATTTTGAGATTTTAAGATGTTCGGCCCATAGTTTTGCGATTTTAAGACTTACAGCCCATTTCTTTGTCAATATTAAGACCTTACTTGTCATTTAGGTGTCAATTTTTTCCTGGCGAGCGATAGCGAGCCTGTTATTTTAAAGTAACTGGCCTTTGGCCGGGGAAATTTTTCTACCAAAAAATGTAAAAATTTATCTTGAAGGGGGGTGTAGGTTTTTTTGTTTTTTAACTTGATGGAGGTCAAGGGAGGAAACTAAACAAATAATAAAAAGGATAAAACAGTAAGCAAATAAATACGGCCATCTCCCCTTAAGCCGCTGAGGAACTATTATGAGTAATAATTTACCAGCTGAAGTAGAAGTAATGGGTAGGGTTCTTCTTATACCAGACAAGTATAGGATGGAATCAATTATATATCTCACCATCAGATGCGCTCAAATGCAGTGACAAAGAAATGGGGCGAAAAGTCATATAATCGTCAAAATAATGGGACTAAACATGAGGGAGAAGGGGAGCCAGAAAAAACAACCATCCCCCCTTAATAAAATGGTGAACAGAAAACGAGTGCGGTGCGAGAGATGGTGAACAGAAAACGGGTGCGGTGCGAGGGATGGTGAACAGAAAACGGGTGCGGTGCGAGGAATGGTGAACAGAAAACGGGTGCGGTGAGAGGGATGGTGAACAGAAAACGGGTGCGGTGCGAGGAATAGTGAACAGAAAACGGGTGCGGTGAGAGGGATGGTGAACAGAAACGGGTGCGGTGCAAGGGATGGTGATCAAAAAATGGGTGCAGTGCAAGGGATGGTGAACAGAAAACGAGTGCAGTGCGAGGGATGGTGAACAGAAAACGGGTGCGGTGCGAGGGTATACTACGCCCGATAACTCAACCCTCTTACCAGTAGCCAACCCTGAATGGACAGGATGTATACCACATTCTCAACTTATCACATACGGTGGCGCTAATAAGTCATGTCTCAGCTGTCATTACGTTTGGCTCGCTCTGTGCTGTATTAATGTCTGTCAGATGTTGAATAGGAAGGGTAAGTGTAGGAACATGTTGTTATAGCTCACTCAAAAAGAATAAATCATGTGTAAATATTGCTGATACCAATTATTGATCAAAACATAATTGGTGCCGAGACATCACTTATTTGGCCGATTGCACATTACACATTTATGCATTTTCTTTATTATATTGATATTTTAGTTTCTTGAAAGTAGCCGTTAGATATTATTTATAGTTAATTATTACGGATGGCCAATGGAGATAAATGTTTTAAGGGGGTAGTGCTTGCTTTTTTCTGGACCCCCTTCTCCCTCATGTTTAGCATATTAGTTTTGAGGGTTTAAGACGTTTGTTCAGTTATTTGGCAATTTTGAGAGCTTTTGCATAATTTGTTTCAAGAATAAGACCTTTCGTACACTTTAGGTGTCGATTTTTTCCTGGCGAGCGAAAGTGGGCCTCTAATTTTAGAAGGAACCGGCCTTTGGCCAGGACATTTTTCTACCGAAAAATGTACAAAATATATCTTGTAAGGGGGTCTAGGGAGTGTTTTTCAAAGTTTGATGGATATCTAGCTAGGAAAATAAAAAATAGATGAAATATATAAATATATAAACCAAAAACCAAGCACTACCCCCTTAAGAAAGGTTAATGAAAGGTGTTATGCCATGCTATTATAGAAGCGAGGTATATTATGGTCGCACTTCCCAGCTCTGGTAATGAAAGGTGTTATGCCATGCTATTATAGAAGCGAGGTATATTGTGGTCACACTTCCCAGCTCTGGTAATGAAAGGTGTTATGTCATGCTATTATAGAAGCGAGGTATATTGTGGTCGCACTTCCCAGCTCTGGTAATGAAAGGTGTTATGTCATGCTATTATAGAAGCGAGGTATATTGTGGTCGCACTTCCCAGCTCTGGTAATGAAAGGTGTTATGTCATGCTATTATAGAAGCGAGGTATATTGTGGTCACACTTCCCAGCTCTGGTAATGAAAGGTGTTATGTCATGCTATTATAGAAGCGAGGTATATTGTGGTCACACTTCCCAGCTCTGGTAATGAAAGGTGTTATGTCATGCTATTATAGAAGCGAGGTATATTGTGGTCGCACTTCCCAGCTCTGGTAATGAAAGGTGTTATGTCATGCTATTATAGAAGCGAGGTATATTGTGGTCGCACTTCCCAGCTCTGGTAATGAAAGGTGTTATGTCATGCTATTATAGAAGCGAGGTATATTGTGGTCACACTTCCCAGCTCTGGTAATGAAAGGTGTTATGTCATGCTATTATAGAAGCGAGGTATATTGTGGTCACACTTCCCAGCTCTGGTAATGAAAGGTGTTATGTCATGCTATTATAGAAGCGAGGTATATTGTGGTCACACTTCCCAGCTCTGGTAATGAAAGGTGTTATGCCATGCTATTATAGAAGCGAGGTATATTATGGTCTCACTTCCCAGCTCTGGGAATCATGCAGTATCTTCAACTTAACCCCTTCTATACCGGCGAAGTATTTTGTATTTGATTTCAGCTATATTTAGACAATTTTATGAAGTTTAGGAAGGATATATGGTAGCTTAAAGGATTGATTGAGATAGTTTTTAGCCTTATGTTTTGTATACGACCTTCCTAAGCTGAATAAAGTTGTTTAAATGTATCTGCAATCAAAATAAATATACGTTGCCGGTATTGAAGGGGTTAAGATGCTCTCGACTGGGCGAGGACTGACCTTAACCCCTTCTGTACCGAGACGTCTTTTTAATATTTGTCTAGCTATATTTAGACAATTTTGTTCAGTTTAAGAAGGATCTGTAATAGTAAAAAGGGTTAAGTGAGATATTTCGAAGCCTGTTTATTGCTGGAGGCCCTTTCTAAACTGCATAAAATAGTCTAATAGTAGCCAAAATGAAGTTAAAAAGACGTTGCCGGTACAGAAGGGGTTAACTCTATTTATATCAAACAAATGACGGGCAACAACAGACACACAATGGTAGGTACAGTGTTTGTTATTATTTACAACAGTACTTAACCCCTTCTGTACCGGCGACGTCTCTTTAACTATATTCGGGATACTATTTAATGACTGTATTCAGTTTATAAAGGGCCTCCAGCAGTTTACAGGCTTCGAACTATCTCATTTAACCATTTCTACTACCACGGATCCTTCATATACTGCACATAATACCACGGATCCTTCATATACTGCACATAATACCACGGATCCTTCATATACTGCACATAATACCACGGATCCTTCATATACTGCACATAATACCACGGATCCTTCATATACTGCACATAATACCACGGATCCTTCATATACTGCACATAATACCACGGATCCTTCATATACTGCACATAATACCACGGATCCTTCATATACTGCACATAATACCACGGATCCTTCATATACTGCACATAATACCACGGATCCTTCATATACTGCACATAATACCACGGATCCTTCATATACTGCACATAATACCACGGATCCTTCATATACTGCACATAATACCACGGATCCTTCATATACTGCACATAATACCACGGATCCTTCATATACTGCACATAATACCACGGATCCTTCATATACTGCACATAATACCACGGATCTTTCATATACTGCACATAATACCACGGATCCTTCATATACTGCACATAATACCACGGATCCTTCATATACTGCACATAATACCACGGATCCTTCATATACTGCACATAATACCACGGATCCTTCATATACTGCACATAATACCACGGATCCTTCATATACTGCACATAATACCACGGATCCTTCATATACTGCACATAATACCACGGATCCTTCATATACTGCACATAATACCACGGATCCTTCATATACTGCACATAATACCACGGAGCCTTCATATACTGCACATAATACCACGGATCCTTCATATACTGCACATAATACCACGGATCCTTCATATACTGCACATAATACCACGGAGATATACTGCACATAAAAATACGTCGCCGGTAAAGAAGGGGTTAAGGACATAGACATTCACTGTATACTTGGGCAATCAGGTTAGTAACATACAGGAGATAGATAATTAATAAAACAGGTTAGTAACATACAGGAGATAGATAATTAATAAAACAGGTTAGTAACATACAGGAGATAGATAATTAATAAAACAGGTTAGTAACATACAGGATATAGATAATTAATAAAACAGGTTAGTAACATACAGGAGATAGATAATTAATAAAACAGGTTAGTAACATACAGGAGATAGATAATTAATAAAACAGGTTAGTAACATACAGGAGATAGATAATTAATAAAACAGGTTAGTAACATACAGGAGATAGATAATTAATAAAACAGGTTAGTAACATACAGGAGATAGATAATTAATAAAACAGGTTAGTAACATACAGGAGATAGATAATTAATAAAACAGGTTAGTAACATACAGGAGATAGATAATTAATAAAACAGGTTAGTAACATACAGGAGATAGATAATTAATAAAACAGGTTAGTAACATACAGGAGATAGATAATTAATAACACAATCAGGTTAGTAACATACAGGAGATAGATAATTAATAAAACAAAGAGGCAATAAGCCTTAAATAAGTAAATCGTCCTGAACTGGTAAGATAAAGATGCAAGTCTAAAAGCATAACAAATATTAACTGAGAGTAGTCAGGTAAGATGGCAATTATATCAATCACAAGAGGGAGTGGTAGCTTCCTAAATTGCAACAAAAGAGAACACTCTAAGATCTGGAGATCAATAGTGGAAACCAGAGAGTCTGCATGAAAAGACTCTAACTCATGAGCAAGGTGAATGAACTCTAGAATAAAAACACTTTACGGTCCATAAGTCTGCATTCCTAAAAGCAGAGTCCCAAGGTAACACACAGGCCGAGCGAGCAAACCACTTTGGCCAAAGTCGTTTGCTCTCAAAGTAACTCCTATGAAGAGTAAAATATTGAAAACGTATAAATAGTGGTATGCTATGTTCATCATTAACCCCTTCTGTACCGGCGACATCTTTTTCATTATATTCTGGCAACTAGTTTGTATTCAGTTTAGGAAGGATCTCTAGCTAATCTAAGCCTTCGAACTATCTCAATCAACCCTATTATCTACCACAGATTCTTCTTAAGCTACATAAAATCATCTAAATATTGCTAGAATCAAAAACAACAGACGTCGCCGGTACAAAAGGGGTTAACAACCCGAAGCAGTGGCGGGGATACAGTTCACAATCCCAAATAATGATGGTGCAAGATAATGATGATCTCTGGTGGGCAGATCAAAGTTAGTTAGTTAAAATAGGACTTCAGAGGCTATTATATTACCCCTTCTGGATTATTTAGCCAGCACACTGTAAGTCAAGAATAGCATCAGGACTGGAGCCCCACTTTGAAAACTCCAGTCCCATGCAAAATGAAGATGTGGAATAACAACGAGGAAAAGGTTCGCTTGGTTGAGCTAATGGGTTGTTTCTCGAGATGATGATTTTTGAAGCTTCGATACTCAATATAGTGTATACTGACATTTAGATAATGGGATGTATATTTAAACATGTGGAAGGTGTGTTGCCTTTCCCACGCCGAACGAAATCTACAGAAACGAGTGTTGTTTACAGAATGTTGGTTGTTATCATTTCCAGTTTCGAAGCGTAACGATATATTTGTCTTATTTTCGTCCATATTTGCCAAAGTTTTCGCCAGGTAAAGATGAAGAATTTAGGTGTACAGTTGCCCACATAAGCTCTGTTCCTCGTCGTGATCCTATTTAAGAAAGAATACAATAGTATCAATAAATTGCAAGTGTAGTTTCTTTTAATTACCAGTTGGCTAGTCAGATGAGTTAAGGGGAGGCAGACCGTTTTTCTGGACCCCCTTTTCCCTAATGTTTAGCCTACTAGTTTTGAGATTATAAGACGTTCGGCCCATTAGTTTGGCGATTTTAACACCTTTCGCCCCATTTGGTTGTCAATTTTAAGACCTTTCGTGCCATTTAGGTGTCGATTATTTCCTGGCGAGCGATAGCGAGCCTGCAATTTTAAGAAGAACCGGCCTTCGGCCGTGACATTTTTCTACCGAAAAACGTACAAATATATATATAAATATATATATAAAAATATAAAAAAAAAATATATAGGGTGTGTTTTTTCTAAGCTTGATGGAGGTCTAGGGAGGAAACTAAAACTAAATGTATGAATAAATGAATTAATAGACCAAACAAACGGCCAGTCTCCCCTTAACCACTACATCAGAAACTACACCCGTAATTCGATCATGCGCTTCTTATTTCCACGTATAAGATCACGGAGATTAACCCTTTCAAGCTCCAATACGCATTTCTGTTTTGTTTTCTGGTAATTATTAGACGATTTTATTCAGATTAGGAAGGGTATGTGGAAGTCAGAGGGTTGATTGAGAGAGTCTTTACCCTTTTAATACCCACAGATCCTTCCTGAGCTGCATAAAATCGTCTAATGATAGCCAAAATATACTGCTAAAACGCGTCAGAGCTTCAAGGGGTTAACATAACTTATGCGAGCAACTGTACACTCTAAGAAACACATCCTGGCACAATATGAATACTCGAGCAGCATAAAAGAACCTCTAAAATATAAGTATCAGGTTTCGAATTAATGAGACGATTCGACTCAGTTCGGGACAGATTTGGTGTATGTCCGCGCGTGTATAGCTCTGTTGTGTGTTGGTTTCTGTGTGGTAAAGAAGTGTCGTGTGTGTGCCTTCTGTTGTTGCTTGCGTTCCTACGTTACATGGTGAGGTTATAGTTAGTTATAGTGTGTGCTTATTTATATTGTGTTTATTTATGGTCCCACTTAATAGCAGGTGTGTCGGATTATTTACGAAAATTTGTTTTCTTTTTACAAGGAATATATATATACAGTATATATATATATATATATATATATATATAATATATGTTTGCTATTTCTATGTGAGTGAGAGAGACAAAAGGCAGAACTGCCTGTAGCGAGTGCCTCCAACATATTGAAAGAGTGACAGGGCCAAAATGAAGGGACGTTCGAGCCAAAATGCGTGGACACACAGAGTTTGAAGCAATTTAAATCATAGGAAGAGGGATAGACTGATTATGGGAGAGAGTTCCAGAGCTGAGCTGTTGAATAGAAGAAAGACTCAGAGTAACGTTTCAATCTTGGGGTTTATAGTTGTTTGTCATTCAGTGAATGGAGGATTTGCAATAACTTAACCATAACGGCCGTGGGATACAATATTCGGATGATGGGGGTGCTTTGCCCCCCATCGTCCCCCCATGACTTCTTGTCCTCATTATTATAATATTTCTGTAAGATTTTATGGTGTGACAGTCGTGAGACCCATCACATTTTGTGTGGCCTACGGAAGTGCCATATCACATAATACATTGGCATATATGTCTGTAATGTCGGAAATGTACTATAAAGGAGTGTTGACCCCCTACTGTTAAAATATATGAGATGTCAATAAGTTCTGGGTGGGTGATGTGCCCCCCCCCCCCCCCACCCCAACTAATTATCTATCCCACGGCAAACGGTTATTGCAGCTAAATAGAGCTTATATTTCCCTTTTTATTCTCTTTAACCTTACATTTTCCCTGATCATCATAGCCCTCCCCACTAGCGGGGGTCGTGTTTAGCCTATAGATTGTTAGATAATGGGTAAATACTAATTTCCCGCAGTCCTTGCTCTTGCTGTAAAACAAAACTGTATATCAAAGAAAAAAAAATGAAAAACAAAAATATATGGTATATGTTAAAATTCTTGGCTGTCACACGGTAAAAATGTACACCTATATTTCCAGCAGGAGGTAAATAACAGCTGACCGTGGTGTAATTTCGGATTTTTTTTCAAATTAGACAGGAACATAACCACGAGCAATGTATACAAAGCGATCATATGCCCGCCAACACAACCCTTACCGAGAAGAGTCAACGAAATTGCGTTTGTTTATGCGCGGGACTTTGTTTTGTATAGGTCGTATCTGTTTTTTAAAAGTTGTTGATATCGCAAATCCTCCATGAGAACGATATTGAGAATATTATTGTGAGTTAGTATGTGCTGTCACGGCGGTAAGTCGTAGACCAGGGGTCTGCCAAAGTCCTAGCCACACACTGCCAGTAGGTTCGAACAATTTCCATGTTTGGTGGTGCAGCGGGAATGATTCCAGTGAAACAAGTCAATTGATAGTTAATAAGCTCCGCCCTTACCCAGTTGCATATGTAATGGATTAATGTAAAGGCAACACATATACAATAACGATACGTAGGATTATTGCATCCCGAGTTTTTGTGATTTCTTACAGTTGAAATGCTACTGTGTGTATTACAAATTATCAAACTATAATGCGTATTGAAACATCAGTAATTTGGTAGATATCATAATACAATATCTAAGCAGTTCACGCATGTTTGGAAGACATATTTAAAAATATTGAATGGGACAATAAACGAGTATATGTTAATGGGGAACACCTAGCAACCTCAGATTCGCTGATGACAAAGTTCTTGCTAACGACTCAGGGGAAGAGTTACAACAAATGAATGCGTGATATAAAAAGAGAAAGCCCGATGTTCAGTAGCCAATCAGAGTGGAGCTTCACCTACAAGACGTCAGTATATTTTGTATTGGTACTTTCCTGTTATCGACATCAAAGCTGAATATTGGGGAGTACAACTGTAGATTTCATCGACTTTTCTTTCGGCGCCCATCAATCTGTTATTGTTTTATTAATACCCAACCAGCGGGGGTGTGGGGGCGACAACCCACACCCATAATACTAGGATAGGTTAGGTAAGGTTGTTAGGTTAGGCTAATGTCTTTTCAAACCCGCATTCCCAAACTCTCCCCTAGATTGTTGGGGTATCGGAATTACAATTAACAATGCAAATGCTAATGAAAAGTGCTTTCCGCACTTTCTAACAATAAAATACACACTTACGAATCATTACAATATAAAGTTACAATTGTGATGGTAGTTAAAAGAGGACTTCATAGAATATGAACCCTAAAATTGTGTTAAACCATCACATCATGACATTAAACTCTCGAGTCTCATTGTAGAAGCCAGGTCTCTTAAATCTTGGTTTGTGTTAGCACATTATTTCTCGCTTTCTTTCTCTCTCTCTCTTTCTCTCTCTCTTTATGATAATTTGTATAAATATATCCTGGCACTGACGTAACTATATTTAGACGACTTTATGCAGCTGGAAAAGGATCTGTGGTAGCTATAAGGTTTAATTGAGATAATGTGTAGCCTATTAATTGCTAGATGTCCTTCCTAAGCTGAATAATATCGACCAATGGTAACTAGAATACACCGTACTGGCACTAAAAGGGTTGAAACCTAACTACAGTAGGCATTATGCAAGGGACGTCGGTATTTACCATAACCTTTGTCTTCATCTTGATTCCTATTCCGTTATGTGCCTGAACATATACAGTATATAACTAAAACCGCCTTTGCAAAATATATCATTGAATATATAACTTGGCATACCTACGATATATAACGTCAAATTGGCACTCTCTCCGGGACTTAATATTACATATTGTTTCGCATATACACACTCTTTCTAAAAGCATATAATAAAGTGAGTGTGTTGTCTAAACCATTTCTCTACTTGATGTTTTCTGCTAACTGACTGGCGACCCAGTAGTGGTCGGGCCCTTTCAGTCTAAACTACCCAGTTTCGCTGAGTGTAGACTGTATTCGGATGCAATACACATGCGTGGTGTCTAGCATGGGGTTAATCCCCTGGTCTACAATTTACCGCCGTGACTGTACCTATTGTCCCTAATGAATTGTTTCTGATAGTGCGGCACTAGCCATTGTAATTTAACCTTTCTTTCTTTATTCATAGACTAGGTAGATTAGCTACAAGCCGCCTCGAAAGATTAATTATATATGTTGTTGCTTGTTTTCCTGTGTACTCCTTTATATTATTTTATGGGTACTTATTACCGAAACTACCACTAATTATTTCTCAATATTTGAAGGCTATTATAGAATAAGGATGTTGCAAAGATCATATTTAAATTTGTTTCAACCACTGGAAATGCATTTCATGTGCACTACATAAATCACTGTAAAAACAGAGAAATTATCCCTATAACTCTCCCTATTGACGGCAGTAAAACTCTTATTATGCCCCTTACTGGCAAAATATATGCTGATTTCAATAAGTCATGGGGGGTGGGGGGCCTCAACCCATCCTGTATCCCAAGGTAAAAACCTCTTTTTTTTCTTTTCTTTTTTTTTACTCTGAAAATGACCTACATCTGATTGTTACAGCTTGAAAGATGTCTAGAGAGGAAACGGAAAAGATAGTAAATAAACAAATATACTTACCAATAAATAAATACTTCCCCCTTAAAGCCGTAGACTACTTCCTTATAATTATTCTAAATATATTTAGTAGCTTTTATTAGGATTAGTAAGGCAGTTTGAGAGTTGGAGTGAAAATTTAGATAGTTCATACCACTGTTGCTTCCCGTTGGCCTTCCTAAGTTACTTAAAATCGTATAGGGTTAGACAGAATATAGTGGTAAATGCGTGATGTAATACATATATTAACAAATTAAATAAAATTAGTTACAATACACATAAATTACGAACCCACATATTCTCTCTCTCTCCCTCTCTCTCTCTCTGTCTGTGTAATTTGTAATGGTGCGAATATATAAATTCATCAAGATCAACTGTGACAGTATTAAGGGGAGATGGGTCGTTTTTTTTTTGGGTCCCCCTTCTTCCTCATGTTTAGCCCATTAGTTTTCAGATTCTAAGACGTTCGCCCCATTAGTTTATCGACTTTAAAACCATTTGTCCCATCACTATATCACTATCAAGACCTTTCGTGCCATTTAGATGTCAATTTGTTCCTGGCAAGCGATAGCGAGCCTGTAGTTTAAGAGGAACCGGCCTTTTTCTGTCGACAAATGTACAAATTCATCTTGAAGGAGGGTCCTTGGCGGGTGTTTTATTTTTAAATCTTGATGGAAGTGTAGGGAGGATATTAGAAAATAATAGAAAGATACACACATGAGAAAATAAATACGCCCATGTCCCCTTGAAACCATTTTGCACTGGTACCGGCAACTAGGCTGATAGATAGACTGATTGATGGATTATTATAAGTGGTAGAATATTCATAAACTTCTATTTAACCCTTATAGTACCGGTGATGTCCTTTTCATTATATTATGGCTACCATTAAATTATTTCATTCTGTTTAAACAGGGCCTCCGGCAATGAACATACTTCGAACTACTTCACCTAACCCTTTTACTCTGATTGTTCCTTTTACTTTTATATTTTCTAGATCTCAAGTGACGGTGTCTCTTCCATGGATTGACCTCCCAATCTACCAAGATTGGAAGCCAAAGCGTCACATTTTTCCTTTGCCCCTCAACTTTCTCTTCATAATTGCTGAGGGGCACAGCTGGGTGGGGCTTTGGTTTCCCGGGCGTTTCCGCACCCTCCTCAGCTCTCCGCCATGGAGTGGCTTCGGTCACCTAGGCTTTATTGTGGTAGGCAGGGAGGGCTCTGTGGGGGCGCTCGGTTATGGCCTTGCTTGGGGCCTTGGGGCTGTTCGGCCAGGCAGCTTGGGGAACAAAAACAACAACAACAACAACAACAACTACCACAGATCCTTCTTAAACCGCACAAAATTGTTTAAATAAAGCTACAATATATTATGTAAAAGACGTCGCCAGTACAGTAGGGTTAAAAAGACGTCGCCAGTACAGTAGGGTTAAAAAGACGTCGCCAGTACAGTAGGGTTAAAAAGACGTCGCCAGTACAGTAGGGTTAAAAAGACGTCGCCAGTACAGTAGGGTTAAAAAACTAACCGAGACGTCGCCAGTACAGTAGGGCTAAAAAGACGTCGCCAGTACAGTAGGGCTAAACAACTAACCGAGATCAGAATTGCGGAAAACGAAATCAAACGTTCTCGTCAATTCACCTTATCTCTTTTCGTACTTGAGGACGTGTTATCACTTTGTTCTGGCTAAATTAGACGGTTTTATTCAGTTTTGGAAGGCCCTCTATGGATCAAAGGGGTAAAATATATATCAATTAACCCTCTGGCTCCCACAGTGCCTACCTAAGCTGAATAAAATTGTCTACTATTAGTCAGAATAAAGGAAAGTATTGTGTCCTCGTATCTGGAAAATGTCAATATATATAATTCGGCAGCCGGCATCGTTGTTATCGCTGGCTGTGATAAGATGACTATTCACAGGTGTTGCCAGTTTAGCTATTTTCCTGCTAGATCAATAGGCATTTATTTGGATATAGCGGCATATTTTTTACAACTAGCTGCAGGAATTCTAGCTTAGTTAGTCAAAGTAGGATTTCAGAGCCTATCAACCCTTCTGGATTATTAAGCCAGCACACTGTAAGTCGAGAATATCGTCAGGACTGGAGCCCTTTTCAAGAAATCCAGTCCCTTGAATTCTAGCGATATTTTGGAGATTTGAGCCACTTTGAGCGATATTTTGGAGATTTGAATCACTTTGAGCGACTAGAGGTTGTAGCATTATTTTAAAGCGACTTTCGGTATTCATTCACTATCGAGCGGCCTTCTAGCGACTTTTCAGAACGGATTTAGCGGTATTTTGTGTCTTGATTAGCTAACCCTCCTAATCGATGTGAGCATCCTGGATTCGAATCCACGGACTGCCACATGTGTTTGTAAATTTCATTAATCGATTTTAGGAGTATAGTTGGTTGTTGGAAGGAACATAATAATTGATATTGGTTCAGGGGTAATTTATCGAGAGGACTTCCCTAGTGGTTAAGGCCCCATTAATTGCTCTTTCCATTCACATATGCATAGCCTACGTGAGTTACAGTTGGGATGTGTGTACATGCTTAGATTGATATGCAGGATTCGAAGTTGCATAATAAATCGTAGGCAGTGTCCACCATTCTTTAACTGTCTTCGTGGTGCGATGCATAAGGTGTTCATTTTCGATGTGAGCATCCTGGATTCGAATCCACGGACTGCCACATGTGTTTGTAAATTTCATTAATCGATTTTAGGAGTATAGTTGGTTGTTGGAAGGACCATAATAATTGATATTGGTTCAGGGGTAATTTATCGAGAGGACTTCCCTAGTGGTTAAGGCCCCATTAATTGCTCTTTCCATTCACATATGCATAGCCTACGTGAGTTGCAGTTGGGATGTGTGTACATGCTTAGATTGATATGCAGGATTCGAAGTTGCATAATAAATCGTAGGCAGTGTCCACCATTCTTTAACTGTCTTCGTGGTGCGATGCATAAGGTGTTGATTTTCGATGTGAGCATCCTGGATTCGAATCCACGGACTGCCACATGTGTTTGTAAATTTCATTAATCGATTTTAGGAGTATAGTTGGTTGTTGGAAGGAACATAATAATTCACATCCCTGTCAGTCTATCCCACATCGCGAGTTGAAGGGAACACGTCGCCTCGCCTCGTAAATTGTAAGATAGGTATATAATAGTTATACTCGCTTTATTTTCAATTGACGGTAAATTGCAATGTTCCCATCAAGATTTATCAGTTATTTTGAAGATTTTGTAGTGAATAATAGTGTGAATTATATGAACTTGGTTTTAATACAATGCAGAGACATAGTAGTTTCATATTTGTCCATCAAGTATCGAGAAATCAGCGGCTAAGGGATTCAATTTATCGGCAGATGAAAAGAAACAGGGTATACATAGTTAGTTTACACGTTCAGTACCGGTACCGTCCGTTTAACTTGACTCTGGCTGCTATTAGACGATGTTATTCAGCATAAAAAGTGCCTCCAGAAATAAACAGGCTTCAAACTATCTCACTTAACCGTATTTACTACCTCAGATCCTTCTTCAACTGCATAAAATCGTCTAAATATAGCTAGTATATATATATATATATATACAGGGTGTTCAGAAAACATGTGTACAAAATGAAATGGGTGATAGGGAACACAGAATTAAACATTTTGTACTCATGAAGGTATGTCCATAAATGCTTCCTTGCGGTGCTACAGGGTAGACAGTTTCAACGTAATTTCCCTAAATTTGTACCCTAACTTCTCTGTGAGTAATCCGTTTACATACAAACATGGTAATTTAATGTACACAACAGTATGACATAAGACATCTTCGTTCAGTAAACAGTTCTGACTGATGATTAATGATTGTTAATCTTCTCTTCAATTTAGTGTTCTTTTGTTTTTGCAGTGTACTGACATTAATAAAGTAATGTTCATACTGTTGTGTACATTAAATTACCATGTTTGTATGTAAACGGATTACTCCCAGAGAAGTTAGGGTACAAATTTAGGGAAATTAGGTTGAAACTGTCTACCCTGTAGCACCGCAAGGAAGCATTTATGGACATACCTCCATGGAGTACAAAATGTTTAATTCTGTGTTGCCTATCACCCATTTCATTTTGTACACATGTTTTCTGAACACCCTTATATAAAGACGTCGCTGGTACAGAAGGGGCTAAAATAGGACTTCAGAGGCTATCAACCCTTCTGGATTATTAAGCCAGCACACTGTAGGTCAAGAATAGCGTCAGGACTGGAGCCTCTTTTCGAGTATATAATAGGTTTTACTTCAGATGACGGTAAATTGAAACCCTTAGCACCTGATTTCTCAAGACTTCATGGAGAAATATGAAACTGTGTTGTCTCTGTGTCTAATTAACTCCTTCTGTACCAGTGACGTTTTTTTCACTTTATTTTGGATACTATTAGACGATTTCACTCAGCTTGGGGAATATTGTAGGCACCAATCGAACAGGGCTAGACCCATGAGAGGCTATAGGCATTTGATGAGTCGCTGGAACTTTTTTTTTTTTTTTTTTTTTTTTTTTTTTTTTACTTAGCCTTTCTTACTGATTTCCTCTGTGCCTCACTTACACTGAGAGTAATCCAGTTAGCTCTTACAAACACCTCCTCCTCCTATCCACTTAACTACACTAAACATGCACACCACACTTTATTATTCCAAATAAAAAAAAAAAAAAAAAAAGTATGATGAACCATAGCTCAGCCTCGGAGTCCCTGGGGGAGGGGGCCCCTCAAACTATCCTATCATCCTCATACTAAATATTTCTGTGCTGTCTATCTTTCCCCTAACTCTGCCGACTTTCCCAAATACTTCGACTATCTAAACTCTAAAGTGGAATACATTTTATCCATTTCCCTCCCCTTTTCCACTCTGATGGCACAACCATCACTTCTTCCTCTGACAAAGTTGAACTCTTCGCTCAAACTTTTGCTAGAAACTCCACCTTGGATGATTCTGGTGCTATTCCTCTCTCTCCACTCTTCTACTTATGCCTAATATCCCTATCTCTTCTAAAGATATACTTTCTACCCTCTCTGGGTTTAATACTAAGAAGGCGTATGGTCCGGACGGTGTTCCTCCTGTTGTACTCAAAAACTGTGCTTCCGTGCCTAGGCAAACTCTTTCGCCTCTCTCTCTCCTCTAACGTCTTCCCTTCATGCTGGAAGTTTGCTCTCTTTCAACCTGTCCCAAAGAAAGGTGACCACAATCAACCTACCAACTATCGTCCAATTGCTCTCATCTCTTGTATCTCTAAAGTTTTTGAAACTATTCTTACTTCCAAATTTCTTAAGCATTTATCTTTTCATAATCTGCTCTCAGATCGCCAGTATGGCTTCCTTAAGGGTCGCTCTACTGGTGATCTTTCATATCTTACTAACTCTTGGTCATCCTCCTTTCGGGACCTCGGTGAGACCTTTTCGATTGCACTAGACATATCGAAGACCTTTAATAGAGTCTGGCAAAAATATTTAATTTCTAAACTACCCTCCTTAGTTTTCTATCCCTCAATCTGTGCCTTTGTCTCTAATTTCCTTTCCGGCCGTTCCATAGCTGCGGTTGTGGACGGCCATCGCTCATTTCCTCATTCTATCAACTCCAGTGTTCCTCAGGTCTCTGTCCTATCTCCTTTCTCTTTCTAATTTTCATAAATGATATTCTCAACTGTACCTCCAGTTCCATCCATTCATACGCAGACAACTCTACCTTACACTACACAATTAGTTTTCCAGAAAGCCCCAGCCAGCAACCCCTCAAAAACAAACGTAATGAAGCCATAGAACACTATATATCTTGTGATCTAACTACTATTTCCAATAGGGGCAGAGAAAACCTTGTTACCTCTAATGTTTCCAAAACCCAATTTCTCCATCTATCTACCCGTCAGGAACTCTCAATGGACTATCCCTTATTCTTCAACAATACAAAAATCAATCCATCTTCTCTAAATATTTTTGGTGTCTCTTTTTCTTCTGCTCTCACTTGGAAGGACCATATTACCAGTCTTGCTAAGGCAGCCTCCCAGAAGCTGAGTGTGCTCAGCCGCCTCAAGGGGTTCTTTACCCCTGCACAGCTTCTTGCTCTATACAGGGGCACAGTGTGTCCTTGTGTTGAGTATTGTTCACATGTGTGGGGAGGATCCTCTCACACCGCACTTCTAGACAAAGTAGAGAGGAAGGCCTTTCGTATCATTAATTCCTGCCCACTCACCTACTCTCTGCAAACTTTCTCTTTTCGCCGTGATGTTGCATCTCTCTCGCTATTCTATCGCTACTACAATAATCAGTGCTCCTCAGAGCTCTCCCAGTGTATAACACCACCTATACGTAAGATACGTGGTACCCGTCTTGCAACACAAACCCACCCTTACTCTGTGCAACTCTCCCACCCCAGAGTGAAATGTTACTCTGTCTTTCTTCTATTCAACAGCTAAGCTCTGGAACTCTCTCCTAGAATCAGTCTTTCCCTCCTCCTATGACTTAAATTGCTTCAAACTCCGTGTGTCCAGGCATTTTGGCTCGAACATTCCTTGATTTTGGCCCTGTCACTCTTTCAACTATGGAGGAAGCCATCGCTACAGGTAGTTCTGCCTTTTGTCTCCCCCACTCACATAGAATTAAACAAAACAAAACACACACACACACCCTGGAGGCGGTGGTGCACACCCAGCTTCTGGGAAACTGTTTTAGCTAGAGTGGTAATATGATCTTTCCATGAGATATCAAAAGAAAATGAGACGCCAAATATATTCAGAGAAGATGAAGGGTTAATTTGTATGTTGTTGAAGAGTAGGTCATAGTTTTCTGGAAGGGGGCGACGAGTAGACAGATGGAGAATTTGTGTTTTGGAATCATTGAAAGTAACAAGATTTTCTCTGCCCCAAATATAGATAGTAGACAGATCAGAAGATAGGTGTTTTATGGTCTCCTCACGTGAGTCTTGAAGTTACTGCAGTGAATAATTTTGTGGAAGGCTAGTTGAATACTGTAATGTATAGTCGTCAGCATAAATGAGTGAAATGGGCTGGAGGTGCAGTTGAGAAGGTCGTTAATGAATAATAGAAAGAGAATTGGAGATAGAACAGAACCCTGGGGAACACCGGAGTTGATAGGTTGAGGAGGTGAACGGTGCCTGTCCACAACTGCATCTATGGAACGGCCAGAAAGAAAATTAGAGACAAAGGCACATATGGAGGAATAGAAACCGTAGGAGGGTAGCTTGGAACTAAGGGATTTGTGCCAGACTTTATCGAAGGCCTTCGGTATGTCTAGTACAACAGAAAAAGTCTCCCCGAATGGAGGATGACCAAGAGTTAGTAAGATAAGAAAGAAGGTCACCAGTAGAGCGGCCCTTAAAGAAGTCATATTGGCGGTCTGGGAGTAGTTTATGGGAAGATAAAAGCTTAATAAGTTTTGAGGCAAGAATAGTTTTAAAAACTTTAGAGATGCAAGAAATGAGAGCAATTGGACGATAGTTGGAGGGTTGAGAGTGGTCACCCTTCTTTGGGATGGAGCAGCTTGAATGAGAGCACACTTCCAGCAAGAAGGAAAGACGTTAGAGGAGAGACAGAGACGGAAGAGTTTGCCTAGGCAGGGAGTCAGCACGGAAGCACAGTTATTTAGTTCAATAGGAGGAACACCGTCCAGTCCATACGCCTCTTAGTATTCAGCCCAGAGAGGGTGGAAAGTACATCCTTGGAAGAGATTATGATGTTAGGCATAAGAGGGGAGAGAGGGGGTGTAGAGGGAGGAATAGCACTTGAAATTTTCCAAAGTGGAGTTTTTAGCGAAAGTGTTAACGAAGAGTTCAGCTTTGTCAGAGGAAGAAGTGATGGTGGTGCTGTCAGAGTGGAAAAGAGGAGGGAATTACGAAGAAGAAAAATGGTTGGAGAGGTTTTTGGCTAGATGCCAGAAGTCTTAGGAAGAGCTAGAGTTGGATTTTTCAGTGCATTTATTACTGATGAAAGAATGTTTGGCGAGGCAAAGAACAGATTTGCCTTGATTCCGTGCAGAAACATAGGAATGAGATTCTTGAGTTTGAAGGCTACGGTACATATTGAATGCTTCCTTCTTATAGCGGATAGCAGTAGAGCAAGCGTGAGTACAATTTTGTTTGCACTAGACTGAGAGAAAGAAAATGGAATGTATGCTTCCATGCCCGAGAGGAGTAACTCGGTAATGCATTCAGCACTTTCCGTGGGTCCCCGGCCATGGAAGCAAAAGTCCTTCCATAGAAAATCAAAGAAGTACTGCCGAAGAGCCTCTCAGCCGGTAGCGCCAAAGTGCCACAAGCGCCGCCGGCTGGGAGGATCGGGTGGCCGTACCAGAGAGATAGGACATGTGACAGAGATAAGTTTATGGTCGGAGGAGCCCAAAGGAAAACAAATATTTACAGTATAAGCAGAAGGGTTAGAGGTTAGAAATAAATCAAGAATGTTGGGCCGATCTCCGAAGCGATCCGGGATACAGGTGGGTAGCTGGCCTAACTGCTCTAGGTCATATAGGATAGAACAGATTTAGGCTTGTTCACCAAGTTGGTCAGTGGAGACAGAGGAGAGCCATTGGTGGTGGTGAATGTTGAAATCTCCTAAGATGAAGATTTCTTCGAAAGGAGAGATGGATAGAAAGTGTTCCACTTTAGAACTTAGATAGTCAATGAATTTTGGATAGTTAGTAGAAATAGGAGAGAGATAGTAGTAGGATACAGAAAAGGGTTTGCTGTCAGTAGTCTCAGACAACAGTTACTGTGTTAAGGTTAGAAAACGAAAATCAGGGTTGGCAGAGGAGAGATGGTGTTCAACAGAATGGAAGTTAGAGGAAAGGCCACGAATGTTGGCGAAACTAATAGTGAGAGTAGAAGGAAATGGTCCAGAGCACGGCACAAGATGTAAAGAAGTGGCACAATTGCAGCAAGTTCAACCGAACACTTACCATAAAAGTATCTTCAAAAATGCAGCGGATGCAAAAAATTCTTTGTATATATAAAGGGAGGAATAATATGGACTATAGGGAATACGCATCATATTATAATGGACGGTTGCTAATTGTTGTTCCTCCCCCACTGACAGAGAGAGATAAGGAAAGATGATTGAGACCCTTGGCTTGGGGGTAGGGGT
Organism: Paralithodes platypus; assembly: GCA_032716605.1. Classification (NCBI taxonomy): domain Eukaryota; kingdom Metazoa; phylum Arthropoda; class Malacostraca; order Decapoda; family Lithodidae; genus Paralithodes; species Paralithodes platypus. The sequence goes on along the minus strand of CM064533.1, from coordinate 46,106,027 downwards.
ATGTCTCTCAGTCACCCTCGCTCCCATCATCACCCTCCTCGCTCTTGCAAAGTTCTTCAATAACATCAAGAGGAAGCTGCTTAGGTAGGTCATGAACAAAAACAAAACTGAAATTCCATGATTGTATTTTCTTTTTCTGTTCTTTTGTTGTTGTTGTTGTTGTTGTTGTTGTTGTTGTTGTTCCCCAAGCTGCCTGGCCGAACATCCCCAAGGCCCTGAGCAAGGCCAAGACCATAACCGAGCGCCCCCACAGAACCCTCCCCGCCGACCACAATAAAGCCTGGGTGACCGAAGCCACTCCATGGCGGGGAGCTGAGGAGGGTGCGGAAATGCCCGGGAAACCAAAGCCCCACCCAGGGCCCTGTGTCCCTCAGCAATTATGAAGAGAAAGTTGAGGGGCAAGGGAAAAATGTGACGCTTTGGCTTCCAATCTTGGTAGATTGGGAGGTCAATCCACGTTAGAGACGCCGTCACTTGAGATCTAGAAAATATATAAGTAAAAGGAACAGTCAGAGTAAGCTATGGGTATGGCAGAGATTGCTCAGTTCTCACTCTAATAGACCAGCCCATCACCACATGACTAGAACCCAATCCTCTCAGCATCAGCTAGGAAAGGCCCTAGAAAGCCGCCTTTGGCGGGGGGATAGCTCCCCTATTTCAACCCTTTTCGGGGTTGGGCACCCGCCCAATCAGAGTTATGTGAATGGTGTTCCAAAAGTGTTCTCATATGTTGTACATGTCTGTAGGCTACTATACACTGTTAAGGGGGGATTGGTTAATTGTTGGGTTGATTTTTTCATTAATTTATTACTCTAGTTTCCTGCCTAGACCTCCATCAAACTTAAAAAAACAACCACAGGATCTCCCTTCAAGATATATTTGTACGTTTTTCGGTAGAAAAATATACCAGCCGAAGGCCGGTTCCTCCTAAATTACAGGCTCGCGGAAAACATCGACACCTAAGTAACACAAACACTTTTATATTGACAAAGAAAAGGGGCGAAAGGTCTTAAAATCGCCAAACTAATGGGCCAAACGTCTTAAGATCTGAAAACTAAAGGGACTAAGCATGAGGGAGAAAGGCGTCCGGAAAAACAGACCAACTCCCCTTAAAATAGAACCGTTACCTGCAAAATAATTAGGACAAGTTCAATCGAGACCTAAAGTTGATCATTATTATCTGCAACAAATAATGTCATATAATTATACTGTACATGCAAAATCACATACAGATCTCCCTTACTATCCGATGCCCCAATTTATGATATTAATATAGGTTTTTAGGGGTTTGGGTTTCGGTTTTGGCTGGTCCGAGAACGCATCCCCATTTACTCCATTGATTTTAGGGTTCGCTGTACCATTTTTCTATTTAAGATTGGATTTTCAGGAACGTAACCCAATCGTAAATCGAAGGAGATCTGTCTGTACATACAAACGCTCCTATTAACCCTTTGAAGCTCTGACGCGTTTTAGCAGTTTATTTTGGCTATCATTAGACGATTTTATGCAGCTTAGGAAGTATCTGTGGGTATTAAAGGGTAAATACTATCTCAATCAACCTTTTGACTTCCCTATACCGTTACTAATATGAATAAAATCGTCTAATAATAGCCAGAAACAGAACCGAAACGCGTATTGGAGCTTGAAAGGGTTAATCAAATCCATGAACTTAGCCCTTTCAAGGTGCGATGATGCATTTCTTTTCTGTTTTCTGGCATTTTTTGGGCGATAATATTCAGCTTAGGAAGGGCATATGGAAGTCAGAAGGTTCACCGAGGTCATCTTTACCCATTAACGTCCTTTATATAATATTCTGACAACGCTTAGAAGATTATATTCAGCTTAGGAAGGACCTCTTGCAATAATAAGGCTTCGAACTATCTCAACCAACCCAATTCACTACCACAGATCCTTCCTAAGCTGCATAATATCGTCTAAATATAGCTAGAATAAAATATAACGCACGTAGCTGGTACTCAAAGGGTTTAATTCCCACAGATCCTTCCATAATCTGTACAAAATCGTCTAATGCTAGCCAGAATAAACCGTCAAAACGCGCCATTATTCTAAAGGGGCTAAAGGGGCCCACCTCGCTGTTTTTCTTCTCTTTCTCTCCCGCTCTTTTTGGCTTGTATCCATTCGGCCCCATTCAGCCTACTGTTTTATGACGTTTACCCCCATCCAGGTGTCAATATTGGCGAGCGGTAGCGAGCCAGCATATATATTTTTGTTTTGACAGAATGCTAAATTTTTACATTTTTCGATAGGTAAATGTCTCCGGCGAAGCCGGATTTCTCCATACAATGCTGGCTCGCTATTGCTCGCCAGGAAGAAATCGAAACTTGGATGGGGATAAACGTCTTAAAACAGTTGGCTGAATGGGGCCGAATGGATACAAGCCAGGGAAAGAGAGAAAAGGAGAGAAAGATAAAAGAAACAGGTGACCCCCTTAAATATGAATATATTTTTTTCTTACAGAGAATGTGGTGGTGTTCGCCATTAAATAATAGACACCCAAATGGCACTAATGGTCTTAATATTGACAACAAAATGAAGCGGTATGTCTAAAAACTCGCCAAACTATTGGAGCGAAATGGCCTAAAATCGCCAAACTAATGGGGCGAAATGGGTTAAAATCGCCAAACTATTTGGCCAAAATGGGTTAAAATCGCCAAACTAATGGGGAATAATTGGCAGCCGTAGGGAAGGACGTGGTGGGACAGTTGGCCAAATAAGTCGTGTCGCAGCTGTCATTACGTTTTGCTCGCTGTGTGCTGTATTAATGTCTGTCAGATGTTGAATAGGGTGTGTAAAGATAGGAACATGTGTGTATATATCACTTGAAACGATGAATTAAATGCTTAGATAGTGCTGATACCAATTATTGATGGAAATATAACTGGTGCCGCGACATCTCTTATTTGGGCAACTGTACTACATATTTACTTGTGTATGTATTTATTTATTAGTGATATAGTTTTAGTTTCCTCCCTAGACCTTCATCAAGATTACAGGAATGCTAGAGAGCTTCTTAGATTTTATATTTACTCGTGTACTTATAATTTATATTAATTATTTGTTTCATTTCCTCTCTAGATCTCCATCAAGCGGGGAGACTCCAGGTTTTTTCCTATCTCAGCTTAAATTTCTAATGTTTCTGTTTTTGTTCTATAATGCTTCTTTCAACATAGGAGAATAGCATAGGAAGGAATAAAAAAACATATCGCATCCATAACCCCCCGGGCCGGGGGTTCGACCTCGACCCCTGATTTTTTTTTTCTTTTTTTCAGCCACCCAAATTTGTGTTTCTTTTCTGTAGTCTAAAGGGCTGCTGTAAGCAATAGAAATGATCATATGAGGGCATAAACACCCATAGGATATCCCTAGGGCCCCCTTGGGGGGCCCCAAAATCATGGATTTTGGTAAAATTTTGCTTATAAATAATAATACAAAATACTTTAGTCTCCTAAATAATCAAGTTTTCTTTGCGAGAGGGTGGCACTATACATGACGAACCTATAATAGGGGTAACTGAAGGAAAATGTCGCGCGGACTCTGACTGGATTTTTTTTACGTTACGAGTAAATTTCAATCTCTCTTTATGAATAAAGCATGTTTATTCACCTTATATGATGGTGAGTCAGCCTGTTACTGTCCGATTGTCTCTATTTTCTCCACATAATTAGAACAAGTATACAAAACAACTCCCTCGGAAGCTTATTGAGTTTGGGAAATATTTTCCATACTCAAATTATTTATTTAGGATAGGAAATTGCGCCCAATTATTTATATTGATAATTTACCTGCGGTTTTCAACATGATCACATATCAACTTGGCAATAAGCTTCCGAGGTGTTGTAGACAGTCTATATAAGGTTCCTCATACACAATATAATTTTTTTTTTGCAAAGTGGATTTTGGATCACCAGAAATTTAGTAAAAAAAATATAAAAATGCGCTTACGCGCGCACGCACGGACATAGAACGATGACAATTTCAGCGAGTCACCGTTACACCATTACCATATATATGGCAAAAGGCCAGCAATGAGTCTCTTATAGAAGCTGAGCTAGGCATGAGTCCTGGAGTCTCCCCTTAAGAGATGCCCCAAAGGCCCCGCTTCGAGATAATATTTATAACACAGTGTAAATACTATACCAATAATGTAATACATGATAGCTAAATAACAAAAATTCAATTTTCAAAAATGTAATTTATTTTGGTTAGCTATCGCTCGCCAGAAGAAAAAAAAATCTACGAAAGTTCTTAAAATCGCCAAACTACTGGGACTAATGTTTTTCTGATCATGGTTCGAACCCACTCACTCCAGGTATATTTGGGAGAGTCATGGTTGAAGTCTAAGAAACTCACCACGTGTTCGAGACTATAATCTGGTTCTTCGAATAAGAACTAAGGTTGCTTTCCTTATATCCGCTCATGGCCGAGTACTTGCGGTGCCCGATTCTCCCAAATACATCAGGAGTGAGTGGGTTCGAATCCTGGTCAGGAAAACAATAGTCCCAGTAGTTTGGCGATTTTAAGAACTTTCGTGGAATTTATGTTTTTTTTTTTTTTTTCTCCCAACCTGTCCTACATTATCATTAGCTATTGTTTTCCCCCAGAGAGAAATGGGCAGCCGTAGGGAAGGACGTGGTGGTACTCCACATAGGAAACCGGAGCCGCTACACACCAAGCCTATCACCCTACGTCTTCAAGCTCGAGACCTTCCTTAGATATGCTAAAATACCCTACAAGGTTAGTCGCAGGAGTGTTAAGGGGGCCCACCTCGCTTTTTTTTTCTTTCTCTCCCTCTCGATTTGGCTTGTATACATTTAGCCCTATTCAGCCAACTTTTTAAGACTTTTACCCCCACCCAGGTGTCAATATTTCCCCGGCGAGCGGTAGCGAGCCAGCATATATATATTTTGGTTTTACAGCAAGCTAAATTTGTACATTTTTCGATACAAAAATGTCTGTGAAGCCGGATTTCTCCATACAATGCTGGCTCGCTATCGCTTGCCAGGAAGAAATCGACACCTGGATGGGGATAAACGTTTTAAAACAGTTGGCTGAATGGGGCCAAAGGGATACAAGTCAGAGAAATAAAGCAAAGGAGAGAAAGATACAAAAAAGGCAGGTGACCCCCCTTAACCCCTTCTGTACCGATGACATCCTTTATATTCTCGATCAGCTACATTTAGACGATATTATGAACACTTGGGAGCGATATATGGTAGCAAAAATGATTAATTTTGAGATAGTCTGTCGCCTTTTAATTGGTAGACGCCCTTCCTAAGCTGAATAACATCGTCTAATAGTTACCAGGATATAATGAAAAAGGCGTCGCCGGTACAGAAGGGGTTTAAGGGGGGTCACCGGCTTCTTTTATCTTTCTCTCTTTCCTTGGCTTGTATCCATTTGGCCCCATTCAGCCAACTGTTTTAAGACGTTTATCCCCATCCAGGTGTCGATTTTTTTTCTTGCGAGCCAGCATTTTATGGAGAAATCCAGCTTCGCCGGAGATATTTGTCTATCGAAAAATGTACAAATTTAGCTTGCTGTCAAAACAGAAATATATATATGCAGGCTTGCTACCACTCGCCAGGAAATTGTTGACGCCTAGATGGGGGTAAACCTCTTAAAACAGTAGGCTGAATGGGGCCGAATGGATACAAGCCAAAGAGAGAGGGAGAGAAAGAGAAGAAAAGCGAGGTTGGCTCCCTTAACGCTTGAGGATCATGTCACGTTATAGTAGTATATTTTGGCTAACTTTAGACGAGTTTATATAGTCACCATAGGAGGGGGAGCATTTAATACTGTATAGTCACCATAGGAGGGGGAGCATTTCATTTACAACGTTTCGCCTATACCTTCACTAAGGGGGTTCACCGGCCTTTTTTTTCTCTTTCTCTCCTTTTTTCTCTTTTCCTGGCTTGTATCCATTCAGGCCCATTCAGGCCCATTCAGCCAACTGTTTTAAGACGTTTATCCCCATCCATGTGTCGATTTCTTCCTGGCGAGTGATAGCGAGTGGATTGTTGGAAGGAGGAAAAGATATAGGATATACTGGATGGGTGTGGAGACTGATAAAGCAAAAGGAGGAGTGGGTGTTCTGGTGGCTGAAGAGCTGGCGGAAAGTGTGCTTCAGATTACGAGAGTTAGTGAAAGGCTGATTGTTTTGAAGTTGAAAGTGGGTGAAAGAATTCTGAATGTGATATCTGCATATGCCCCACAGGCTGGTTTACAGAAAGAGATAAAAGAGGACTTCTGGAATGACACCGTCAGTGTCATTTCAGGCCTCTCGGAGAACGAAATAACTATCGTGGGGGGGGGACCTCAATGGTCACGTGGGAGCATCTGCAGATGGATACGAGGGGGTACATGGAGGAATTGGTTACGGAAGGAGAAATCTAGAAGGCGAATATATATTGGAGTCCTGCGTTGCACTCAACATGGTTGTGTGTAACACAAAGTTCAAGAAAAGACAGCCACCTGATCACATATAACTCTGGGGTCTCCAGTAGCCAGATAGATTACTTCTTGGTTAACAGGAAAGACTGGAAACTAGTTCGAGATGTAAAGGTCATCCCGAGCGAAGAATGTATCCCCCAGCATAAGCTACTTGTGTGTGACATGAGCTTATACAGAGATCCTAAGCGCAAGAAGGTTTACATACCCAAAAGGAAAGTGTGGCTGCTGAAGGACAAGGAAGTTAGGGATAGGTTTCATAATGAACTGGAGGAAATGAATAGAAATAAGGAAGCTAGGCCTAACGATGTAAATAGCCAATGGAACTTTCTTAAGCATAGCCTTATCGCTGCCACTGACAAAGTCTGTGGGAAAACAAAGGGTCACCCCAGGAATAAGACCTCTTGGTGGTGGAACGATGAGGTAGAACATGCTGTGAAAGAGAAAAGGAGATGCTTCAAAGCATGGAAGAAAGGAGGCAGCAGGGAGGAATACCAGGCAGCTAAACGAACTGCCAAAAGAGTTATTTACAATGCTAAAATTGCATTAAGGACCTGGTCCTCGAACAAGTGTGTAACACTGACAATCCCAATGGGATCTTCAACCTAGCTAGGCGAGTTAAAAATGACAGTAGGGATATTATAGGTGAACAGTGTGTTAGAGATGATAATGGGAAGATTGTGTATGCAGAAAATGAAATCAGAGAAGCATGGAAGGTACACTATGAACGATTGCTAAATGTAGAGTTTGAATGGGATAAGGAACAGCTTAGTATCGAAAAACCAATATCTGGGCCCCCTCCTTTGATAGCACCAGCTGTAGTGAGCGACGCAATCAATAAAATGAAGGACGGTAAAGCTCCAGGTTGCTCCGACATTGTCGCTGAGATGATAAAAGCCTCAGGGGAGATTGGTGTAAACTTAGTCACTGAGTTGATAAACACCATTATTAAAGATGAGAAAATCCTAGAGGATTGGCTCAAAAGTGTAATAGTAAATATATACAAAGGAAAAGGGGATGCGCTAGATAGAGGAAATTATAGGGGCCTGAAAATGCTTGACCAAATCATGAAGGTCTGTGAGAGAGTCCTTGAGGGTTTGATCAGGCAAAGCATCTCTATTGATGATATGCAGTTTGGTTTTATGCCAGGACGTGGTACAACCGATGCTATCTTCATAGTCAGGCAGATACAGGAAAGATACTTACTAAAAGGCAGGGATCTTTACTTTGTGTTTGTGGACCTGGAGAAGGCCTTTGATAGGGTACCTAAAGATGTTGTGCAGTGGGCTATGAGGAAACTTGGTGTGGAAGAGTGGCTGGTGCGTGTGATAATGAAAATGTATGAGGATTCGCGAAGTTCGGTGAGGGTGAAGGGTGTAGTGAGTGATGAGTTCGCAGTCCGTGTTGGAGTCCATCAGGGTTCAGTGTTAAGCCCCCTCCTCTTTATTATGGTCTTGGAGGCGCTGTCTAGAGTTTTTAGAGGCGGACTCCCGTTGGAACTGTTTTATGCAGACGATTTAGTCCTAATAGCTGACAGTATGCAGGATGCTGAGGCCAAATTCAGAGAGTGGAGAGAGGGCATGGCGAGCAAGGATTTAAGAGTCAATATTAACAAAACCAAGGTTATGCATTGTAGTTTGAGACGAGGCAATGTGGAAAAGAGTGGTGCATACCCATGTGCAGTGTGTGGAAAGGGAGTTGGCGTTAACTCAATTCAATGTAGCATCTGTCGATGTTTGGTACACCATGGGAGTAAGCGCTGTAGTAGAATAAAGGGGCCCCTGCCGAAGGATAAGTCAGAAATAGAGAAATTTGAGTGCGTAGTGTGCAAAGGCGAGCTTGTGTTAAGTGATGATCCTGTGGCTGTGAATTTTGGAAATGAGTCTTTGGAGCTGGTGAACAAGTTTTGTTACCTAGGAGATACCATCTCTGCCGGTGGTGGGGACGAGGCTGCCACTGTTGCTAGAACTAGGTGTGGCTGGGGGAAGTTCAGAGAATTGATGCCAATCCTGACCATGAAAAGAATGCCTCTCCCCCTGAAGGGAAAGGTGTATGCCTCATGTGTTAGAAGTGCAATGACGTATGCCTCAGAAACATGGGCCGTTAAAGTAGAGGATGTCAACAGAATGGAGCGTAATGAGATGAGAATGGTAAGATGGATGTGTGGGGCCAGGCTACAGGATAGAATAACAAATGTTGAGCTGAGGAGACGTTTAGGTATAAAGAGTATTAGCGAGGTGATGCGTACAAGTAGACTGGGATGGTATGGACATGTGGAGAGAATGGATGAACAAAATTGGGTGAAAAAATGCAGGTCTGTGATTGTGGAGGGAGCTGCACCAAGGGGTGGACCGAGGAAGACCTGGGATCGGACTATACGCACCGATCTCAAATCCAAGAACTTGACAAGTGAAGCAGCCCTTAACAGGGTTGCCTGGAATGCCGCCATTAGGACAAGAGACTGAAACTGCACTGATGTGTGGAACACTCAGTCTTAAAATTTTATGTATGTATGTATGTATTGTATGGAGAAATCCAGCTTCGCCGGAAACTTTTTCTGTCGAAAAATGTACAAATTTAGCTTGCTGTCAAAATATAATATATATATATGCTGGCTCGCTACCGCTTGCCAGGAAAATATTGATACCTGGATGGGGGTAAACGTCTTAAACAGTAGGCTGAATGGGCCGAATGGATACAAGCCAAAGAGAGAGGGAGAGAGAGAAAAAAAGTGAGGTGGGCTCCCTTAAGCCAATGACTTGATGAAACTATATGCAAAACGTTGTCAATTAAGTGCTCCTCCTCATTTGGTGTATCTAATAATTTTGTTTATTTTTCTAAGTTTATTTTTATCAATTTATATATAGGCCTACAGTAGGTTAGGAAATATATATGGGAGTTAAAATGGTAAAGACTGGACCAATCAACCCTCTGCATTCCATATTCCCTTCCTACTCTGAATAAAGTCGTCTAATGATAGCCAGAATAAACTATCAAAATACGTGATAACCCACACGAGGCTAATAGCTATAAGAAGTACACTCTAGGACATATATCGTGGTCCTAAAGTGTCCAAGCTCTTCCGAACTGACTCCAATCTTCTCATTAATGTTTTACCTATTATATACTGAACATTTCTGAAGTTCACTTGTGCTGTTCGAGGGTTAATATTGTGCCAGGATTTATGTCTTAGACTGTACATACGTATGAACACCAATTGTTTTGTATATACACATCTGAAACTTTAAATCTTTAATGCCAAGGTCTGAAGCATCTGCGATTAAAAAAAAACATTGTTTGGTCTCGATTTGGTTTAATACAGATTCAAGTGCATGGATTGCAAATAAATGTGTTTCCAATATGTATTCTTCTCGATGCTAAATAGTAATGTCAGCAACATAATATTGAACATTTCAGAGTAAATAATTTATGTTAAAATATTCAGCTTCCTAACCCGTAGTGTATCAGCATGATCAATCAATTAAGGGGGTACTGCTTGGTTTTTGGTAGATATATTAATCTATTAATTTATGTTTCAGTTTCCTCGCTAGACCTCCATTAAACTTTAAAAAAAAAAACTAGACCCCCTTGCAAAACAAATTGTAAATGTTTTAATAGAAACATTTACCGGCCTTCTTCTAAAATTAGATGCTCGCTATCGCTCACCAGGATAAATTCGACATCTAAAGAGCACGAAAGGTCTTAACATTGACAAAGAAATGGGACGAAAGGTATCAAAATCGCCAAACTAACGGAACGAACGTCTTAAAACCTCAAAACTAATATGCTAATCATGAGGGAGAAGGGTGTCCAGAAAAAGCGAGTACTACCCCCGGGTAGATTTCCACTTGAGGGATCTTTTTCTTTACCCCTTTCTCCCTCATGTTTAGCCCCATTGCTTTTGAGACTTTAAGACGTTCGCCCCATTAGTTTAGGGATTTTAACAGCTTTCACCCTCATTTATGTCACTTTTAAGACCATTCGTGCCATTTAGGTGTCGATTTTGTCCTGGCTAGCGATAGCGAGCCTGTAATTTAAGAGGAACCGGCCTTCGGCCGGGAAATATTTCTACCGAAAAATGTACAAATTTATCTTGAAAGGGGGTCAAGGGGGTGTAATTTCAAGCTTGATGGAAGCCTAGGAAATACACTAAAAACCTCCCCTTAAGGAGTCGAACAAACCTAACCCTTAGAAGGTACGATGAACCATTAAGGAGTCGAACAAACCTAACCCTTAGAAGGTACGATGAACCATTAAGGAGTCGAACAAACCTAACCCTTAGAAGGTACGATGAACCATTAAGGAGTCGAACAAACCTAACCCTTAGAAGGTACGATGAACCATTAAGGAGTCGAACAAACCTAACCCTTAGAAGGTACGATGAACCATTTCTTATCGGTTTCCTTAACAGACAATGTTATTAATATTAGAAGGGCTTATGGAAGTCAGAGGAGTAACTGAGATAGTCTTTACCCTTAAAATGTCCACGGATCCTTCCTAAAAGGTAAACAATCGTTTAATGATAGCCAGAATAAACTGCATCATTATCTTCTAAGGGTTCAGATAGCAACAACAAGAAGTACTAAGTATTTATCTGTGTAAGCACTATCTCTTAAGGGGGTAGTGCTTGGTTTTTGGTCTATATTGTATATTGATTTCTTAATTTACTTTTTACTTTCCTCGGTAGACCTCCATCAAGCTTAGAAAAACACCCCCTGACCCCCTTTCAAGATAAATGTTTACATTTTTCGGTAGAAAAATGTCCCGGTCAAAGGACGGTTTCTTCTAAAATAAGAGGCTCGCTATCACTCGACATGAAAAAATCGACACCTAAAGGCCACGAAAGGTCTTAATATTGACAAAGTAAGGCAAAAGGTCTCAAAATCACCAAACTAATGGAACGAACGTCTTAAAACCACAACATTAATATGCTAAACATGAGGGAGAAGGGGGTCCAGAAAAAGCGAGTACTAACCTCTTAAGATCCACCTTGGATGATTCCGGTGCTATTCCTCCCTCTCCGCCCTCCTCTCTCTTACTTATGCCTAATATCCTAATCTCTTCTAAAGATGTACTTTCTACCCTCTCTGGGCTTAACACTAATAAGGCGTACGGTCCGGACGGTGTTCCTCCTGTTGTTCTCAAAAACTGTGCTTCCGTGCTGACTCCCTGCCTAGGCAAACTCTTTCGTCTCTGTCTATCCTCTAACGTCTTCCCTTCATGCTGGAAGTTTGCTCACATTCAACCTGTCCCAAAGAAGGGTGACCGCTCTCAACCCTCCAACTATCGTCCAATTGCTCTTATCTCTTGTCTTTCTAAAGTTTTTGAAACTATTCTTGCTTCCAAATTTCTTAAGCATTTCTCTTCTCATAATCTGCTCTCAGATCGCCAGTATGGCTTCCTTAAGGGTCGCTCTACTGGTGATCTTCTTTCATATCTTACTAACTCTTGGTCATCCTCCTTTCGGGACTTCGGTGAGACTTTTTGTATTGCACTAGACATATCGAAAGCCTTCGATAGAGTCTGGCATAAATCTTTAATTTCTAAACTACCCTCCTTCGGTTTCTATCCCTCCATCTGTGCCTTTGTCTCTAATTTCCTTTCCGGCCGTTCCATAGCCGCGGTTGTGGACGGCCATTGTTCACTTCCTCACTCTATAAACTCCGGTGTTCCTCAGGGCTCTGTCCTATCTCCTATTCTCTTTCTAATTTTTATAAATGATCTCCTTAACTGTACCTTAATTCCCATCCATTCATACGCAGACGACTCAACCTTGCACTACTCCATTAGTTTTTCAGAACGCCCCAGCCAGCAATCCCTCAACGACAAACGTAATGAAGCCATAGAACTCTTAAATTCTGATCTAAATACTATTTCCAATTGGGGCAGAGAAAACCTTGTTAACTTTAATGCTTCCAAAACCCAATTTCTCCATCTATCTACCCGTCAGGATCTCCCAGCGGACTATCCCTTATTCTTCAACAATACAAAAATCAACCCTTCATCTTCTCTCAATATTCTTGGTGTCTCTTTTTCTTCTGCTCTAATTTGGAAGGACCATATTACCAGTCTTGCTAAGGCAGCATCCCAGAAGCTGGGTGTGCTCAACCGCCTTAGGGGGTTCTTTTCCCCTGCACAGCTTCTTGCTCTGTACAGGGGCATAGTGCGCCCTTGTATTGAGTATTGTTCACATGTGTGGGGAGGTTCCTCTCACACTGCTCTCCTAGACAAAGTTGAAAGGAAGGCCTTTCGTATCATTAACTCTCGTCCACTCACCAACTCTCTGCAATCTCTCTCTCTCTCCGCCGCAATGTTGCATCTCTCTCGCTATTCTATCGCTACTATAATAATCAGTGTTCCTCAGAGCTATCCCAGTGCATACCACCTCCTTTACGTAGGGCACGTGGTACCCGTCTTACAACTCAATCCCACCCCTACTCTGTGCAACTCTCCAACCCAAGAGTGAAACGTTACTCTCAAACTTTCTTCTACTCAACAGCTGAGCTCTGGAACTCTCTCCCAGAATCAGTCTTTCCCTCTTCCTATGACTTAAATTGCTTCAAACTCCGTGTGTCCAGGCATTTTGGCTCGAACGTCCCTTGATTTTGGCCCTGTCACTCTTTCAACTATGGGGGAGGCACTCGCTATAGGCAGTTATGCCTTTTGTCTCCCTCAATCACATAGAAAAAAAAAAAAAAAAAAAAAAAAAAAAAAAAAAAAGAAGATTGGACGAAACTTTAAGCTGATTAGTTAAAGAACAGGAGGACAATGTCATGTTCCTATTAAGAGAACCCGCAGGTAAAAGATTAGTTCAATGATTTGTTCTTGATAGTTATATATTTCACCCTTTAAAGATTGTGACGAATTTTTACAGTTTATTCTGGCTACCATTAGACGATTGTATACAGCTTATGAAGAAGCTGAGAAAATTATATGGGTAAAGAATATCTCCATTGACCCTCTGACTACCATATACCCTTCCTAATCTGGGTAAAGTCACCTAATAATAGCCAGAAACCAAAGAGGAAATATGTCAACGTATCTTCTAAGAGAAAAAAGTATTTCAAGTGAGGTATTTAACCCACGGGACGCGAGAATGCCCCAGGGGCTAGGGTAGTTATCTATGAATTTCTAGCCTTCCATTCTGACAGAATTAGTTATATTTACGTTATAAAACATTATTTCTTTTCCATGTGAATTTATTTTACTTATATGATGAACATATGAATCTTAAAGAGAGATAAAACCAGTGGGAAAAAGCATTTGGGTGGTGAAAACTTATATTTTTTGCCACCCTGTCGTATGTTGGGGCAGCAGGCTGAGAGAGACGCATCCTTCCCTTGCAACGTCTCGCAACACACTGATTGCCAATTGGAGAGATCTCAGTGTTGTATAAAATTTCTAAGTGACTCGCTTTTGTTTACGTAACAGTGTGAGAGAAATTTGTGCGAAAAATAGCTGATAAATAAGGGAAATATGAGGAAACATAGACGATAATTGAGGAGGGGGGAAGGGGGGGTTGAGACACATGTGGATGATTGGTAAGAAGTACTAGAGGGATATTATCTCGCCTAATCACATATTCCTTTGTTGTGAGAGCCTCTGGGGTGTTTTGGAAGTGTTTTTTTAGGGACTTGCTTCTGTGAGGCCTATCGAGTTCGCTATAGTGACCCTTCCGTGAGGCTTATCATGTTATATGGTTTAGGAGGTGGATCACAAAGAAACTTTTGCATATAAAGGCCTGACACAATGGATGACCCTGAACGCGATAAGATAACAGACTTCAAACTTATCACCAATAGGCTCCAGGAAATACTATTAATTTTAAAGATTAACAGAGTTATTACTGTTTATAATTCTAGCAGAGCCTTTATTTATAACAAGGTATATTATTTTTATTGTATCTTCAAATTCTAACACAGTCTTGAATTCAAGGGAAGTTTTTTTTTAAAGCCTAACACCACTGATCACTCTGAACGGTGAGGCTAATCCCCAATAGACATATAGAAACAATATTAATTTAAAAGGAGTTATTACAGTCTATATTTCTAGCAGGGATGAGATATCAAGCGAGGAATTAAGAAGACGTCTGGGCATTAGGAATATCAGCGAAGTTGATGCACACGAGCCGACTTGGTCGGTATGGACACATGGATGATCAGAACTGAGCAAAGAAATGCCGGACTGTGAACGTGGGGGAAGCTGCGTGTAGGGGTAGACCTAGAATGATGTGGGATCAGATACTCCGGTCTGATCTCAAAATATAAAACTTGACAACAGAGGCAGCCCTTGACAGGGCCACCTTGTAAAGCCACCATTTAGGATGTGACACTGTAACCCACATTCTATGTGACAAAGCGGTCTTTAACCCTTTATCTGCGGGATTATTTGCGCTATTTAGGGCATATTCAGGCACTCCTGAATGACTAATCAAGTATCTGCATTAAATGAACTGTATTTTGCCGAAAACTACGCGAAAATAGCTTCAAAATGACACCAGAATGAGCATCGTAGGTGGCGCAGTTCACCCGCAGCGTTGCCATAGATATTCGGCAACACTGTCGAGACAGCCGCGCGAGAACCACAGTCTCCCCTCAGTGAGTGGGTGGCTGCTCTGAGGGTCGGACGGAGGTCCCTCATGCTCCTGCCCACTGACACTCGATTTTCTAACAGCTTTTACAGGCTTTTAAATTCTGGAAATTGCTGTTTGTTGTTGTTGTTCCTCAAGCTGCCTGGCCGAACAGCCCCAAGGCCCTGAGCACGGCCAAGGCCATAACCGAGCGCCCTCACAGAACCCACCCTGCCGACCACAATAAAGCCTGGGTGACTGAAGCCACTCCATGGCTGGGAGCTTAGGAGGGTGTGGAGACGCCCGGGAAACCAAAGCCCCACCCAGGGCCCTGTGCCCTCAGCAATTATGAATAGAAAGTCGAGGGGCAAAGGAAAATTGTGACACTTTGGCTTCCAATCTTGGTAGATTGGGAGGTCAATCCACGGAATAGACGCCGTCACTTGAGATCTAGAAAATATATAAGTAAAAGGAACAGTATGGCAGAGATCGCTCAGTTCTCACTCTGATAGACCAGCCCATCACCAATTGCTGTAAGTTGCATATGCGTTCCAGAACGTCACCTGCAGGGAAAGGGTTAAGCTTGTATGTATGTATGTAGGTATATAATTTCTATTTTATCATAAAATTCCTAACATCGACTGGAATTTAATGTGGCTTAGCAGGTGGATCACAAAAACTATTATATTATATTTTCAAATTCTAACACAGGACTCGAATTTAATAGAACTTTTGATTGTAACAGGTGGATCACATGGAACCATTTGGGCCCAAAGGCCTGACCCCGTGGATCACCCTGAACGGGGAGGAGATCGCCGACTCTGAACTCATCACCCTCAGGCTCACCCAACACTTTAACGTAAAGGAGGAGGACCCGAGTGATGAGCACCAGGCGGTCACCACTGCCTTCACGTGATGATGGATCACCACGTTTAACTGGTAACATTTAAAAATATATATCTATCTATTGCCTGATGCTGTGATCCCCGAAGGCGTGGCCACGAACGAACCGCCCCATGCACCTCTGTCCCCAGTCAGTCGACAGCCCTCCACCCAACCAGTACCGCCTTGATCCATATACTTCCTCACTCCATCCTTCCAACCTCTCTTTCGGTTTTACCTCTCCCTCTCTGTCCTTCCACCTTGCTTTCGTACACCCTCTCAGTCATTCTCTCGTTTCCCCTTACGTTCCATATGGCCGAACCATCTCAAGGTGTTCCTTTTCCACACTTTCCATCACATCTAACCTCCATACCACACCTCCTTCTTACTTACTCATTAGTCTGTCTATCCCTCCATGTAACTCTGCACGCACTTCTTAAGTACAGTAACTAATTTCCACCCCTCTCACTCTTGGTCTGAGTCTCCACCGTTCCTTTAAAGTTCTTCTTGTCTGCTTGGCATTCTATCTTTCCACTGTGTTCTACCACACACTTGTGGAGTTGCATAGCTGGGCTTTGGTTGCCCACAGCTGTCTTGGCGAATAAAATTTGCCCCGGTTGACTGAGAAGATGTTTCATGGTGCATAAGGTTTGCACTCTCCGACCCTCTCCGTCTACTATTGCTATGAGGCGACGGAGCCTGTACTGGGGTTCGCTCAGGAGAGGCATGGTACCTTTAGACTGACTCTGACACACCTCAGACGTTCTATTTATAACTGGGTCCGGGTACCTGATTGGTGGATGGCTAACCCTACCACTGCGCGTATCTGTATCAGCGGAGTCAGTCAGCTTAAAAAGTCTTGTTTTACTCTTGCTCTGTGGATCAGTTCCCCGGCCTTCATGTGACTTAATTAATTTAGTCGAAGGAGATCCATATTTAATTCTAGGTTCGTTAAACGCCTCGTTTTCTGGTATTATATCTCTTAATTCTTCCTCCTCACTACTTTGGATATCATTAAAATCTCCATCAGTATTTGAAACTTCGCTCCCTTGGTCCGTAGATTTATCGAGGTTAACCGACTCTCTGGTTTCTCTCTCCCAGTCTGTCACAATTTTTTCAGTTTCTTCCAATTCTTCAAGTGCTGATTCCGAGTCTAACTCGTCCTTTCTCCTACTACAGGACTGCCAGAACAGGGAAGTCCCAGTCTCAGTAATGAATCTTCCGTACCAGGAGGAGTTGAATAGTCGTTCTTATTCTCTGCCCAACATTCTCTGCCCAACATTCTGGGTCTCCCTCTCTTTCTTCTTCACTACTCTATTCACTCATATCTGGCGGTAAAATTCCCTCGTACCATTTCCTATGGCGGATTATGCGTGGCAGAAACCTATCCCCATTATGTAAATACCAGACCTGGTAGGGTCCCATTGATCTCAACAACTCGGAAAGGTCCCTCGTACTTCTCTTCTAATTTACCTGCCCGAGGGGGGTCATGTCTCTTGACCAGAATATACTCCCCTCGGTAATATGGATTTGTCAAGTAGGTTTCTTGGGTTGCCGTTGCAATTATCTGGGTATGAACTCGCTGGCGTCTTTCCCCTTGTCCTTTGAGGTACTGTTCTGGTCGATAATAGGTGGTGCGGTTGGTAGCGTAGGTAGGAGTCATTCTTGGGGTAGCCTAGGTGTAATACCGAATATTATCTCATAAGGAGAATATCCGGTAGTCCTACGAACTGTAGTATTAATTCCCCAAATTGTTTTTGGTAATAGTTCTGGCCATTCTCTGGTTATCTCTTCCCCTTGTGAACTCAGACTAGCTCTTACACAATTCGTAAGTAACCTATGGTTTCCTCTCGCATACAGCGTTCCCTTGTGGCCAGTACGGGGAGGTATGCGGAGTCTGGTATCCCAAGGTATCCCCCAAATGTTGCCAGTTCTCGTTATTGAATTATCTACCCCTATCACTCATAATGCACTCCAGGATGCCATGCACGAAAATTACTTTATTGAGTATACTCTTTGCCACGGTCTCCAGCGCTTTTGTCTGGGATGGCACAAGCAACCGTATATTTTGAGAAGACATCACACAGGTTAATATGTACCCTTTGTACTTATTTCTGGGCAGGGGACCCACAATATCTACAGACAACTTTCACCAGGGCTTCCCAGCAAGAATGTGCCCTGCTTGTTGTTTGGGTCGTCGTCCATCCTTCCCTCTCTGACACCCTAAACAACTTTTAACCATTTCCTTGACTATTTTGTCAGCCTGGGAGGTCCAGTACCTTTCATTACACTGCCAGTCAAAAACTCTAGTTTGGCCTAAAATGAACCCCGTTGTCTCCCCCGTTTTTTGTTTTTTTTCCCGTTTCCAATGTAGTTCTCAATAAGGTGTTTAGCCTTCGGAATAATCTAAAACTACACTATCTTTAGAGTCCCTCCAGGCTCCATCAAAATAACCGAACTTTATCCCTGTGTTTTGTGAGTAGGGCTCCAATTGTTTTTTTTCTTTTTTACATAAGAACATAGAGAAAAATGGGAGATCTGCAAGAAAGCCGGGATTGGCCTAAGCAAGGCAGATCCCATGTCCCACACAACCCCCAAATCAATTACAAAGCCCAATTATAGGCTCACACACTTCAAACACTAATACCCTGAGGATCATCTTACCAAAACGGTTTAGAGATTAACGCAGGATTTAATGGGGGTCTTGCAGAGCGCCTGATTGGCCCCCCCTACCACCGGCTGATGCCTCGCCCCTTCACACCCAACCAAAACCCTTTTTCGGGTCCCATATGCTTATCCGAAATTTTATCTTAAAGCTCCCTACAGTTTAGATCCCACTATAGCCACTTGGTATTCCATTTCCACCCATCTACAACTCGGTTACCAAACCAATATTGCCTATAAATCGTTTTCTGAAACGAAATTTATCTAATTTGACAACCAATTTGGTAACAGAGTTTCTTTCGCTTATCACGCGACTGAGCTTTAGTACATTTGTTCATTGTCCCCTTTGTTAATCCCACTAACCACCCACTTGAAGAACAACACCTCTATCATATCCCCTCTAACTCTTCTGCGTCTCCTCTAACGAATGTAAACCTTACATTTCTTCACCCTTTCTTCATTCGGAAGATTTCTAATATTATGGATCATATTTTGTCATTCTACGCTGTACTCGGCTCCAATGAATCTATGTTCCATTTCTTTGTACTAACGACTACGGACACCAACATTGGACAGCATAATCCATATGGTGGGTCCGTCACTAATGACAAGTAAAGTTTTTAAGAAATAAAACGAAGAATAAAAAGAGGAAAATCAGCAGTTGCTGTTTACTTCACACTCCCTAGAGCTGAACCCGAGAATCCTGTTTCGCCTTATTATTTTACGAACGCCCTTATAACACTGTTTTCTTCTTCTAGGCTTTCAAATCATTGCTAACAAACACACCTTAGTAAGCTTTCTCAGCAGTCCCTGAATTTTCTAATTCTAAATTAGCTATGTTTATATTTAACATTTGTTTGCAATGCATCTTCCCTAATCTTTTAATAACCTTGCATGTTGTCATGGTTAAACTTCATCTGCCAATTTACTGACGCATGTCATGGTAAGGTATCTAAGATCCCTTTGGAGGCACTCTATAATTGCTATCTGAAGCAATTGATCTCCCCATTTTTAGTATCGTCCTGCGAATTTACTTATCCTACTAGTTATACCTAAATCTAGGTAATTTATGTATATAAGAAACAACAGGTGACCTAATAAACCGATCCCTGGGGGACATACCAACTTTTGACTGCTCGCCCAAACTCCTGACTTGGTACCATTTATCTGACTCTCTGTTTTCCTACCAATTAGCCATGACCTAAT
>CM064533.1:45934869-46086138 GCA_032716605.1 Paralithodes platypus | reverse complement strand
CGCCTTTGGGGTGTAGCTGATGTATTTGCATATGTATATACTTAGAGAGAAGAGAGGGGGAAGGTTTGTATATTTGTGTTATTGGATAGTGATATTATGAGTAGTGGTTGTTTATCAAGGGAACATTACCTTGTCAAAGGGAAAGAAGAATGATATGGTTTGTGTGAGTGTCGATGTTGTATTAATGGGGGTGTTTTTGACAAAAATAAGAGTGAATATTCTGAAGGATGTTAGGGAGATTAGCGTGATGTATGTGAAAGGGAGTTGAGCCCAAATAAGGCAGTGGGGCATAAGATTAAGATAAGTAGGCCCCATATAGGCCCCCCATGTAGTTCAGTGACAGTCAGTGACACAGTTCAGTGACAGTCAGTGACAGAGAAGGTTGTGTTAATCTGAGCTCCTGCCCGGACCACTTACCAGTGACCTTTAGTGACCATTACACCTACCTGTGTTTGGGGGCAGTGCACTCGTGTTATATAAAAGTGTTATAGCTCAGTTTTTAGCTGTTAGTTTACTTGTTTTTGTTTTTCTGTACTTAGTTTCTTGTTCCTCGCTAAGCTTATTGGGATCATGGCAGGTATGGAGTGCGAGTCTCTAACTGATCTGCATCATCTTATTCTCCAGGTAAGAGAGGAGATGGTTGTGGTGAAGGAAGAGGTCTTGGCTCTAAGGGAGGTTAATGTTAAACTTCAGAGGGAAGTGGATTTGATTAAAGACGAAAATCTAGCTTTCAAGCTTAGCCAAGAGGAAATAAAGTCAAGTAAGGGGAAAAGGGAGGAAGTTGATGAAAAATTGTATTCATGGCAGGTTGTTAAAAATACGGGTGGGAAAGTCACACTCAAGAAGCAGGATAGTAGAATAGGTATGAGTGTGACAAATACATTCTCTCCTTTGCGAGACGAATGTGAGGGAAAAGATAGTCAGGATAAGGGAGGGATAACCGAAGTGCCTGCCGCCGACTCAGCTCCAACCTCTGACGCTGTGCTACCTACCACCACCACTACCCCCACCACCACCACCACCAAGGGACCTTCTGCCACCACCGGGGGTTCTCCAACTGCAGCTGCTGGATCCTCCCGAGGGAAAGGTAAGTCTGTGTCCCGAGAAGGTAAGTCTGTGTCGATTGTGGGCGACTCCATGGTAAGACATTTAGTTAGGGCTACCCGCACTAAACTTAGGAAGGTTGTGTGTCTGCCTGGCCATGGAGTTGGGAGGGTTTTAGAGAAGATGGACCACATCTTGGAAGATAGTGGAGATAACCCCATTATCTGTCTCAGTGCCGGGAGTAACGATGTTGGTAAGGGTAGAAGTGAGGAACTGCTGCAGCAGTATCGGGATGTGTTAGATAAAGTTAGGATGAAGGGAGGGATCCCTGTAGTACATTGTATCCTACCCAGAAGAGGAGTTCCCAAGGAATGGACATCCAGGGCGATTGGTGTCAATTGCCGTTTGGAGAAATATTGCAAAGAAAAAGCAATACCATTCATTGATAACTGGGATAGTTTCTATGGGAGAGATGGGATGTACGCAAGGGATGGGGTTCATCTTTCACGGTTAGGGGTTTCTACATTAGCTAGTTCTTTAGATAGGGTGGTTGTGGGGTTTTGAACAGAAATATTGAGAGTGTAAATGAGAGGTTAATTGGAACAATTTTAGCGTCAGGCGAAAGCGATAAGGATATTCAGTCTCATGCTAAAAATGATGACTATAATGCAAATAATAGTAGTGATGGTGCAACAGAAGATGGAAATGTCGCTAAAAACAAAGGTAAATTAGGTATAAAGAAAAGAAGTAAATTGAGAGTATATTACACAAACTGTAGGAGTCTATGTAACAAAATGAACGAACTTAGAGCCCTTGTTAGCAAAGAAAATATAGACATAATAGCGCTAACTGAAACGTGGATTAATACAGAAACCAGGCATTTTTTAGCAGAATTTGATATACCAGGATATAGTTTGTTTAAATATGACCGAACAAGTAAGAGGGGTGGCGGTATAGCAGTGTTTGTCAGGAGTACATTAAAAAGCTGTATTAAATCAGGTATTAGACTAAATAACGATAATGAAAGTGTTTGGGTAGAGGTTAACGAAGGTAGTGAGACCATAGTTATTGGAGTTATGTATAGACCGCCAAATATGAGTAGAAATGACGGAACGTCATTATGGGAGGAAATTAAAATGGCATCAAGGTTTAGCAATGTGTGCATTATGGGGGATTTTAATTTTCCGAATATAGATTGGCAGCATCAAATAGGAGACTCTGATTCTGAGGAGTTTATAGAGGTAGTACAAGATAGTTTTTTATTTCAATTCATAGATACGCCGACTAGAGGTAATAATATTCTCGATTTAGTTTTCAGTAACAATGAACATATGGTAAATAATGTAGAGATAGGGGACCACCTAGGAAATAGTGACCACAATTCTGTGTATTTTAATATACAATGGAAAGGTAATACCAGAGAGAATACAACATTAATACCTGACTTTAGAAAAGCCAATTATGGTGGGTTAAGAAGAGCCCTATTAGCGGACCCTATGGTCAAAAAATTAAGTCGATCCAGGTGTCCAAATGAGTGTACCCCTTCTCAGGCACCTGTCATCTTAAGTCAGGAAGAGACGTCAACCTTGGTAGATACATACGATAATTTTATCAAGTCAGTATTCAATGCACAAAATAAATACATCCCCAAAAGAAAATTTAGATCAACACAGAACCAACCCAAATGTATGAATAATAGACTATTAGATCTTCTAGGACAAAAGAGAGGAATATATAGAAAAATTAGAAAAGGCGAAATTCACCTACTTGCTTACTATCAGAATCTATCAAGACAGGTAAAAAAGGATATTAGGAAAGAAAAAAGAAATTATGAAATTAAGGTTGCCAATGACTCAAAAAATAATCCTAAAGCTTTTTACCAACTATATAAATCCAAGGTTAGAGATGTAATTGGTCCCCTTAAAACTTCGATAGGAGAAATGACAGAAAATGATTTAGAAATGTGCAGTACATTAAATGGTCAATTTCTTTCCGTTTTCACTAATGAAAATTTGGCACAGTTTCCAGAAGTCCGTAAGGTATATAGCGATAGTATAGAAAATAGGTTAAGTACGGTTACTATAAGTAGAAATGATGTGCTTAAGGAAATTGACAGACTGAAACCTCATAAATCGCCTGGTCCTGATGAGGTATATGCTAGAGTATTAAAAGAATGTAGGGATGAGTTAAGTTACCCATTAACATTTTTATTTAACAAGTCATTGGAGACAGGTATAGTTCCAGAAGCTTGGAAGCTTGCAAACGTAGTTCCGATCTTCAAAAAAGGTGACAAATCAATAGCATCCAATTACCGTCCCATTAGTCTTACATCAATCATAGGAAAGCTACTAGAGTCAATTATTGCTAGTAAAATTAGAAACCACTTAGATACATTTAATTTAATAAATTCTTCTCAGCATGGATTCACTCAGGGACGTTCTTGCCTTACTAATTTGCTTAGTTTTTTCTCAGAGGTATATGAAGCAGTAGATAATGACAAGTCATATGATATAATATATTTAGATTTCAGTAAAGCTTTCGACAGAGTCCCCCACGAGAGATTGATGAGAAAGGTTGAGGCGCATGGAATAGGTGGGGCGTTGTTGGGATGGATTAGGTCATGGCTAATTGGTAGGAAGCAGAGAGTCAGCATAAATGGTACGAAGTCAGAATGGGGAGCAGTCAAAAGTGGTGTCCCCCAGGGATCTGTATTAGGTCCTCTGTTGTTTGTTATATACATAAATGACCTTGATTTAGGTATAACTAGTAGGATAAGTAAATTTGCAGACGATACCAAGATGGGGAGAACAATTGATTCAGATAGAGATATAGAGTGCCTCCAAAGGGATCTAGATACCTTACACGAATGGTCAGTAAATTGGCAGATGAAGTTTAACATTGACAAATGCAAGGTATTAAAGATAGGGAAGATGCATACAAATGTTAAATATAAACTAGCTAATGTGGAATTAGAAAACTCGAATTGTGAGAAAGATCTAGGTGTGTTTGTTAGCAATGATTTGAAGCCTAGACAACAGTGTATAAGCGTTCGAAACAAGGCAAACAGGATTCTCGGGTTCATCTCAAGGAGTGTGAGTAACAGAACTGCTGATGTTATCTTAAAACTTTACTTGTCATTAGTGAGACCCCATATGGATTATGCTGTTCAATTTTGGTGTCCTTATTACAGAATGGACATAGATTCATTGGAGAGAGTACAACGTAGAATGACAAAAATGATCCATAATATTAGAAATCTTCCGTATAAAGAAAGGTTGAAGAAATTAGGCTTACATTCGTTAGAGAGACGCAGAGTTAGAGGGGATATGATAGAGGTGTTCAAGTGGGTTAGTGGGATTAACAAAGGGGACATGACAAATGTACTAAAGCTCAGTGATAGCGAAAGAACTCGTACCAATGGTTTCAAATTAGATAAATTTCGTTTCAGAAAAGATATAGGCAAATATTGGTTTGGTAACAGAGTTGTAGATGGGTGGAATGGACTACCAAGTGCTATAGTGGGATTAAAAACGATAGGGAGCTTTAAGATAAAATTGGATAAGCATATGGACGAGAAGGGTTGGGTGTGAAGGGGGATCAGCAGGGTTGGGCCAATCAGCGCTCTGCAGACCCCCGTAATCCTGCGTTAATCTCTAACCGTTTTGGTAAGATGATCCTCAGGGTATTAGAGTGTTGAGCCTATAATTGGGCTTTGTAATTGGGGTTGTGTGGGACAGGGATCTGCCTTGCTTAGGCCAATCGGCTTTCTGCAGACTCCCATTTTCTTATGTTCTTATGTTCTTATATATAGATTAAGATAAGTAGGCCCCATATATAGATTAAGATAAGTAGGCCCCATATATAGATTAAGATAAGTAGGCCCCATATATAGATTAAGATAAGTAGGCCCCATATATAGATTAAGATAAGTAGGCCCCATATATAGATTAAGATAAGTAGGCCCCATATATAGATTAAGATAAGTAGGCCCCATATATAGATTAAGATAAGTAAGCCCCATATATAGATTAAGATAAGTAGGCCCCATATATAGATTAAGATAAGTAGGCCCCATATATAGATTAAGATAGGTAGGCCCCATATATAGATTAAGATAAGTAGGCCCCATATATAGATTAAGATAAGTAGGCCCCATATATAGATTAAGATAAGTAAGCCCCATATATAGATTAAGACAAGTAAAGACCATATATAGATTAAGATAAGTAGGCCCCCATATAGATTAAGATAAGTAGGCCCCATATATAGATTAAGATAAGTAGGCCCCATATATAGATTAAGATAAGTAAGCCCCATATATAGATTAAGATAAGTAGGCCCCATATATAGATTAAGATAAGTAGGCCCCATATATAGATTAAGATAAGTAGGCCCCATATATAGATTAAGATAAGTAGGCCCCATATATAGATTAAGATAAGTAGGCCCCATATATAGATTAAGATAAGTAAGCCCCATATATAGATTAAGATAAGTAGGCCCCATATATAGATTAAGATAAGTAGGCCCCATATATAGATTAAGATAAGTAGGCCCCATATATAGATTAAGATAAGTAGGCCCCATATATAGATTAAGATAAGTAAGCCCCATATATAGATTAAGATAAGTAGGCCCCATATATAGATTAAGATAAGTAAGCCCCATATATAGATTAGGACTTGTGATGAACATGGGAACATTTGACACTAACAGGTATAGACAAAGATACAACAGGAATAACATAAAGAGGAAGAGATATTTGGTGAGAGGAACATGCCGACCACAATAATAACACCGCTGACCAACAGGAAGATTCGGTAAACGAAAGTCACCTTAGAGCCTTTGATATTTATAATGGTGACTATAGCTATGATGATGACAGTAAAGAAAAGTGGGATTTAATGATATATGACTTACAATGTAATTGAGGTATTACGTTGAGAGAATATATAATACATTAGGAATATTTATACCAAACCGCAAGCAAAAATAGTAATGCCGACTGACTATATGAATCTTATACACCGAGTTTACACCGAATTTAATATATAATAGAATTTAGCAAAGCATAACAATACAAAATTAATCAAGACGAAATATGTAAAGTAATATTATTTGTTAAAGAAAATATTACAAACAAAACCGAATGTTGACCATAGCAGTATAATAACACAGTCAACAACATGCATAGCCTACTAGGACTAAAGGCTAAGAGTCACCGGACCTTCAAATGTTTGCCTTTATTATCAAGATAAATACAAATATAATCATCCAAATGACCATTGATTTATTGTTAACTTGCGAAAACTGTTGCTTCATATATATTTACTGCAATCAACCATTAGCATGTAAAGAAGCTAAGGCAAAGGCATTCACATGTAAAAGACCCTGCG
This sequence comes from Paralithodes platypus, assembly GCA_032716605.1. NCBI lineage: Eukaryota > Metazoa > Arthropoda > Malacostraca > Decapoda > Lithodidae > Paralithodes > Paralithodes platypus. Next base: position 46,079,698 of record CM064533.1, on the reverse strand, counting down.
TAGTCATGACATTCTACTTAAATATGAAATAACGAGCCAAGAAAAGAAACAAGCCCACATCCCCTGACAGAGGAAGGTCCAAGGGATGAGACATATTATGGGACAGCTTTACGGGCCAGAACATTCCCTGCCATAGAAAGTAATGGAATTAAATGCCTCTGGGGTATCTGAACGGTGCTGTGATAGTAATGGCGGTAGTTATTATGTGGTGGTGGTTTGGTAGTGAGGGTTATGAGGCGTGGACTGTGTTTGTGGTTATACAGTTGAGGCATAAAGGAATACACAGGAAAACAAGCAATAGCATATATATCGACCCTCATGAGGCTGCTCGTACCTAAACTATTTAGTCTATGTGAAAAGAAGGAAAGGATAGCACAGTGTAAAGTGGTGTTATTCGTCCGTAAAAGCCGTAAATATGCATCTAGTCGATGTTTGAAAGTTTGAACAATACTACAGTCAATACCATTGCTAAGGCAGTCCATTAATGTCTATATGAGTACAACTCGATCGAATAATAAATGTTTTGCCCCATGTGCGTGGAAAGGCTTTCCAATTGTCTCACTGACATTTCCTCTAGTCATGTCTAGTGTAATGTGAATGGTCATTTGTGAACTATTTGTCGAATTCATTATTGTTTATACATATAATAATTATAAACACTGAAATTAGGTCTCTTCTCAGCCTGCGATCTGTTAAACTGACACACTTTTACTCCTTTACTTTTTCTTAATCTAGTAATATGTTGCGTTTGTTTTCCGCTACATTTTCTCTCGTTTATCTAACACAAACAAGGCACCAACACCCACACTAACACAAACAAGGCACCAACACCTACACTAACACAAACAAGGCACCAACACCCACACTGACACAAACAAGGCACCAACACCTACACTAACACAAACAAGACACCAACACACACACTAACACAAACAAGGCACCAACACCCACACTAACACAAACAAGACACCAACACCCACACTAACACAAACAAGGCACCAACACCCACACTAACACAAACAAGGCACCAACACCTACACTAACACAAACAAGGCACCAACACCCACACTGACACAAACAAGGCACCAACACCTACACTAACACAAACAAGACACCAACACCCACACTAACACAAACAAGGCACCAACACACACACTAACATACACAAGACACCAACACCCACACTAACACAAACAAGGCACCAACACCTACACTAACACAAACAAGACACCAACACCCACACTAACACAAACAAGGCACCAACACCCACACTAACATACACAAGACACCAACACCCACACTGACACAAACAAGGCACCAACACCCACACTAACACAAACAAGGCACCAACACCCACACTAACACAAACAAGGCACCAACACCCACACTGACACAAACAAGGCACTAACACCCACACTAACACAAACAAGGCACCAACACCCACACTAACACAAACAAGACACCGACACCCACACTAACACAAACAAGACACCAACACCCACACTAACACAAACAAGGCACCAACACCCACACTAACACACACAAGACACGAACACCCACACTAACACAAACAAGGCACCAACACCCACACTAACACAAACAAGGCACCAACACCCACACTGACACAAACAAGGCACCAACACCCACACTGACACAAACAAGACACCAACACCCACATTAACACAAACAAGGCACCAACACCCACACTAACACACACAAGACACGAACACCCACACTAACACAAATATGGCACCAACACCCACACTGACACAAACAAGGCACCAACACCCACACTGACACAAACAAGGCACCAACACCCACACTAACACAAACAAGACACCAACACCCACACTGACACACACAAGACACCAACACCCACACTAACACACACAAGACACCAACACCCACACTGACACAAACAAGGCACCAGCACCCACACTAACACACACAAGACACCAACACCCACTGACACACACAAGACACCAACACCCACACTCACAAACAAGGCACCAACACCCACACTAACACACACAAGACACCAACACCCACACTGACTCACACAAGACACCAACACCCACACTGACACACACAAGACACCAACACCCACACTCACAAACAAGGCACCAACACCCACACTAACACAAACAAGGAACCAACACTCACACTAACACACACAAGACACCAACACCCACACTAACACAAACAAGGCACCAACACAGACAATAACACAAACAAGACACCAACACCCACACTCACAAACAAGGCACCAACACCCACACTAACACAAACAAGGCACCATCACCCACACTAACACACACAAGGCACCAACACCCACACTGACACAAACAAGGCACCAACACCCACACTGACACAAACAAGGCACCAACACCCACACTGACACAAACAAGACACCAACACCCACATTAACACAAACAAGGCACCAACACCCACACTGACACACACAAGACACGAACACCCACACTAACACAAACATGGCACCAACACCCACACTGACACAAACAAGGCACCAACACCCACACTGACACAAACAAGGCACCAACACCCACACTAACACAAACAAGACACCAACACCCACACTGACACACACAAGACACCAACACCCACACTAACACACACAAGACACCAACACCCACACTGACACAAACAAGGCACCAGCACCCACACTAACACACACAAGACACCAACACCCACACTGACACACACAAGACACCAACACCCACACTCACAAACAAGGCACCAACACCCACACTAACACACACAAGACACCAACACCCACACTGACACACACAAGACACCAACACCCACACTGACACACACAAGACACCAACACCCACACTCACAAACAAGGCACCAACACCCACACTAACACAAACAAGGAACCAACACTCACACTAACACACACAAGACACCAACACCCACACTAACACAAACAAGGCACCAACACAGACAATAACACAAACAAGACACCAACACCCACACTCACAAACAAGGCACCAACACCCACACTAACACAAACAAGGCACCATCACCCACACTAACACACACAAGACACCAACACCCACACTGACACAAACAAGGCACCAACACCCACACTAACACAAACAAGGCACCAACACCCACACTAACACAAACAAGGCACCAACACACACACTAACACAAACAAGGCACCAACACCCACACTAACACAAACAAGGCACCAACACACACACTGACACAAACAAGGCACCAACACCCACATCCACAATAGTATATCTCTGAACTGGTACATCCTGCACCCGGACCTATATCTCCCTGCCACACTCCCACCACCACACGTACCGTACATTTCAGAGCAGTAAACGAGGACCCAGAGATTCACGATGATACATGTGCGTCAGTGTGACACCCACAATAGTATACCTCGGAACGACCACTTTAACTGGTACACTTTAAGACATAGTACAGTCTCACCCAATTTGAATCATTGGACAACAAAACAATCTATAAATGTTATGTAGGAAATGAGAAGGCTCGATTCATGAAGTTTGGGTTAACTATGAATACTTAGATCCACCATTCATGTCCTAGAGTATATTATATGCTCAGGCACCTGCACCCGGACTCCAAGTCACACTCACACCGGTATACATGCATTCCATGGCAGCGGTGGAGGGCCAACATACCCACATTTATATATATACAGACACACTGAGCAAGTTTACTTAAAATATACACATATGCCACACTTTCATTTTGACCGAAAGAGCAAGTAGGACGGTTCTTAGAAAGATCCTCTGAAGATTAAATATCTGGTAACAGTCATACCTGGGAATGTTACACTGTGGACCAACACTGATGGTGATAACGGTCGGTAATAACGAGAATGTTACACTGTGGACCAACACTGATGATGATAACGGTCGGTAATAACGAGAATGTTACACTGTGGACCAACACTGATGATGATAACTGTCGGTAATAACGAGAATGTTACACTGAGAACCAACACTGATGATAAATACGGTCGGTAATAACGAGAATGTTACACTGTGGACCAACACTGATGATGATAACGGTCGGTAATAATGAGAATGTTACACTGTCGGTAATTACCTTCACTCCACACTAAAACGAGCGGTAATTGTGGAAGGTGGCGGTAGTTGTATGAAGTTCACCAACATTATCTCCTCCACTGGCCGCTGCCCACACAACATTCATTATAAACTTCTCACACTCAGGCTCTATGTTCTTTTGTTTTATGGTAATCATAAAGTTAAGTAGTTAACTGTTCTTAAGTATGCATATAAAAGAACATACTTGTCATAACAAATATAAATAAATTATACACTCTTCAATGGTCATCATAAATTCTGTCAATTATATTTTATGGATTTATATTGTATTTTATCAGTGTGAGACAGAGCCTCTTAGATATATAAAATCTCAGTGTATGATAAGAATTGACATTCGTATTATATTGCGAGGCACCAACATGTTGAATGAAACTATGTGAAGGATGCTAGACCGTCATAGTTTACTTGCCATAAACAGTAACTGCATTGAACTACATTTACCATTCACTAGGAATACGTATGCATTGCGACTTTAACTAACTCCACGACAATATTCAGCTGACTCTATTCTGAAACTTATGTGTGAGGTCGAAATCCTGTGACAGCTTTGACCTAATGAGTCAAGGTACTTATCTCAGGTTATAAACCAGTGTGATTCTGGCTCGCTACAGGGTTTTAGCTCGTTATCATTATGTAAACGAGGAGGGAGAGTGTTCGCTTTGGTATGCATTGCAATGGCACCAGAGATTAAAATGGTTGAGTTGATTGTCAGTTTGAATGTGGCTCACTACAGTATTGTACCTCATTGTCATTAGCTTAATGAAAGTGGGAGGGGTTCGCTTTGCCGTGGCATTTTTCTCTATGTATTTGCATTTTGGAAGCCGCGGATGGTGAGTTACCCTACCTGGTACACAGGAGCGACTGAATTATTAGGCAGCTTACTACAGTGTACAGTACACTCGGATACCATAGTCTCCAGCCCACTCATAAATATTCGTGGAGTTCGCCTATGTCTAATTATGGAAGTATATATAAAAACAGGAATGTATGAATATAACTGTATATAATTTAACTACAAAACTACGTATACTGTTTATTGAAAAGCAAGTTATATTAAAATATATAAATAAATAAATACAGGAAGAAAAACACAGGGGGTCCACGAATTCATATGAGTGGGCTAGACACTATGGTACACGAGTATACCTTAGGCAGGTTTAGTTACAATATAAATACCAGGTAATCCATTACAAGTTGGCCGACCAGTTGAGTTCTTTGGGTGCCAACTATTCACTTCAGGAATCGAACGTTAGATGAAAGAGTTTAGTCAATACTGCTGACTACTCGGCCGCTATTGTTACAGTTTGATAATTTACTCACATGGACTAATGCAACCTGGAGGCCTAAACCGTGTGAGTAATGGTGGATTGATATCTCATCTGAAACTGAAATATTATTTGCACTCAAGATGAAGCAAACATATTTCCTTTTGAAACTGTAATATTTAAAAAAGATAATCTTAATTATCGTGAAACAAGCTTTTATTCATAATAATTAGCGTTAAATATTCATATATAAGAACAGGAATAAACAAGTATGATTTTTTTTTTTTTTTTTTTTTGTCTATGTGAATGAGGGAGACAAAAGGCATAACTGCCTGCAGCGAGCGCCTCCCCAAAATTTGAAAGAGTGACTGGGCCAAAATCAAGGGACGTTTAAACTAAAATGCCCGGACACACGGAGTGTGAAGCAATTTAAGTCATAGGAGGCGGGAAAGACTGATTCTGGGAGAGAGTTCCAGAGCTCAGCAGTTGAATAGAAGAAAGTCTGAGAATAGCGTTTCACTCTTGGGTTGGAGAATTGCACAGAGTAGGGGTGGGATTGTGTTGCAAGGCGGGTACTACGTCCCCTACGTAGAGGAGGTGGTATACACTGGGAAAGCTCCGAGGAACACTGATTATTGTAGTAGCGATAGAATAGCGAGAGAGATGCAACATTGCGGCGAAAAGAGAGAGAGATGGCAGAGAGTTGGTGAGTGGACGGGAGTTAATGATACGTAAGCAATTATACTGTTAATGTAGTTATGGTTAGTTATGTGTTTAGACTTGATAGAGGACTATGGAGCAAACTAAATAAACATATTCAACAATACAAAATCAAATAATCTCTCTTAATGGCATAATTTCACAGGGTCACAGTCTGTGATCATATTTAAACAAACAGTAATATTAACAAAGCGAGTTTCTTTTATTTTCAACATTCACACACCCACTCACTCTTTCAGACACATAAAACACGCACATGCAAAATTGTATTTTCTCCTCAACAAACAAAATGGGACAGGCACTCTATCACCGGAAATGTAATCACTTGCAATTCCATATTTAAGCTTGTCTTACATCGTGCTGGCTATGTCATTCTCTCTCTCTCGTTTTCAGTCTAAAACACCAATTTACTGCATTCAGAAACAATTAGATTCCATATTGTGCTATCATATTGTCTACCACATAGGTTAAGTAGATTAGCTGCAAGTAGCCTCATAGGGATAAACAGATCTGTTGTTGCTTATTTCCCTGTGTACGCCTTCTTTTCCTCTTTCTCCTTTTCCCTTTCCATTATATCCCCCTCCCTCCACCCCCCACCCTCCCCTACCCCCAAGCTGTCACCATGAGCAACACAAAAATCATTCATCCTAAGCGACCATCCTTCTTCTCCTTCTGCCTCTCTATCCACGTATCGTGTCGTTACTTTCTTCCTTTTACCTTCCATATGTGTTTGTTATAGTTCGCATCTCCTCCTTCATTTATTTACCTTCCATGTGTGTTTGTTATAGTTCTTTTTTACCTAATGTTTAAAATGTGTCGAAATACATAATGTGATGTATGTCTGACCGTTGTTACCTGAAAACTACCTCCTATGAATGTTCTGTATATTATTTGTCCTGTTAACCCCCCCCCCCCCCTCTCTCTCTCTCTCTCTCTCTCTCTCTCTCTCTCTCTCTCTCTCTCTGTCTCTGTCTCTGTCTCTGTCTCTGTCTCTCTCTCTCTCTCTCTCTCTCTCGGTTATCAACTCCGTTAAAGTAGAGCCTGGGGTGAGAGAACCAACAAACGAAGGGTGAGGGGATGAAGGAACAAGGGAGAGAAAGTAGTGCAAGGGATATGTGAAGATAACATAAAATAAGATCATTTAATGTAACGATTATTGGAGTATATTCCATACAAATGTCACGGCTCATAATAACAATAAATATTAAAAATTCAATATTAATTAAATATGATGGATGCTTTGATAGCATACTAAATTAATGTTACAATATTGCTTTTGACAGATATATTATATTTTTATCCAGACAATCACCTTACTAAATGCAAATTTAAATGGGTAACATATAGTGTCTATACATTTTGGTTGTGAGAAATATATATTTTTTTCGAGTGATGTCGTTAAATGGATGAACATTGAACTTGAACTTCTAACTCTCAATATTTCGTCGAATGCTTACCATACATGAAATGTGCTACGGTATATATCATATAAATATGTATCACTATACCCTGTTCCATATAGGTAGAATATAAATAATAAACCCTAACCTATGTAACTCAAAAAAGGCTAGAGCAAATGGGCTGTAAGTTTCCACACTTATTCCCTGGCTGACCCTTCCCAAATGGTAGATATAATTATTCGCTCGATTACTCTAGTCGCCTGTGAGTTATTTAGGTTGATGTTCAAGAGTTTTGGCCTACCTATTTGGAACAGGGTATAGTAGCCTCGTGATATATTGTTGTCATCATTACATGATATTGGATATATAGTGATGTGATTTTTTTTTTTTTTTTTTTCTATATTCCAACTTACTTCCTCTCGGGCATAAGCTGAGAGCCTTAACATTCAACGCTTTACAATGAACAGTGAAGCCCGTGAGGTCTTGTTCCAGTCTAGGGAGTGAGACATGTGAAGCACGTAGAGTACAACGAGCACCTGCCATCTTGCCTTCACATGAGGCACGGTGCTCACTCATGGCCCTAAACGACCCCATCTCTGAAGCCACCTCGTTCCCGTGCTTCACTGTCTCACCCCCTACACTCGGACTCTCACACTTACACACACACAACGCCACCTGTTGAGCAGATAACTCACCAATTACTGCAACTATTAGTGAATACTGCAATAAAAGAAAAATATCAATTGTGAAATGGCAAACATAAAATTATAAAATCCGATTTATTGGCGTATATACATGTAGGCAGAGCACAATTCGTGAAGGAGTAGTAGAATGAAGATTGACCACGGAAACATAAGTAACCTATAAGGTTAACACTGGTCAACTACCCGATACCCATATAATTATAATTATACTGTTTTATGTTTTATATGAGTGAGGGATACAAAAGGCAGAACTGCCTCTATCGAGTACCTCCCCCAGAGTTGAAAAAGTGACCGGGCCAAAATCAAGGGACGTTCGAGCCAAAATGCCTGGACACGCAGAGTTGCAATTTAAGGGGGGTGACCTGTTTTTGTTCTGTCCTTTTCTATCTTTCTCTGGCTTGTATCCATTTGGTCCCATTCAGCGTACTGTTTTAAGACGTTTATCCCCATCCATGTGTCAATTTTTTACTGGTGACCTGTAGCGAGCCAGCATATTTTTTATTTTTGTTTGACAGCAAGCTAAATTTGTACATTTTTTTATAGCAAAATTTCTCCGGCGAAGCCGGATTTCTTCATATAATGCTGGCTCGCTATCGCTCGCCAGGAAGAAATCGACACCTAGATGGGAATAAACGTCTTAAATTAGTTGGCTGAATGGGGCCGAATGGATACAAGCCAGAGAAAGAGAGAAAAGGACAGAAATAACAAAAAGCAGGTCACCCCCCTTAAGTCATAGGACGAGGGAAAGACTGATTTACAAATATTCCAATTGTAAGAATTGTATTTTATTCATAGTCCTGATGATGGACCTTGTGTATATATATATACAGTATATGCTAGCCGAGAAGCAAGAGAGAATCAAAAGATGGAGGGAGTACTTCAATGAGTTGCTAAATGTAAGGAATGAAGAGCCAGCAAACATAGTTGGATATGGTATGGGAGGGAGAAGAAGAGAAGTAGTGGAGGAGGAGGTGGGGATCAGGAGGTCAGAAGTGTGGGAAGCCATGAAAAGAGTGAAGTTGGGGAAAGCATCAGGAACAGATGGAGTGTGTGGGAAAATGTTGAGGTATGACGGTGAGATAGTGATCGAATTGGTATGGAAAATGTGCAAACTAGCATGGGAGAAGGGGAGTGCACCCAATGACTGGAAGACTGGCATAATAGTCCCCCTACATAAGGGCAAAGGGGAAAGAGGAGTGTGTGGTAACCACCGAGGTATATGTCTTCTAAGCGTAGTAGGGTAGTGAGTGAGTGAGTGAGAGTGAGCACGGAGAAATGGATAGACGACGAGCAGGGAGGTTATAGGAAAGGAAGAGGATGTGTAGATAAGATTTTTACCCTAAATTGTGTTGTGGAGAAATATCTGGAGAAGCAACAAAAGGTGTATGTTGCCTTTATGGACTTGGAGAAGGCATATGACAGAGTGGATAGAGAAGGTATTTGGAAAGTATTTAGAATATACGGAGTAGATGGCAAGTTGCTGAAAGCAGTGAAGAGCATGTATGAGGGTGCAAAGGCGGCAGTACGTGTGGAGAATGAGCAGAGCGAGTTCTTTGACCTGAATGTTGGGTTGCAACAGGAGTGTGTGATGTCCCCATGGTTGTTTACTGTATACTGCATATGGATAGAGTCATGAAAGAAATACTAGGAAGAGAAGTGGATGTTGGTGTATCGCTGAAAAGGGAGGTAAATGAGTGGAAGCTGCCTATACTGCTGTTTGCGGATGATATAGTTCTGATGAGCGATAATGAATGGGAGTTGCAGGGTCTGGTAAATGAGTTTGGAACAGTGTGCGAAAAACGGAATTTGAAGGTAAATGCAGGGAAGAGTAAGATTATGGTCTTCGAAAGGGGTGAAGTCACAGAGTGTGGGGTGAAGTTGAACGGTCAGGCTATGGAGATCGTCAGCTCATTTAAGTATCTGGGCAGTGTGTTGAGTAAAGATGGGACTATGGATGAAGAAGTGCGGGAGAGGGTGCAACAGGGGAAGAGGGTTGTAGGGACACTGAAAGCAGTAAATAAGAAATAGGGTGGTCAGTATGGAAGTGAAGAAGTCCTTGCATGACAGTGTGGTAATCTCGACACTGACTTACGGAAGCGAAGCATGGACATTTGAGAAGAGACTCAGACCAAGAGTGAGATGGGTGGAAATTAGTTAAATGGAGGGATAGACAGACGAATGAGGAAGTGAGAAGGAGGTGTGGTGTAAAGGTAGATGTGCTGGAAAGTGTGAAAAGGAACACCTTGAGATGGTTCGACCATATGGAACGTATGGAAAGCGAGAGAATGACTAAGAAGGTGTACGAGAGCGAGGTGGAAGGACTGTGAGGGAGAGGTAGACCGAAAGAGAGGTGGAAGGGTGGAGTGAGGAAGTATATGGATGAAGGCGGTGCTGGTTGGGAGGAAGGGCGTCGACTGACTGGGGACAGAGGTGCATGGGGGCGTTTCGTTCGTGGCCACCCCTTCGGGGATCACGGCATCAGGCAATAGATTGATAGATATATATACTGTAGATATACTATATATATATATATATATAATATATATATATATATATATATATATATATATATTATATAATATACATATATATATATATTTAAATATTTATATATATATTTATATATGGGTGTGTCTATATACTGATTTAGAGAGAAGGGGGGGGGGGGGAGAAGGTGTAATGAATTATCAAGAAGGTAAATATTACGATGACATTTAAAACTGAAGCCGATATCACGAGTCAATATTATATATTATGATTAAATAACTGTCATCATATACCAGTATAACTCATATCACTGTTTTTACAATTTGCTATAATAATACAAGAGTGTATTCCACCAAATGATCTTGTTAACCCCTTCAGCACCATGACGCCTTTTTACCTATAACTCTGGCAAAAAATATATTATTTGTTTGCAATTTAAGAAGGATGCACGTTATTAAGAGGGTTTATTGATATCGTATTTACCCATTTGAGTCGTATAGGTAGAAAACAAACTAAAGAAATTGTCTAATGGTAACCAGAATATAATAACAATTACGTAATGTTGGTGAATGGTTTAATTCTCTCAGTATACCGTACTGCATATTTGTATTTTACTTAAGGTTTCATTATACAATTATATTTAGCTAAGGATGACATTCTTGGAATTATGATTGTTTACCCTTCTGATTCCCAAAGACCTCTCCTGTAGGCCTACTGAGAAAAGTGTCTAATGATAACCAAAATACAATAATATAAAATACGTCCTCGTATGCTGAAAACATTCAATGTGTGATGATTACAGTACATTTCATCATATAAACTGCGTCTGAATCGATAACTACAGTATTGGGCATGTCTCTGGTAAATTGTCCCTGTGGGACTGCGAAAATAGATATTTATTTAAACCGTGAGACTAAACCATGTTTAACCCTCGTCTAGCGGGGGGTTTTGGGCTATTTTGGGCATATTCAGGCCCTCCTGAATGATCAATCAAGTATCTGCATAAAAGAAATGTATTTAACAAAAACTAGGCACTACAAGCTTCAAAATGAGACCAGAACGAGCTATGTAGCACTCGTCGTTTTGATGCAGTGGTACCACCAACATGGGAGTTTAGCGTATAGCGGCACATTTTTTCCAGCTACACTCACTACTGGCTAAACTGCCGGCCTCTCGAGAACAGAGGGAGCGTGAGTCAGTGGGCGGCGGTAAGCCCTGGGTGTCGGCCGTGTGGCCTGCTGCGCTTCCGGCCATTTGCACTCGATTTTAACCCTTTAAAAGCCTTAATAATGCTCCTAACTTGCTGCTTTTTAGATACGGACTTAAGTCGGGCCCCGCTCTTTAAGTGTTAAAAGCTACTAGGCAGGTTCTATAGGGTTATGCTGTTTAGAGGCACTTAAGCCTCTTGTAGTGTATATTTATCTATGAAAATATAATATCTTTCATCATATGATTGCCCTTCTATGGGCCCATTCTATATCAGTAACGAGTAGGATTTATACGGTCATTATAAAAAATATCCTCTGAAATGTTACCACTTCTGATAATTAGCGTTCATCATCATACAATTTCTTCTAATTAAATAGCAATTCCAGTTGTTGAAACAACTGGCAAGGTATATGTTGGGATACATATGTAGGAGTGGTAGAAAATAATGGAGGGGAATTGTCTCACCTAATCACATATTGTTTTGTCTTGAGTGACAGTGGGGTGTTTTGATTTTATTTTTTTAAGACCCTGGCTCTTAAGAGGACCTTCACCTTTGGCCACCAAACCTTTTATGAAGACCTTCTTTCCCGGGTTAACATATTCCCCCCCCCCCCCCCCCGGCTTAGTTTATAAAAGACCAATCGGTGTCAAAACGTTACGGCTATATAAAAAATATGTATAACTTTTCATTATAATAGTCTATCTATATGCTCAGTCCCAATCCTCACTTTTCCTATTTTTTTTATTTTATTTTCCTCTATTCTATTATTATTATTATTATTTTTTTTTTTCTTGGAGGTGGCCGACTCAAGACAGAGCAAGAACAGGAAAACACAAAACACAAGACAGAACAGCGAACAAACACAGACACAAAACAAAATTCACACACATCCAGGTCACCCATAGGAGAATACCCAGAGACCAGGGTCACCAAGGTCGCTCCAGCACTCCCCCGGCCCCCGACCACCCGGAGAGGCTCCGATCTCGGCAGGCAGACATGTAGCGGAGCCAAAGCCACAAACCCGCCCACCATACTTCCAGGCGTACCCTTCATATTAATTGTCTCCCCGGGCTAGGCGCCTGATGGACTATTATCTAGTCCAACTTGCGCCCGACCCCTTCCTCCAAATGACCACGTGTTCACTCAACTAGTCACAAGCATTCTCCATTCATTCCTGTTTATTACCACTTCCTTTGCCTGATCTATAGTCATTCCTCTATCATCAAAAGCTTGTCTTACACAGTCTCTCCATCTCAATGGGGGTCTTCCTTCCCATCTATCTCCCTTTGTATCTGACTCATATATTCTCTTTGTAAGCCTTTCATCTCCCATTCGTTCAACATGACCATACCAGCTCAGCACCCTTCTGTCCACTCTGGCTGAAATTTTTTCCTGCTGCCCCATTCTCCTACGTATCTCTTCATTCCTCAATCCGTCTCTAACGAGTAACTCCACACATACTCCTCAAGTAGCTCATCTCCATCACATCCAGCTTTCTTCTCTCCTTTTATTTTTCAAAGCCCATGTCTCAGCCCCATACATCACTGTTGGAACAACAATTCCTTGATACATTGCACTTTTTACTTTCATTCCGAGATTTCTCGTCTTCCACATACTTCCCATTGCTCCGAAAACTGTCCTTCCTTCACACACTCTCTGTTTTACCTCCATTTCCATACCTCCACTCCTGCTTATCGTTCCTCCTAGATATTTAAAACACTCTTACTTGTTCCAATATTTCCCCATCCAGCCTCACATCTAGATTCACCCTATGATCCCCCCCATTACTTTACATTTATTGACGTTCACTCTTCAGTTTCCTCCTCCCACAAACCACTCCAAACTCTGTTACTACCCGCTGCAATTTCTCCTCGGAATCCGCCACCAACGCTGTCATCAGCGAACAGCAACTGATTCAACTCCCAATCTCTCGGCGGGTGCCCAACCCCAAAAAGGGTTGAAATAGGGGAGCTATCCCCACCGCCAAAGGTGGCTTTCTAGGGCCTTTCCTAGCTGATGCTGAGAGGATTGGGTTCTAGTCATGTGGTGATGGGCTGGTCTATCAGAGTGAGAACTGAGCAATCTCTGCCATACCCATAGCTTACTCTGACTGTTCCTTTTACTTATATATTTTCTAGATCTCAAGTGACGGCGTCTCTTCCGTGGATTGACCTCCCAATCTACCAAGATTGGAAGCCAAAGCGTCACATTTTTCCCTTGCCCCTCAAATTTCTCATCATAATTGCTGAGGGGCTCAGGGCCCTGGGTGGGGCTTTAGTTTCCCGGGCGTTTCCGCACTCTCCTCAGCTCCCCGCCATGGAGTGGCTTCGGTCACTCAGGCTTTATTGTGGGGGCGCTCGGTTATGGCCTTGGGCTTGCTCGGGGCCTTGGGGCTGTTCGGCCAGGCAGCATGGGGAACAACAACAACAACTCCCAATCTCTACCATTCTTTCCTACTAAACCCATTTCTCTTCCCATAGTTCTCATTTTCACCTCCCTCACCACACCATCCATAAACATATTAAACAGCCATGGTGACAATACACAACCCTGTCGCAAACCTACCTTTACCTCAAACCATTCACTCAGCTTGCCATTTCCTACTCTAACACATGTCATGCTCTGCTCCCTTCATAAAAACTCTTAACTGCTTCCAACAAATTTCCTCCAATTTCATAAATCCTTAGGAGTAACAATATCAAATAATGTATAACCTAGCAACAATATACCGAAGTAGGTAAAAACGCAAGCACAATTCAAGACAATATGCATCATTATTTGTATTTTTGACCAGTCCTATTCCTCCAGTATGACACCCGCACGGCATAAGCTCATCAATAATATACCCTAAAACAAAACCACCATTACTTACTCCGCAACTATGTTCTCTTCAATAACAAATCAAAACTATAATGCCTTAAGGGGAGATTTTTAGTTTGCTGCCTATACATTCTTCAAGCTTAATCTAATGCCCCCCCCAAGACCCACAATCGAGCTAAATTTGTACATTTTTCAGTCGAAAAATGTTCTGGCCGAAGGCCGATTCCTCATAAATTACAGGCTCGCTATTTCTCGCTAAGTAAAGGTCGACACCTAAATGGCATGCTAGGTATCAACATTGACAGAATTGGGCCGAAAGGTCTGTAAATCACCAAACTAATATGGCGAAAATCTGAAAATCTTAAAACTAATGGGGCTAAACATGAGGGAGAAGGAGGTCTAGACAAAAACTCGTCAAGTGAAAATCTCCCTTTGAGATTATACTGTATACCATGCAAAACAGCACTACTACCAATTGAACAACACAGCACTACGATCACACCAAGGTCAGGTCAGGTGAAGGTTTTGAGGAATAAGCCTTTACAACGGCACCTCTTATCTACTTTTCGAAGAGTTTTGGGAGGGGGGAAGGGGTGTTGGAAAAGAGAGGAAGCTGTTGGAATGGCTTTGTTATTTATTTTAGTAAGCTGTATATGTCGTCGAGGTGTCCTCCGACTGGGATCCGAGTGAGCATGTGAAACCATCCAGGACGTACTACCACACCCACTAAATTTGTCCGCCTTGGTTGGAAATATATTACAGTGTAACTTACTTGAGACAAATGGGATGTGTTGTCAGGCCGGGATTGGTGACGGAGGACATAATTTAATTAACGCGACGTTTGCTACACGGAGTTGAGGCCGATGAGAGAAGGAAACACGAGTGGTAGGGAAGGTGAGGGGAGAAGATAATGGTGGGGAGGTGAGAGGGGAGAGAAGGCACGAGTGGGTTGGGTAGGGAGGGGAGAAGGTGATAGTAGAGAACTGGGGGAGGATAGAAGGAAACACGAGTGGGAGAGAAGGTGATGGAAAATTGGGGAAGTGGGAGGGGAGAGAAGGCAAGCGTGGGATGTGGAGTGAGTGGAGAAGGTGATGGTGGAGAAGTGGGAGGGGAGAGAAGGCAAGCGTGGGATGTGTAGTGAGTGGAGAAGGTGGTGGTGGGGAAGTGGGAGGGGAGAGAAGGCAAGCGTGGGATGTATAGTGAGGGGAGAAGGTGATGGTGGGGAAGTGGGAGGGGAGAGAAGGCAAGCGTGGGATGTGTAGTGAGTGGAGAAGGTGATGGTGGAGAAGTGAGAGGGGAGAGAAGGCAAGCGTGGGATGTGTAGTGAGTGGAGAAGGTGATGGTGGAGAAGTGGGAGGGGAGAGAAGGCAAGCGTGGGATGTGTAGTGAGTGGAGAAGGTGATATATTTGATACACACGTGATATATTTGACCCAAACCGTTCTTGCTTGGATAGCATAAAAACCATACTATATTTCGTCATCAAGAAAAACAATGTCGGTGATAAGATGGAAAACCAGAAAATGTATACTGATGTAGGCTGTTGTTGTTGTTGTTGTTTTTCCCCAAGCTGCCTGGCCGAACAGCCCCAAGGCCCCGAGCAAGGCCAAGGCCGCAACCGAGCGCCCCCACAGAACCCTCCATGCCGACCACAATAAAGCCTGGGTGACCGAAGCCACTCCATGGCGGGGAGCTGGGGAGGGCGCGGGCGCGGAAACGGCCGGGAAACCAAAGCCCCACCCAGAGCCCTGTGCCCCTCAGCAATTATGAAGTGAAAGTTGAGGGGCAAAGGAAAGATGTGACGCTTTGGCTTCCAATCTTGGTAGATTAGGAGGTCAATCCACGCAAGAGACGCCATCACTTGAGATCTAGAAAATATATACCGGTAAGTAAAAGGAACAGTCAGAGTAAGCTATGGGTATGGCAGAGATCGCTCAGTTCTCACTCTGATAGACCAGCCCATCACCATGTAGGCTGTTATATATATATACAGTATTATATATATATATATATATATATATATATATATATATATATATATATATATACCGTATATATATATATATATATATATATATATATATATATATATATATATATATATGTATATATAGATAGATAGATAGTCAGTCAGTCAATTCTTTACTTCATAAATAGCTATACATTTTACATATTTACAGATACAATTAAAATTAAAGGTAAACATTAACGCATTGTTGGTTCATGATTTTGAACGTACATAATTCTTGCCTTCACTGCTTCAATGTCATTGTCTTTTAAACAATTGATACTGTATGCTGCATTTAAAATATTATTTACTTCATTAGTTAAATACAAGCTATTAGATACATTCACTAAACTATTTTCAAGAAATGTACAAGGATGGGCAATCATTCTATTTGCAAATCTTATTTTATTCCAGTTCATCAAATGGGTAAAAGTCATTAGGCCAGCAAGTTGACAAGCTTTATGGTTTCTTTCCCAGTATCTTAGTCCTAAAATGTTCTTGATTGCCTTATGATAACCAATAGAAAATTGCTTAAAGGGAACATTACACTTTATATTACAGTACCATAGTTCTGTTCCATACAGGCTTAAGCAATAGCTGGTAAACAGTTTAATAAACACATCAAAACTGACTCTTGAACATTTTCGCAAAATGCAATTAAACTCGTTATAAAATTTATTTTTACAGCTTAACAAGTCCCTATCATTATTCAGATTACTATCTAAGACAAATCCAAGATACTTATGTTCATTAACATTGCTAAGCTTCTCGCCATTTAATATCATAGTGGGGCCTAATAATTTAGAGTTTATCAGCTCTGAATAACATACAGTACACTGACTTAGCAATATTAATATCAATATCTATATCATTAGCTTCTTTTTCTAATATATTCAACAAAAATTGCAATCCTGATGACGAGGGAGCCAGTAGAACCAGGTCATCTGCGTAACAAACTACATTACTCATTTTATTACCAAGCCTGCAACCAACTTTACTTGTTGCTAAATTTGCTATTATATAATCAATGTATACATTAAATAGAATAGTTGATAGTATTCCACCTTGCCTAATTCCACTCATTATCTTCCATGGTTCTGAAACAGCATCCTTATGCTTCGTTCTTACTATTTGATTTCTTTACAAATAAAATATAACATTTACATAAAAATTAGGAATGCCCAAATTTATTAGTTTATCAATAAGTTTAAAATGATTTACTTTACCAAATGCTTTTCGTAAGTCTACAAAAGCTGAATATACATTTGAGTCTGAACATTTATAACTCAAGATAGTTTCTTTCAGGATTAGGCAGGCAGTCAATGTAGAGTGATTTTTTTCTAAAACCATGCTGTCTATCATTAAAAAGAATAAAATAAGTAATTTTTGATTTTTTAGACAATATTCAAATATCTTCAGAAAGACTGATGATGAAATAATTGGCCGATAATTATCAATGGAACTTTGATCTTTTAACCTTTCCTTAATTAGAGGTATAATTACTCCAGATATCATTTCATTAGGTAAGTATCCGTGCACAATAAAGGACGAAAATAATTTAGCCAATAAACTCATAACATACACTCTCAGGGCAATACTTCAGATGATTAGAATGTATACCATCAAACCCTAGAACACAGTTTAGTTCCATGATTGCTTTATATATATATATCATATTTATTTACCAGTCCAAGCAATTTGCCCTTTCTCACCTGTTCGTTCAATAGATAGATAGATAGATAGATAGATAGATAGATGGATTGGGTGGGGGAAACACAGGAAAGAGCTGTAATTCTTTATTCTCTAACGTTTCTGGGGTATGGACAACTACCTCATCTTCAGAGAGACTAAAACACAGATTGGGTTTGCTCACATATACAGTATATATACAAAAGTGTATACATTTCTTATTGGCAACATAGACCAGTACTGCCATATGGTGAGTATATATTATTCCTGCTTTACCTACTAATATCCTTAATCCTACTTGACCTTTCCAACCTTTGATCTCAGAGCTATGTTTGCCGCATGTACTATGTACTGATCACCTGACAAATCCCTCCCTATGGTTGGTCACGTCTTTGTTAGTTATATAGGCGTCTTCTATTATTTTTCTCGTATTTTTAATTAAACCTATCCTTATCTTTTTTACTGCCTCCCATTTCGGCAGATGTTTGTGACTATCAATATGTATAGACCAGGGAATTGGAAGTTCTGTGTCTTTGTACAAAATTCTTGTGTTCCTCGTTTTCGTTTCATTAAACCTCGTCCTGTTTCTCCTATATACTCCATTTTACAACTCTTACAATGTATATTATATATTTTTAACAATTTTATTGTTGACAATCGGGTTTCTTACTCTTTGCTAATTTACCTACTTTTTACCACCTGATGTCGCTATTTTTATACCAGTTGTCATTAGGCCTTTATATATTACACAGACGTTTTTGGAGTTAAGTACACACATATATCTCTCAGTATCACTCTTGCCATTCGTGCTCCCTATATTTGTACTTTCTTCCTTCTTTCTCTTTATTATATTTACTGCTTTATTTTTTAGTCTTAGTAGAAGTCATTTAGGGTAGCACAATTTCCTAAAGGTAGACATTACATGTATTATATTTATTTCTGTATAAATTCATCGCTACATATTCTGTAAGCTCTCGAGAAAAATCCCCCACAAACAATTACCAAACCTGACTTAGTTCTTTCATAAAGGGCAGATTGGTAGTGAATGAAGTCATCCTTATTTGTGGACTTCCTATATATATATATATATATATATATATGTATTACAAATAGTAACCAGTGAGACAATTTGGTCCCAGGATGATATGTGACGTTAAGGTTGAATGAAGCTGCTTCTTTACATTATCGGGGGTTCCAATTGCGTATTTTCCTCCTGGGATGATACTTTCCGGTAAATTCCTGGGCTACGCTATCAGAGAGGTGCATTGAAAAATATGTGTTTGCTTGTTGCAAAAGGAGATCATTACATAAGATAACACGGTTGTGCAGCCAAGAACAAATGAATACTGAAGAAGAGGGAGATGGATGGCTGCCATAGTGGTCTTCAAACCCTTTTTATAAAATTGGTATTGGAGTTGGATGTAGAAAACTGTGAATCTAAATGCACATTACCCGGTACAGATAACGTTCTTTTTACATTTTGGCTTCACCGATCTAACTCTCTGGTCTGGTTGTCTGGCTCTCCGTCTGTCAATCTGTGTACAGGTAGTGTTACGGTTATTGTTGTATATATTCTGTTTGTTGTATATATTCTGAATGTTGTATGTATTGTGATTGTTATATTTACTCCGTCTTATATATGGCTGAAGTGCATTGAACGATTTAATGTATTTCGATCATTTGTATCCATGATTTTCACATATTCATGATGAAATAAGGAAAGTCACCCACTCAAATGCATCCATATGCTAATTTCTCCATCAAACACGATAGTTATCAGCCACCACTCAACCCTATTATCGTCTGTATAGTCAAGGTATCTGTCATTATTAAATGTAAATATACAATAATACATATGTTGTATATATTTATATTTGATAGTTACTGATAACTTCAATATAAAGACTATAATAGGGTTGGGTGGTGGCTGTTAACTACCGTGTTTGATGGAGGAGCAATAATGATTTGGTGGTTTCACAGGTACGCCACGGTAGCTTCGTCCGTTTCCTAGTCATTCAGGTTTGACTTTAACCTCATGACACAGGGACAAGTGGCTTAATTATCCAATTTTGGTAATGGACAATATTATAAAAATAGGGCACGGTGTGAAACAAGTTGTGGCTAAATATCATACTGAAACCCATACTAGCTGCATAAAGGTTCGGGAAGTAATAACTACAGTATATCATAGTTCGGTCTATTAATGTAGCCAAACAACTTCTTGTTATTCTCCTCTACTGCCTTACAATGCTTGGGAAGCATAAGATTGTTTTTAATCAGATCACTAATATAGCCATTTGTTATTTCTGTGAAATGATGAGAGAGAGAGAGAGAGAGAGAGAGAGAGAGAGAGAGAGAGAGAGAGAGAGAGAGAGTTACACAGATACTTAGGCCACACAGAACTTGCGGTCCATACTAGGTGGTCCGGCCTTAATACTACTAGACAAGGACAGTTTATAGTAGAAGAATGGGACATTCAATTAGTAAGTTCTCTCCTCACCCTCCGCTCCATCTGGCTAAAAAGCCTTACAGGATAATAGTATGAAGTGTAACCTTATAGGTCAGGAAATGCCCACAAGGAAAATCTTTATAGAATATAGAAAGACATTAGTAAGAAAGGGAATTTGTTCTTACCTATTGATTCATTCAGAGAGAGAGAGAGTGAGAGAGAGAGAGAGTGAGAGAGAGAGAGAGTGAGAGAGAGAGAGAGTGAGAGAGAGAAAATGAAAACTAGCTCTGAGTTTACAGACAGATTTGAATCCATATTGTCCAGTCCCCCCAGCACTTATCAGCCAGAGCATTATAATCGTATATACCAAGTTTAAAGTAATTTACATTTCAATTCCCCACCTTCCTGACTTTTTTTATTTTTTCCCTCAAACTTGGGTTGAGCTGACTAAAGTATTGAAACTGTATTTAAATTATTACTTGCCTTATGTTAATCAAATATTTACTGCAGATACTATAACAGTAGTAAAGTAGTTTTACTTACATATCTGTTAATAATATTAATATATTTCAGGCAGTATATGAAATAATAACCAATATAGTTTGAGAAACATTAAGCTCTCAAAAACGTCATTAATCCTCATGTCATCAGTCGTTTGTATATACCGCCGACCACCCCAGTATCGGCAAATTATTGTTTGTGTTTATTGATTAAAAATGTATGTGTATATTTGGTATAAATATGTTCAATAGGGTCAATACGTTCTATGAAGGAAAATCATAAAATATAATAAGTATGTATATCGCCGGGACACTTTCCCAAGCACACTTGGCTTAGCTGCTTACATAGGGAAGGGTTACAATGCCACATTACTCACTAACCTTATCCGTGTGGATGTCACGAAATTCTGGCTTTTAGGGTTACCAGCCGGTTGAACAGTTATATATATATTTTATTAATATCATAACCCTGACCTTGATGATAATGTGTATGCTAGCTGTATCATTAGATGGCATTGACTCAAGATTCAGATAAACATTCATGTTTAGTGTTTTCATGAGACTTAACCCCTTCTGTACCGATGACGTCTCTATTTTATCATTCTTGCTATATTTGGATAATTTTGTGTGGCCTAAGAAGAATATGTGGTAGTAAAAAGTGGTAGTAAGATAGTTTGAAGCCTGTTAATTGCTGGAGGCCCATTTTAAACGGAATAAAATCGTCTAATAGTAGCCAGAATAAATTTAAAAGACGTCGATGGTACAAAAGGGTTTAAAGGCACTTCACCAGCAATGGCTAAACTTAGTGTCTCAGACTAACAGACATGATCTTGCTGCCCAAGAGTTTTCCAATTTATCAGGATGTGCTTAACTTGTCTCTGGTTCTACCACTCTGGCAATTGTCTAGATTTTCTACTTTCATATGTGCCAGATGTTGTCGAGATGAATATTTCACCACCAATTAGTCAATCTAATCATTGTGCTATCAGTATTAATTTAATGTTAAACTTGAATGTTCCTTAATTTACTACCTCAAGAATAATTTATCTCAAGTCCCATGCAAATTGGAACAATATAGCCCAGGATGTGATGGATGAATCATAAAATAATATAATTAAATCGTGTGGTGATGGGCTGGTCTATCAGAGTGAGAACTGAGCGATCTCTGCCATACCCATAGCTTACTCTGACTGTTCCTTTTACTTATATATTTTCTAGATCTCAAGTGATGGCGTCTCTTGCGTGGATTGACCTCCTAATCTACCAAGATTGGAAGCCAAAGCGTCACATCTTTCCTTTGCCCCTCAACTTTCTCTTCATAATTGCTGAGGGGCACAGGGCCCTGGGTGGGGCTTTGGTTTCCCCGGGCGTTTCCGCACTCTCCTCAGCTCCCCGCCATGGAGTGGCTTCGGTCACCCAGGCTTTATTGTGGTCGGCAGGGAGGGTTCTGTGGGGGCGCTCGGTTATGGCCTTGGCCTTGCTCGGGGCCTTGGGGCTGTTCGGCCAGACAGCTTGAGGAACAGCAACAACAACAACATTAAATCGGATGATCCTGACATTGCAATAAATGATGCCCTTGTCCAAATTGTATCAAGGAGAATTCCTTTTAAAATAGTCACAGCATAAAGTTTGGGCCAACAATGCTTGTTGAGATGCTTACATTTTAAGAAAGCTGCTTATTATTTTGTGGTATAGGAACTAATTACCTAATAATTTGCAGAATTATATACAATTAACATCTGAAGCCCAGGGTATACAAAATGCAGCCCAAGCTGAATACACTTCATATATTTGTGAAAACCTAACTGGCATTACACAACCACATAAATGGTGGTCCACTTTATATTCATATATTTTGGGGTAAGAAGCATCACTCACCATCCTCATCACTTCGTGATGAGGATGGTGTCTTTATACAGTGTCGGATAGAAATAATTTATTATTTTCATCATTCTTTGAGAGGAAACAATGTCGTCAGGACCTTGAACTGTCACCTATATATTTTCCTGATATATTTTTGACTAAGTGTTCCTTTAGATCGTCTGCTTTATAGACCTATATGTTAGAATTGGATGTTTATGGTGGTATTTTAATGTATTTCTTACGAACAATGCTGCAATATTTGGCCCTAAGCTGGCTAACCTATTTAGACATCTTATTTGTGCCGGTAAATTCCCACTTTACTGGGGAACTGTATCTCAATTACCGTCAAAGTATATTCCTTTATCCATAAAACCTGTTATATCGAAGTTTGTTGACACATTTTTGGCTAGACATCTTGGCTAGAAATGATTGTATTACATAAAAATTAATGATACACTACCTTCCACTCAATTTGGGTTTAGGAAGGGTGTTGGCACCTGTGATGCCTTGTCCTATTTGGATCGCCTGCTATTCTTGATAGTTAGGATTTGAAGCCAGATTTTTATCACTTGCCTTCAGTTCTACCTTTGATAGTGAACCAGAAGGCTTTGTTATATAAACACAATTAATGGGCATAAGTAGTCCTATATATTCTCTTTTTAACCCAAACACTATCTACAGGACATTCGTCCTATGGAAAAAATGCTTCCACTGCAGCCGAAGTATATATACGCATTGGTAATACTTAAAACAACTACTGTATATACCATGTACGAATTATAAGTTTCATTTCATCTTAATTTCATCATCTCATATTGTCTTCTAAACAAAAAACCTAACTGTAAATACATCCAGTTATCGTAAGTGTAAGTGAAGGCGAACATTGACTATATTTGCCTGCGAGTGAAAGTAGGGGGTTGGCTGGTCAGCAAATTAACAGGCAAAGTATCAATCGATTTCCCTGGGTGGTGTGAGTGGATGGTGACTGTTATAGGGAGAGTTTGACCCAAACTTTTCATCGGAGTTAGTTCTAATTTGCTCAGGGCTATGTCTATGGCGCTAGGGCGACGTTTATTGAGCAAAATTAGCGAAAAACTACCTCCCGAGTTCAAATTTATTGAAATAGTTAATGATGTATTTATCTAATCAGAATCAATGTGTAGTTTATTTGTTGGAAATTAAGTGATTGATGTTTTTTTCTGGTGTGTTTTTTTTTTTTTTTTTTTTTTTTTTTTTTTTAACCATTATACAGGGTGTCCGGAAATAGTAGTGCCAAATTTCAGGACTGGGTTAACAAAAATAATCAAAGCATAAAATTTTCTATATATAATACTTCAAATCTTAATTGTTACAGATACAGTATATTGACTGTTGAAAATGGTAGTTCCCCATGAATTTCCCCATAAAGCTCGGTTCACACATGCACGAATTAACGTCCCGTCCGTCTTCGACCCCTTAATTCGCCGTGCCTAGGTGGCGTCCTTTTTGTGCAGCATAAAATGGTCAGTGTAGGTCGGGGCAACTGCCAGAAAACGTGTTATGTCGGGGACATAGGACACACACGGGAGCAGTCGTCGTCTCGTCTAGACTCAGCCTGGCGGCGTCTAGACAACGACTGGCGACTGGCGGCGTTTAGACGACGATTAATGGGATGAGAACGGCCGTAAAAAAACGTTGGAACGACCCTAGTGGCCATCGTGGCCACATGGGGCCTCCAGATTGATGCCGTCCTGCCTATTTTCTTGGTCGGGGACGGACGTGACGTTAATTCGTGCATGTGTGAACCGAGCTTAAGGCTCGTTCGGCTTGCAAAGGGCCTATCCCACACCCTCATAAATGTGTTGGATTTGCCATATTATTAAAAAGATATTATAATGTAAGCTATATAATTAATAGAGTCATTGCATGTCACTCTGAAATGGTTGGAAATGAGTCGATTACAGGGTCATTGGAGAGGACACTATATAAATCAATCCATGTTTCCATATCGGTTGATATTTATTTCTTTTTGTTATAGGAATTTTATTGGGAGGTGTTTGGTGTTGAGATTGGAATTAATTAAAAAATAAGATTTGTTCAGGTTCAGGAGTAATTCCTAGCGAGGCTAAGTGCCCCATCAATTACTCCTTCCATTTGTGTAATAATTAGGCTTTCATAGTGCAGTTAGGTAAATTAACTTGCTTAGTTTAATATCCAGTATTCAAGATTGCATAATATGTCGTAGGTTTGCACATGAACCTGTAACTGTCTTGATGGTGTAATAATTAGAGTGTTTAAGATCTGTATGTGGTAACCCAGGTTCGAATCCCGGGACGACCATATGCTTTCATTAATTTCATTGCGAGGTGTTTGGTGTTAGAAGTGGAATTAATACAAAATAAGATAGCACATTATATGCTTAGAACCATCCATAGTTTCACATCCAGTTCTCCCCATTCACCTTTAAACAAAATTCTGCTCGTGTATTTTAGACTTAATTCCGTGTTCTGACAATACCTATTTTCTAAGATCACTTATTTTTGTTTTGATGATTGCCTCACTGCCAAGCATTTTGATCATTTAGCAGTTTCGGATTTTCACTTTTATTCTTGCCGGCAATATTAACAATCTTATCTCTTCTCCTTCCGCCGCCGCTGTGTGGTGATTAGTGTGAATATTGTTATGACGGCCCAAGTTCGATTTTAGGCGAATGCAGCTGTCACCAACTCAACTTAGTATATAGCTGTTGTTATAATAAGTCAATTTGTAATGGAATTATTTGTGTGGCAGCATGGATAAAGGCAGTTGGCAACCACACCCATCATATGCAGCAGCCTAAAGCAAAGTCACAATAGAGCTTATGCCTCCAACACAACCATTTTTTCTAAAGAGTGTTATGTATGATCCATTCCCAAACATCTAAACAAAAAAACTTTATAAAATGCACACTTAATTGTAACAAAAAGGGTACACCTTATAAACGTCCCTATGTCTCTATCGTGTATGTGTTGTAATTTGCATTGATAAACCGAGAAGTAACAGTTTAAGTGAACCGGTATTTACATTTGTTATTACTAGTAGTAGTAATAGTACTTGTATTATTATTATTATTATTATTATTATTATTATTATTATTATTATTAATATTACAAAAAACAGTTTCCATTTATCCATGAAAACCCTCTACTCTCCTTCTTTTCCATCCTTCTTCTATCCCCCGACACTGTTTCTCCCTACTCACTTCAACCCCCCCGGGGGACCGGCCCTCCCAGCTGTCACCCCGAGTGATATAAGGACTTGCTCATCCTAATCGACCATCCCTCTTCTCCTCTTCTCCGTTTGCCCTTCCCTTTACATTTTTGTTCACCTTTCCCTTCTGCTTTCATTTTATCTACTTATATTGGTTATATATACATATATTATGTTATTATATATACACTTGATTTCTTTATGTATCCCATTATCTAGTACTCTTGTTTGTTTTCTTTTTCTGTACCATTCACTCTTAAGTCGTTGCTTATGTAGTTTCATTATTATTTAACCCTTTCAGTACCGGTGCCGTCCTTTTTACTTCATTCTGGCTACTATTAGACAATTTCATTCAGTTTTCAAAGGGCCTCCAGCAATAAACAGGCCTCGAAGTATCTCACTTAACCCTTTTTACTACAGCAGATCCCTCTTAAACTGCACAACATCGTCTACATATAGCAAGAATAAAATTACAAAAAAGAAAAAAGCGGCGCCACTAAAGAAGGAGTTAACAAGGTTTCTTTGTATTCCCTCTATAAGTTTCCATCCCACATGAATTATTATTTGATTGTATTTCCCCACTCACTATTATATGTAATACCTGTTACGTATGACTTTTGACAGTCACTGTAAGTATGGGTAATAAGATTAGGAAGACGTTTAGAGGTACGCTTCTATCTTGGTTTAGCTGTTGACTCTATATAAGGCTGACTGAAGGTGTCGATGGCTTTAAGAGATGTAGATATATGTTTTCGTTAAAGGTTGATTGAAGATAGGTTGATCTCAGCTTTCCGTTCTCTCTGCTCGATGATGATAGATAATTGGTATAATCGCCGCCACCACCTCACTTATACTCTATACATATTATATATAGGTAAAGGGGGAAAATAAAGATATATGGTCCAAAACCACTTTGATATATATTCAAGTACAAACTGAAATAATATACAGAGTACTAAACTTAAGTAAGTGAGATAGTCTTCCCTATATTGAGAGGGAACTCTAAAAGGCGTCTTGTCTGGCCTAAATAAATAGAATGGTTAAACTCTGGGCAAAAACAAAATAAAAATAATCCCAAGAATAAAATCTTCCCGTATTCTAAATAGAGTATTGAGAATACTCCACGGTAATTAAACGTATGATCTCAACTCGAGAAAATCGGACAAATTAGAATAAAGAGAAAACAATTGAACAGTAAGTAACTCGTTAAAACATGGAAAACACACGACTAAAAATATATCGTGATCCAAAACAAATTAACTAAAATAAACGCTAGGGGAAAAAAAACTTTCAACTTAGGAAAAATCCTCATGAACAAAAAATATTGCCACAATATTAGTGAACGAAAATTCACCGAATTATAAACTACGAATGAGAGCTAAATAGTATCGACCATCGTGTTAACTAAAGAAACATTATAGGCCTACTAGCGAGCGAAAGAAAACAAATTAAGATGGAATGACAAACTCGTAAGAAATTCACAATAGATGTTAAGAAAAATTAAAATCACACTGTACGTACAATAAAGATGTTGAAATGACGCACTTATAAGAAAAACAAGAAAAATTACAAATACCTTCGCACTCGTGAGCGAGAAGAGATACAGAGGTCAATACAGCCAAAACCTTGGAGGCCGCCCGAACGCACTCGTAAATGTATTGTAATTAAAATAATTAATAAGAAATGAACACTAAATTCACTCTAAAACTTCAGATGTATTAATAATGAACATTAAACTTAACCGTTTAGATCAACGCGCGGATTTAAGAAACTTAAGACAAATTAATGAATATTACTGACTTGGGAAATCAACCCTTATAAAGTCTTAAAAAATGTTTATCACTTAGGAATAACAATTTAATTAGGGATACATCTGGAAATTACCGCAACTCGCACACACTTATACATTATGCAAGGGAGAGAGACAGACTGACTGACTCACAAGATGAGTGACTGTCTGTCTGTCTGTCCGTCCACGATCATGGGACGGGTCAGGAGGTCGCGGTATGACATGATCCATATTAGAATACAGATATGAAATGACATGATGAGAAATTGGAGTTTTGACTGAACGACATGATAAATTGACCTTCACGTCACTGACGATTTGACATGTGTTAGAAAACACGCAATATCTAGGAAGACTCATTGTATGAGACATAATTAGCAATTTGAATTTATCTCGCTAGACATGCGGGAAAATTGTTTGACCGTGAAACAAAATAGGTCTATATAGATGAATGATACTCACTCTACACACCTTAGAAGCACTTTAAGTGAGTAGTGAAGATAGCCAATTTTCTATATCAGGAGTGGGGTGAGGTATTGGTGTGGTCGAGGGCAGAGGTCAGCCTCTGTTTATCAACACACGCGCTGAATCTGCTCAGCTGACACAGGCTCCCCTCTCACGAACATTGTCTCCCGGCAGCTGGTAGACTGGTAGATTGGTAGACTGGTAGACTTGTAGAATCTCAAAGTGTAGAAATGGTTTTAGCTTAACCAATTTGTGGTTTGTTGTTGGAAATTAACAGAGATAATTTGAACAGGAACTCGATCAGGAAACAATAAATACTGAGCTGCTAGATGATTTGTATTGTAGACCGGATATCACTGGATCAAATTGTAGACAATGGTAGAATGTTAGACCGGAACTGGAACACCGGAAATTGGTAGAATAGTCGAATGGTAGAATGGTCTTCGAAGGAACGTGGTGTAAACCGCCTCAAATAATAAAATATTAATGAGGACCACCGATGCCTACCATGTTACGTATGACATTTGACAGTCACTGTAAGTATGGGTAATAAGATTTGGAAGGCGTTTAGAGGTACGCTTCTATCTTGGTTTAGCTGTTGACTCTATATAAGGCTGACTGAAGGTGTCGATGGCCTTAAGTTAAGGGGAGGTCTTTAGTTTGTTCCTTAGACCTCCATCAAGCTTATAATTACAGCCCCTAGACCCCTTTTCAAGATAAATTTATACATTTTTCGGTAGAAAAATGTCCAGGCCGAAGGCCGCTTCCTCTTAAATTACAGACTCGCTATCGCTCGTCAGGCAGAAATCGACAGCTAAAAGGCACGCAAGGTCTTAAAAGTGACATAAATGAGGCGAAAGTTCTTAACACCTTACGAGCGGCCTATGCGGTTTATTTATATGTACCGCCCAGCGGGGTGTTTTTAGCCAAAATAGGGCTGTTTACGTGATCATTTTCATGCCTAAATAAGACCCAGAACGTAAAACAAGTACCTATCCCTGAAAGGGCATAAACAGAGCTTTCGAATGACACCATAACGATCCTTTTATGATGGCTAGTTTTCTTGCAATAACCGTGCAACGCGAGTGCAAAAAGCATGTAATTAGGCACTTTCCCCATACAATTCCTTATATAGCGAGTGAGAGAGGGAGGAGGGAGCTGGGATTCGTGTCAGTATGTTCGCCGCGGTGGTCTGGAGCAGTCATACGCTCGCTACTCTCCTGCCACCACTTGTCTCTCTCTCTCAGCAACATTACGTGCTGAAATTGCCACTCGACCTATGTCGAGCGCCGCCACATAGTCCAGCTTTATTTAACTCGACTTATGTGGTGAGCCGCTAATTAAGGGTTAAAATCGCCAAACTAATGGGGTGAACGTCTTACAATCTCAAAAGCAATGGGGCTAAACATGAGGGAGAAAGGGGTCAATATAAAAGTCCCTCAAGTGAAGATCTCCCCTTAAGAGATGTAGATATATGTTTTCTTTAAAGGTTGATTGAAGATAGGTTGATCTCAGCTTTCCGTTCTCTCTGCTCGATGATGATAGATAATTGGGATAATCGCCGCCACCACCCCACTTATACTCTATACATATTATATATAGGTAAAGGGGGAAAATAAAGATATATGGTCCAAAACCACTTTGATATATATTCAAGTACAAACTGAAATAATATACAGAGTACTAAACTTAAGTAAGTGAGATAGTCTTCCCTATATTGAGAGGGAACTCTAAAAGGCGTCTTGTCTGGCCTGTGGTTAAAATCTATCTGTCGTCCAAACTCCTCCCTACCTCTTAGCTCTGCTGCTCTGCCACACCACTTAGAATGATGGAAATTTACCAAGACCCCTTCTATCACATGGTTACAGTGTGGAGAGGTATCAGGAGTGCTGAGGTAAGCTTTAAAGGGTGTAAGTAGGAAATTGACTCATAACATTCTGACCAAGGAGTTACAATGGATAACCTCGAGATTGTACAGTTGCCTTCATTAGATCAATCATAGAAGTATATTAGCTTAAAATTATATGATAGATGGTTATAATGATTGCATAGTAAATAGTATAATCTTGAGATGTAATATACCTGACATATGTGCAATAGGCATGGTGTCTCGCTCTAATCTACAATATTTATAATATAGGTCTCAACTTCTAATCAAGCATCTATACACTCACACACACTCTCGCTATTTTTGTTCTCTCTCTCTCTCTCAAACATTATTAGTTATACACGAGCATAACCATACATATAAACACACACACATATGGACAAACACACACTCACAAACATTCATTCAGACATACATAATTATAAATCACACTGACATCAATAAGTACATAAGCAAACATTCGTACTTGACTATGCTATGAAAATGTTTCTCAATTATCTATCTATTACTCTCTGAACTGATTTTGAAGATAATTATAAAACAGCTCGGATGTCCTGATTTGACACCCTTGGTCCCATACGATGAGTGTAGGGCAATGACTCCAAGATCTTTTCACGCTGTAGTGTTTTCAATAACTTCTCACAGTCATGTCATAGAAATATTATTGCTCTTGCCAGTACAATAGATTAGTAGTGTATGTACTGAATATTTTCTAAAGGTGTATTTGTTTGTGGTACGTATTTTGGTGTGTAGCTATTTGTAGTAATTACACGCTATTTATAGGAGACTGGTGGTGACAAGCAGGTAGTGAACGCATACTTTTGGTCGCCTTCCAGACTTATATCCCCTCCAAACATATTTTAATCTACAAACAACAAACTATGTCCAGAGATTAAATACAGAAAACATGCTGGTGAAGAGGATGAGAGAGATATATGTGACCACAATCTGCTATATAATGTGTGTCATGAGTAGTTGAATAATGTATCCTAGTAAAAATAAAACGCAATACGGGAAATTTTAATCACAGTTTCCTGGACATCTACAATATATTTATAAATTACAAACTTTTGTTCACACAACGTCATAACTATGATAATTATGTTATGCATAACTGTGATTTGTTATCATTGCAGTAATGAAGGACAAGTAGACCCTCGGAAGCACTGTCGCGTTGCATGAAAATGAGTGTAGGTCCTGGTGAGCTGAGTACTTTGAGTAGATGTACATCCCCTAGTGGAAAAATTCAACCAGTAAATGAACAGCCATCTGTTCTTGATCCTCCAATCAGCAAAGACCATCCTTCCCTCGCTGAGGTAAGGAACGCCGTGGCTAGGCTGAAGGGTAGAAAGGCTCGTGGTATAAGTGGCATTTCTGGAGAACAACTGAAAGCCGGGGGTGAAGTAATGATATATGGGCTATAAGCAGTCCTGTATGCTGTCTGCCAACTGGTACCATTCCCCTTGACAGAAAGAGGCTTAGACATCCCTATCTGGCAAGGGAAAGGACATTGATAGGACTGCAACATCTACTGTGGTGTTTCACTGCTCAGTGTGCCAGGCAAGGTTTGTATTCATATAATACTGAACCAAATTTGGAATCACCTGACAAAAGAACAGAGACCTGAGCAATTTGATTTCCCACCCAAGTTGTCAACGTTTGCCTGAATCATGGCATTCAAGGTCCTTGTGGAATGTGAAACTGTATGCAGTTTATGTCAATCTCAAATAAGGCTTTTGCCTCCGCATCGGGAGACACAGCAGGAGCTTCTCCTACTCAGGGGGATATCAACAGCAGTTATTGATCTGGTGTGTGGATCGTATGTAGGAACAGAGAGTGCTGTCAAGTGTGGTCAGCAATCTTCCCCTTCTTCCCTGTGAACTCACAAGTAAGAAAGGGATGAGTGCTTGCACCCTCACATTTCAACACTTTAATGGACTAGATACTGGGCCAGACAGTGAGTCGTAGTCAATGCGGATGATCGGTCGTCAATATCAGGATCATTGATCTTGACCTGGCTGCTGATGCAGTGTTCTTGCCTGAGTAAGCTCAAGATTCTAGCTTGCAAGACACTACATGAGGTGTCGGAGCCTCTGGGTCTAAAGATCTCTTGGACTAAGACTAAAGTTCAAGTTTTGGTGAATTGTTGGGAGAAGCAGTCCAGTATGTACAAGTATGTGGTAAACACATAGAGGCCCTGGATATCTTTACTTATATTGGTAGTGAGTCCATAACAGTGGTGGCTCAGGTAACGATGATGTTTTTCATCGCAGCCTAGCATATGGGGTTATGGATTCTCTCCATACGAGTTTATGGTGATGGGATACGTGTGCAGAAGGACTAAACACGGGTGTTTCCTGTCTTTCTTTTACGATTGCGGGACATGGATATGCAACATTGATTGGAGAGATACATCAACTCCTTTGGTACCAAGTGTCTATGCATGCTTATGGGGTACCGGGAATGACCACACATCTTACCATCGCATACTATCAGAAAACTGATTTGAGACTTATTGAGTGCATGGTCCATGAGTGCCAGCTTCGGCTATACGATCACATGGCCCGCCTCCCGGAAGCCAATCCTGCTCATGTGGTGGTTTTGGTGGGTGAGAACTCTGATTGGAGTAGACCATAGAAACGACCACATTATTCATGATTAAGGAAAGTTGATCATTCATGGTCGGGAGTTACTTGGGGTGGATCAAGTCATTCTTGGAAATTAACCCCTACAGTCTATTTGTCAACCATATTAATTTTGTATGATTGTCCTCCTCTTACAATGTGTATATGGTGTTCCTCTCTTAATCTGTAATGTGTAAATGTATCTATTTTGTTTCATAATTTAAATTTTTCTTGTTTTCCGATTCTCAGTAATAATATCTTCCTCACCTATCCTCTGTATTAAATACCATCTAGTAAGAGCGAACACCCATTTTTCCTTTGGATGCCATTTTTTAGCTATAATTGTAAAATAATGTGGCATTTTAATTTTCATCATATAAACTAAACTATATATTCGACACCAGTATCGTACATTTTTTGTAATGGGTGTGTACATATGGGAGTGTAAACAGAGGCTAATGATACTGGTTCACCAATACAGCGGATTACAAATATCCTTCTCTAGTACTTACTGTAGCTGCTAGTGTTTGTGTGTATGGCATCAAGCTACGTGACCACGAGTCGGAGCGCGTGGTGGGGGATGGAATCTGATTCCAAATGAAGCCACTATTGTTAAGCTCTTCGGTGGCCTAGTGGTTAAGATGTTGGAGTGCTGCACTACTAGCCTGGGTTCGAGCTCTAGCTGGGTCATATCACAGAAATATTCAATTACAGGATCTCTCTTCTGTATCGTCTTTTACAGTCCATTCTCTCCTCGTTAAATGTATATATATATTTTTGTTGTTTTGCTTTTTATTCCAATCCTGCCATTTACCATTCTCTCATGATCTTCTTCTCATACCGAGTCTCGCTTTACCATCTCTCTTGTCCTTTTCTTTCTCCAACCCTTGATTTTATATTTCTTCTCTTGCTGGTCTTCTAATCCGTGTGTATATTGTGTTCTACATTGTATTTCAGTCATTAATTTGATCAAACTCAAAATTTACACATGTTCTTATTCGTCTTATATTTTCTCAGTCTATTATGGAATAATGGAATAGGAGGGTCGTTGTTGGGATGGATTAGGTCATGGCTAATTGGTAGGAAACAGAGAGTCAGCATAAATGGTACCAAGTCAGAGTGGGGAGCAGTCATAAGTGGTGTCCCCCAGGGATCGGTATTAGGTCCCCTGTTGTTTCTTATATACATAAATGACCTAGATTTAGGTATAACTAGTAGGATAAGTAAATTCGCAGACGATACTAAAATGGGGAGATCAATTGATTCAGATAGCGATATAGAGTGCCTCCAAAGAGATCTAGATACCTTACATGAATGGTCAGTAAATTGGCAGATGAAGTTTAACATTGACAAATGCAAGGTATTAAAGATAGGGAAGATGCAAACAAATGTTAAATATAAACTAGCTAATTTAGAATTAGAAAATTCAGACTGCGAGAAAGATCTAGGTGTGTTTGTTAGCAATGATTTGAAGCCTAGAAAACAGTGTATAAACGTTCGTAATAAGGCAAACAGGATTCTCGGGTTCATCTCTAGGAGTGTGAGTAACAGAACTGCTGATGTTATCTTAAAACTTTACTTGTCATTAGTGAGACCCCATATGGATTATGCTGTCCAATTTTGGTGTCCTTATTACAGAATGGACATAGATTCATTGGAGAGAATTCAGCGTAGAATGACAAAAATGATCCATAATATTAGAAATTTTCCGTATGAAGAAAGGTTGAAGAAATTAGGTTTACATTCGTTAGAGAGACGCAGAGTTAGAGGGTATATGATAGAAGTGTTCAAGTGGGTTAGTGGGATTAACAAAGGGGACATGACAAATGTACTAAAGCTCAGTGATAGCGAAAGAACTCGTACCAATGGTTTCAAATTAGATAAATTTCGTTTCAGAAAAGATATAGGAAAATATTGGTTTGGTAACAGAGTTGTAGATGGGTGGAATAGGCTACCAAGTGATATAGTGGGATCAAGAACGATAGGGAGCTTTAAGAAAAAATTGGATAAGCATATGGACGAGAAGGGTTGGGTGTGAAGGGGGATCAGCCGGGTTGGGCCAATCAGCGCTCTGCAGACCCCCGTAATCCTGCGTTAATCTCTGACCGGTTTGGTAGGATGATCCTCAGGGTATTGGAGTGTTGAGCCTATAATTGGGCTTTGTAATTGGGGTTGTGTGGGACAGGGATCTGCCTTGCTTGGGCCAATCGGCTTTCTGCAGACTCCCATTTTCTTATGTTCTTATGTTATGTTCTTATGATATTATGTCCTACTATATATATATTTTTTTTTTTATATCTCGTAAGCATGATTTTATTGATGATTCTCATTTATTTGTTCGTCTGTTTTTTACCTTTACATTTCCATACCGTTTTGTTTTCGTGTGTACCCTCTTCTTTTTCGATGTTTCTACTATTTTAATCACCTTGTCTCTCTTCTGTTAAATTATGTATTTCTACAATTCGAAACACTTCCCAAGCAACTCATACCACAGGACGATGCCTACTGTTGTTATGATGGCAAAGGCCTTTTGTGCCATTGTATGGTTTAGGTTCCAGAGAGGAATCGGTAATGGTATCAAACAGGGAGAAGTTCTACATTTAAAATGTTTCTCTTTCGTTTGTTCTTATCTTACTATTACTTCTCTTTCTCATGTTTGTCTGTCTCTTATTGGAGTTTTAAGTTTACTTGTTTCCTCTAGTAATCTCGCTTCTCTTTGGCTATCTTTATTAATACATTATATTACATTATAATATATTATATTATATAATTATATTTTATATATTACATATTATATATACTGTATACATTATACTGTACAGTATATATATATATATATATATACCCGGTATATATATTATATTATACAATGTTATGCTCTATCTATGTTTTCTCCATTGTGTATCGTCCCTTTCATCATATTTTAATGAGAAAGCTACATTTATGCTCTATTAATTCAAAATATGGTTCATGATTCGAACTGAGAACATGTTCTTTGTCTTTGCTTTTTTTCACGTCTGGACTCCCCTTTTGTCTCGGCCACTTAGGGTGGGAAAGTTTTTTTTTTTTTTTTATCAGATGGACCAAGTGCCTTCCAGCAGTGCTATACAGCTGGATAGAACAATCGATGGGATTTGGTGGCATCAGAGGTAGGGTATCTTGATTTTCACTGCTGTGGCAGTTGCCATATCGTCAACACTAAACATCTGAGGGAATCTTGTCTTTTATCGATAATCTTGGACTAGTCTTGAATGTCTAATTGAGAGTGGAACCATTTATTATTGTAACTTCTGTTACGCTGGCCAGCTTGCCAGAATGCATTCGTAACTCGCTAGCACTCGCCAGGGCAGTGAAACGGGCTAGAATAATCGTAGAACGATGTTCTTTCTTTCATAGTGTTCATGTTGTCACAGACAGATCAGTGGTGATCTTTATTCTTGTCTGTGACACTTGGAAGTATTTTATATCATTGATAGAATATAAGATATGTTGTGTGAAGTTGCAGGGAGAAAGAGAGCGAGCAGCGTGGTGGTATTATGTGCGTCTGTATGTACGTGCGCCTCCCTCGCTCGGAGGAGTTTCCCACACTCGTGATTGGCCGGCGGGCCTGGCGCGTCATATGACGCCTGCTCCTCATGATGTAGTCGTCTGTGATTGGGTGCCGCTGCCTTTGTTAGTGCTGGGGGGCTCCTGCCCGCATTTCTCCTGCAGAGCTTGGCATAGCGTGCTTGGTCCTACATGTCCTTTGCAATCTGTCCCCAATATAACCCCCTATACTACTGTTTCACTCTCTGAACTTCTTCTTTTCCAATACTTCCTCTCTTTATTCAATTACTTATCCCTTCTGGTTCTGCATACGACTTCCATAGTCGGCCAGTCGTATTACCAGCACCAGCTCTCATATTTATGTTTTGCACTAGCTTTAGGGATTATTAGAGTCATAGTCATATGGTAGCCTAGTGTTGGGGTGCTTCTAATTATTGAGCTGTTCTTTCCTATTATTTAATGCTAGACAGTGGAAGGTATCTTTGGTCGTTGTCTGAGTTATGTATGTGGCAAGTCAGAGCCTGTACAATATCGACGAAGCTAGGTAGCCTGTAACCCTTGTGCATATTTTTCCTTTGCGAGTGTAGCAGTATACAGGTGAAGGGCTTTTGCCTACTCTTACCTGTATGCTTGCTACCTCATTGTGTTGACCTTTGTGGAGCGCCAGGGTAAGACCAGATACTTGAGATCTGGACTTACCAAGAGAGCCTCCAAGTCACTTAACGTAACATAAGGGAAATCTGTTCAAGGGGAGACAGTAGGCTACGAGCATGCTTGTGCTCTGCCTAGTTTCCTAGTACCCTTTATGCCACTGCTAGACTTTATTGGTGAGAAAGACAGCATTGTGTTTATTAACTTTAATTGTGTATGTTTTAGGAATTATTCACGCCTTATTTTAGCCTACGTTGATGCATAGTGCACAACCCAGTTTGGCTGTTACGTTGGCTAAGGAAGTACTGTTTTGAGTGGCGATTATTAGTGCTGTTACAGAGTTGTTGCACTCCCTTGTTTCATATATAATTATGTATCCTACTTTTTGGTGTATTTAAGATACACGCTTTGGTGTCCTGCCCCTGCATTATTTCTGTTCTATATTAACGAGCATCTTAGAGCATCAGACGTTTTCAGAAGATTCTTTATCTGATTGCTGTAGGACTAGACTTCCAGTGTTTTCATAGAGCATTGTAGAGTTTATTGGTGAGTACAGACTCACACTAAAGTTAACGTAAGCATATACTCCTTTATTAAATCTTGTTATAGTTTATTCAAGCATTGTTAGTACTGAAGAGTATTTTATTAACGTAAAGTACTCCTGTTGTGAGTAGGCTTTGCCGTCACCGGAAAGCCTTTGTAGAAGTGCACTAAAACCCAGTTAATTGATACCCCGTTATCCAGTAGATTAACTCTGGAGGGTTTTAAGTGTTTTGTTCACCGGCGTAATAGTTCGAGGGTTTGGAATTAGCGTACCGTTGTTGCAGATATAGCCTATCATCTAGTCCATTCTTAAGTGCCCTTGTTTATTTCGTAGTGCCGGTCGTAACAAATGGCGCCCTTAGACCAGTATATAGTGAACTGAATATTTCAGTTTTTTTTGGAGAAATCTTATTGCCATATGGGGTTGAATTTATTTCTCGCATTGTTGGCAGTGGACATTGTTTTGAGGATATATAGAACTTGTTGGAGTTTATTGGTGACCTAGTATTGCACTCAAGAACATCTTTGAATATTTTTGGTGAATATAGCTACGCGAGAGTTTGGCTAGTTTTGTCTTGACTTGAGATTTTTTGTTGTTGACTCCATCATGTCACTGGACGGTCTGAGAATAGTGAGGGCACAGTGCGAGAGACAGGCGAGGAGGTGGAGAAGGTGGAGTTGTTTAACGGCGTTCGGGTGGTGAACAATGAGGAGGATGCTCGGATTATTTTGGAGGAGCCTGTGTCGGCGGAACGTGTGTCGGGGTTAGACCGGTACGGACTGCAGTGTGTAGCCACGGTCTTAGGGTTTTCCGGTACTAGCGGTTTGTCGAGAGGTGAGCTGGTTACCTGTGTGCTGGGTGGGGTGCATGGGGGTTCGGGTGGAGCGGGAGCTGGGGCACCTTCGTCCCAGCCCCCATTCCACTCAACTCCTATCATGGCGCCCCCTCGGGTTCCGGGGCCGAGTACGTTCCCACAGGCCGATGCCCGCTGGCGGTTGGATATGCCTCTAAGTGACTCACGGGGTGGGTCCCCGGTAGTAGCACTCACTCCTCAAGGTTTGTCTCCCGAGATGTTGCTTCAGCTCGAGCTCGCCAAACTTGAGCATGAGCAGCGGAAGCATGAGGCTGAGCTCGAGCAGCGAAAGCATGAGGCTGAGCTCAGGCAGCAGCAGCAGCAGCATGAGGCTGAGCTCATGCAGCGAGAGGCTGAGCTCAAGTTTGAGTCTGCAAGGTATTGTGGCGATATTGACCTAGAGAAAACTCGTGTAGAGGTGACGAGGAACCGGGTCGTCCAGGGGGGTCGAGCCCATGACCAGTCCCTGTCGCATCTACTAAAGTTGGTTCCAGTGTTCGATGAGTTAGGAGTTGCAGAATTCTTTCTACATTTTGAGAAAAAATGCCGGGAGCACCAATGGCCCGAGGAGAAGTGGGCAGCCCTTGTTTCTTCACGATTGACGGGGAAAGCACTCAAGGCATACGATGCTTTGCCCCTAGATTCCTGTGTGAATTATGAGTTGTTGAAAGAGGCTGTCCTGAGGGCGTATGAGCTACAGCCAGACACCTATAGGCTGAAGTTTAGGGCGGTTCCAAAAAGAAAGGAGAGTACTTTCCAGGAACACGCTAGAGAGCTGTCAGATGCACTTGAAAATTGGTTGAGGTCGGAGAAGGCAAATACTTTTGATGCAGTAAAGCAATTAGTGTTGCTAGAACAATTTTTTAAGTGTACTGGCAGTGACTTGACTCTTAACCTGAAAGAAAAGCGACCGAAAACTCTGCAGGAGGCGGCTGAGCTGGCTGACCTCAGGTTGTCATTGATTCGTGGGTGCGGGTCTGCACAGAGAGCTGAGGCAGGTAACAAGGGGCGTACCACTCCACCCCCCCGAATTAATGACACAAATAATTATCCATTTAAGAGTACTGTTGCCAATTATGATCCCAAGTCGAAACCCTTCCCGTTAAAGAAAGGCCAGGGCCCTTACCCACCTCAGGGGAAGGCCAAGAGTGAAGTGGAATGTTTCAAGTGTCATAAGAAGGGGCATATTGTGCGCTCATGTCCGAGCGCACCGCCTACAGCAGTGATGTCACTAGTTCTTTGAGGTCTTCCGCGTTTGCCCGGGGTAAACAGTCGGTTGCGAAGTCATCGCCGGTGCAGAAGCAGCAGGAGGGCTCGTCACCCGTCTATGATGTTTTTTGTGGTCATAGGGGGCACGGCACTATGAGGTGGGCTGGTGTGGAGCATAGGCTTGAGTTGCTGCGTGATACGGGCGCTTCCCAGACACTTGTCAAGAATTTCACTGGCAAGCCTATTAACGCGGCTCGGGTTGTAGTGGTTCAAGGCATCAATGCTACGCGGTCTTACCCGCTGGTCAGAGTAGAGCTTGAGGTGGACGGTGTGACACGGGAGTTGGATGTGGGTGTGGTGGAGAAATTGCCAGTTGAGGGGGTCGACCTCCTTCTCGGCAATGACTTTGCGGTGCCCACTTCCGAGGTTCCACCCTTAGTCGTTGCCGAGAGGGTGGCCGACATGAGTAGGGAGGGGCAAGAGTGGCTCAAGAGGTGCCAGATGCCGCAGATGGCGTGTGCGGTCACCAGGTCTCAGTCCACTCAGGTGTCACAGCCTAATACCCAAGTTATAGACCAGCGGAGGAAGGGTCGGAAGGAGAAAGTCAAGGCTGGTCGGGTTGAGAGTTTGGATCCAGCGACACTCCTTGGTGACTCGGTACTTGCACCCATTATGAGGTCCAGAGTGGCCCCAGAACCTGTCCCCCCTAGTGACATGGTAGGGCGTGATAGCACTCCGCGACAGAAACGTTCCCAGGCGAAGCAGGCAAGGCTTGAGCAGCCTAGTATTGGGGGTGGCCACAAGTTGCTTCAGGAGCATTTAGATCGGTTGGCACCCTCGGATATATGTCGGTTGCAAGTAGAAGATCCTGGGCTTGAGAGTTGTGGGAACGGGGCTATTGAACTCGACGAGGACGGGGATGCAAAGCTGGGAGATTTTTTTCAAGTTGGGGGGATCCTGTACCGCCGTTTTTTGGATCCCAGACGTAGTTGGGATAGTGGGGCAAGAGTGGTTGACCAGTTGATGGTCCCTGAGAAGTGTCGTGATAGCCTGTTGCGGTTGGCGCACGATGTTCCGTTGGCAGGTCACTTGGGTGTGAGAAAAACGTTGGCCTCGTTATCTAGGTTGTTCTGGTGGCCAGGCATTAAAGCCCAAGTTTCGGCCTGGGTGGCGATGTGTGGTACCTGCCAGAGGGTGGGAAAGCCGAATCAGAGCATACCTAAGGCTCCGTTGCACCCAGTGCCTGCTATTTGTCCTCCCTTCAGCAAGGTTATCATCGACATGGTAGGCCCTCTGCCTCCCACTAGTGCAGGTAACAGGTTTTTGCTAACCATCATGGACGTCTCCACTCGCTACCCTGATGCATACCCTATGAGAAATGGCAAATCTAAAACTTTTGTGCGAAACTTGCTGTTGTATTGCTCGAGATACGGGTACCCGCAGGAGATTCAGTCGGACCAAGGGTCGAATTTCACGTCCACACTCTTTAAACGGACCATGCAGCAGCATGGGATCAATACGGTTGTCTCTTCAGCTTATCACCCAGAGAGTCAAGGGGTGTTGGAAAGATGGCATTCCACTTTGAAAAGCATGTTGCGGTGCTACTGTTTGGAGAACGGCAAGGATTGGGACCTGGGGTTTCCGTACGTTTTGTTTGCGGCAAGAGAAGTACCTGGGGAGAGCCTTGGGTTTAGCCCCAACGAGTTAGTTTTCGGGCATCAGGTTAGAGGTCCTCTGAGCATGGTGAGAGAGATCTGGGAAGGGACTGTGCCGCCATGTTCTCTAATTAAGTATGTCCTCGAGAGTAGGGACAGGATGCTGAAGATCCTGGAGTTGGCAGGGAGAAATTTGGTAGATAATCAGGCCTTGATGAAGGATCGGTATGACATCAAAGCAAAGCTCCGGGAGTTTGCGGTAGAACAGGAGGTTTTGGTCTTATTGCCCTTAGTAGGCCATCCCCTGTCGGCTAAGTTTGTCGGTCCTTACAAGGTCGTGCGGAAGTTGTCTGGCCTAGATTACCTTGTGGCTACTCCGGATAGGCGGAAGAAAAATCAGCTCTGTCACGTGAACTTGTTAAAAGAGTTTGTGAGGCGCCCACCTGGGCAGCCTACTTTCCCTGTGTTGGTCTGCAGCGGCCAAGGTGGAGAAGGAGAGGGGGACCGTGAGGCACAGGTAGAGGAGAGTTGGGATTGTCATGTCTCGGTGGATCAGTGGGCGGGGAACACGAACCAGGTGGCTGAGGAAGCGCTAGAGCACCTGCCTGAGCAACAGCGTGCAGCGATCCAGCACCTCTTCCGTTCATACCCCACTGTGTTTGCCGAGCACCCAGGCCTCACAACTCATGCGGTGCATGATGTGGACGTTGGAGACCACCCCCCCTTTAAATCAGTGCCCTATCGTGTACCTCCCATTAAACTTCCGGTTCTCCGAGCGGAGTTAGGGTACATGTTGGAGAGGGGGCTGATAGAAAAAGGGGCGGTTAGGTGGACCTCTCCCGTCACTCTGCAGCCTAAACCAGACGGCAAGGTCAGGTTTTGCATTGACTTCAGCCGGTTGAACGGCTTAACCCCCACCAATGCCTACCTTCTTCCCCGCGTAGATGACAGTGTTGACAAGATCGGGTGTGCTCGTTACCTCACCAAGGTGGATCTTGTCAAGGGTTACTGGCAGGTGCCGTTGTCTGAGCGGGCGAAGCAGGTGTGCGGGTTTGAGGTGGATGGGAACACTTACCGTTGCAACGTTATGCCGTATGGGCTGAAGAATGCACCTGCAACTTTCCAATGCCTGATGAACGAGTTAGTGGCGGAGATCCCTAACTGCACCGTTTATCTAGGTGATGTGATTATCTACGATGATGACTTTGAAAGCCATTGCGAGCACATCAGGGCACTGTTCAGGAAGCTGAGTGAGGCTCGTTTGGTGGTCAATCTGGGCAAATGTGATTTTGTTCGGGCAACTGTGCAGTATCTGGGGTTTGTGGTAGGGTTAGGCCAGGTGTGCCCCCCTCTTACCAAGATACAGGCTATCAACCAGTTCCCCAGGCCGACCACCAAACGACAGATCATGAGGTTCTTGGGCATGATTGGGTATTACCGCAGATTCATCCGCGGATACTCCTCGGTGTTGGCTCAATAAAATAAAAATCTACACAACACTTCCCCAAAATAAGTGCAGTATATTACAGCAAGAATCTAAGACACTCTGAGCTGTTGTCTTAGTAGGCTAGGCTCGGTGAAGCTTGCTCGTTGAGCGTGATATAATTATTATTATGCTATTATTTTGGGGAAGTGTTGTGTAGATTTTTTTTATATAATGAAGTGTTTTATGTTTGTGATTGTGCCTTGTTGTCACAACTTGGGAGAGTAGCTGGGTGATGCGGGGTTGGTGGGCATTCTGTCTGGTCAGATGTGAAGTTCACCTAAGGCTGAAACGTCCCACATCTTGGGCGGGGTGTTACGCTGGCCAGCTTGCCAGAATGCACTCGTAACTCGCTAGCGCTCGCCAGGGCAGTGAAACGTGCTACAATAATCGTAGAACGATGTTCTTTCTTTCATTGTGTTCATGTTGTCACAGACAGATCAGTGGTGATCTTTATTCTTGTCTGTGACACTTGGAAGTATTTTATATCATTGATAGAATATAAGATATGTTGTGTGAAGTTGTAGGGAGAAAGAGAGCGAGCAGCGTGGTGGTATTATGTGCACCTCCCTCGCTCGGAGGAGTTTCCCACACTCGTGATTGGCCGGCGGGCCTGGCGCGTCATATGACGCCTGCTCCTCATGACGTAGTCGTCTGTGATTGGGTGCCGCTGCCTTTGTTAGTGCTGGGGGGCTCCTGCCCGCGTTTCTCCTGCAGGGCTTGGCATAGCGTGCTTGGTCCTACATGTCCTTTGCAATCTGTCCCCAATATAACCCTCTATACTACTGTTTCACTCTCTAAACTTCTTCTTTTCCAATACTTCCTCTCTTTATTCAATTACTTATCCCTTCTGGTTCTGCATACGGCTTCCATAGTCGGCCAGTCGTATATCCAGCACCAGCTCTCACATTTATGTTTTGCACTAGCTTTAGGGATTATTAGAGTCATAGTCATATGGTAGCCTAGTGTTGGGGTGCTTCTAATTATTGAGCTGTTCTTTCCTATTATTTAATGCTAGACAGTGGAAGGTATCTTTGGTCGAGTTATGTATGTGGCAAGTCAGAGCCTGTACAACATCGACGAAGCTAGGTAGCCTGTAACCCTTGTGCATATTTTTCCTTTGCGAGTGTAGCAGTATACAGGTGAAGGGCTTTTGCCTACTCTTACCTGTATGTTTGCTACCTCATTGTGTTGACCTTTGTGGAGCGCCAGGGTAAGACCAGATACTTGAGATCTGGACTTACCAAGAGAGCCTCCAAGTCACTTAACGTAACATAAGGGAAATCTGTTCAAGGGGAGACAGTAGGCTACGAGCATGCTTGCGCTCTGCCTAGTTGCCTAGTACCTTTTATGCCACTGCTAGACTTTATTAGTGAGAAAGACAGCATTGTGTTTATTAACTTTAATTGTGTATG
Source organism: Paralithodes platypus (assembly GCA_032716605.1). Taxonomy (NCBI): domain Eukaryota; kingdom Metazoa; phylum Arthropoda; class Malacostraca; order Decapoda; family Lithodidae; genus Paralithodes; species Paralithodes platypus. The sequence goes on along the minus strand of CM064533.1, from coordinate 46,035,101 downwards.
TTTTAGGAATTATTCACACCTTATTTTAGCCTAGGTTGATGCATAGTGCACATCCCAGTTTGGCTGTTACGTTGGCTAAGGAAGTACTGTACTGTTTTGAGTGGCGATTATTAGTGCTGTCACAGAGTTGTTGCACTCCCTTGTTTTATATATATGTATCCTACTTATTGGTGTATTTAAGATACACGCTTTGGTGTCCTGCCCCTGCATTATTTCTGTTCTATATTAACGAGCATCTTAGAGCATCAGACGTTTTCAGAAGATTCTTTATCTGATTGCTGTAGGACTGGACTTCCAGTGTTTTCATAGAGCATTGTAGAGTTTATTGGTGAGTACAGACTCACACTAAAGTTAACGTAAGCATATACTCCTTTATTAAATCTTGTTATAGTTTATTCAAGCATTGTTATTACTTAAGAGTATTTTATTAACGTAAAGTACTCCTGTTGTGAGTAGGCTTTGCCGTCACCAGAAAGCCTTTGTAGAAGTGCACTAAAACCCAGTTAATTGATACCCCGTTATCCAGTAGATTAACTCTGGAGGGTTTTAAGTGTTTTGTTCACCGGCGTAATAGTTCGAGGGTTTGGAATTAGCGTACCGTTGTTGCAGATATAGCCTATCATCTAGTCCATTCTTAAGTGCCCTTGTTTATTTCGTAGTGCCGGTCGTAACACTTCACACACACACACACACACGCACGCACAGAGCCTTCTCCTACTACAGCCAGCCTGACAGCCCTACTCCTACAGCCTCTCCATTACCAGAATTAACCATCCTCTTCTTCCCTTGTCTGCTGTTCTCTCGCTTTTCTTGGCATTTTTTTTGCACTCTATTTTTCCGGCTGCCCTAAATTTTGGCCAACAATATATTTTCCTCTTAACCTTTATCTGTTTTTGTCTCGGGAAGTGAAGGAGAGAGATAGAGAGAGAGGTTGACTGATTATTATTTGTATTGTATATATAATTTTATTTACGTTATCTGTTGTTTAGACAGTTTATTATCTGGGGAAGACATACTTCTGGGGTATTGCAGATTAATCTAATTCTAATCCAGAGGACAATTGTTGGAAAGAGGAGAATCTGATTTTGAATAGGTGGTTTGCAAGTCTCACAGTTCTCCCATTTTACATTTCATTCATATTATCTATCATTATGTATCCATTTATATTATTTATCTGACCCTCCCGACACGTCCAAACAATATTATTTATTATTATTATTATATGAGATGCCGAAGTAAAAATCCATGCTGCAGAAACACCAGCGAGATAAATCCACACAAAACACCCGGAGGCACTGGAGAGAGACCACGGCATCTTTAGGAAAAAAACAAAAACATATAGCCTACTGTACTGTACATATACATATATTAAACACAGATAAAATTAATAATAACATATTATGCAGTGGAGGATATCAAATATAAATATAAAACAATATAATAGAATAAAATAAGTTTAAAAATTAGAATTAATGCTGCAAAAAGGCATTAACTCTAGACTTAAAGATGGAGATATGGGCTGAATTGACTAGGTCATTTGGCAACTCATTCCACAAGTCAACCCTGGCCGGCACAAAACACCGTGAAAACTGTGTATTAGAAAAATTAACACGGCTCATGGCAAGATCATTAAGGATGCTTGTGAATCTAGTTGCACGAGCCCGGACATAGGGCCCTGGCAGAACCCCATGTAAGGGATGCTGAGGGTTGTTAAAAACTTTAAATAAAAGACTATAAGGGCACTAAATTTACGTCGATGACACAGATCAAGAGACAAATGAGGTAGAATAAAACTGATAGAATTTAGTGACCTGTCAAACAACTTGAGATGGCAGTCAGCTGCTGACAACCAGACTGGTGAGCAGTACTCGATTTGTGGCAAAATAAAAGCATAAAAAGACTTTATAACTGTGGCGTCACAAGCAAACGTTTTATAACACTTGCGAAGCAGACCAATTTTGGGGGGAAATGGAAGAGGAGAAAGAACGAATATGCTTTTCAAAAGTAAGTTTGGGATCCAGAGTAACTCCTAACAAACGCAGAGTATCCGCATTCTCAATTTGCTCGCCAGAAACTTGTAGATAAGGATGGGGAGGATCCAAGGTACGAAATCTGCTGATGATAATGGAGTGTGTTTTACTAGCATTAAGTTTCATACCCCAAAGTTCACACCATGATGTAATTTTGGCTAAGTCCCTATTCAGAGCAGTAGCAATTTTGTGTCGATCAATCCCTTACATCGGTCTCAGCTGGTAGCACAGACAATGTTTAACCATACCTGACAATATTTTGGAGATGGTGCGGAGACTCTAAGCATCGTAAGAACATATGGCGTGTGTAACTAACCCTTTCTGTACCGGCGACGTGATAGGAGTTTAATTGATTACGTGAGTGCAAAAGTGCTCTTCGATTCACAACTTATTTAGCTTTTAACTATACGAGTCATGGTGAGTAGAGACGTATTTTTACAGCAATGGACTTTAGTTTGATAAACCCATACAGTACCAGGGACGTCATTTGTATCCTATTCTGGCCATTGTTGGACGATTTTATTAAGCTTAAGAAAGACCTCTAGCAATAATAAGGCTTCAAACTATCTCAACCAACCCTTTTAGCTACCACAGATCCTTCCTAAGCTGCATAATATCGTCTAAATATAGCTAGAATATAATATAACACGTCGCTGGTACTCGAAGGGATAAGTCTCTTCTTATGTAGTGTGACATCTACAGGCATAATGTTTTGGGTGACACCAGGTCAATACATTCAGAATAAATGTGACTTCCCATTCTTAATGAGAAAACTATGTTAATAATATTATAAATATATTTGGTATATTGTTACCAAAATATATGAATTTGCAGCTGTATGTTTAGCTACGTGGTGAACTACCCGATCATCTATAAAATCATATCCTGTCAGTTGGCACACACCTATTATGAAATACCTCATCTGTAAAGTATCTCTCAAACTTTGCTTATATTTCCTTCCAAAACTGTTTTCCTCAAATTAATATTTACCAACCTCGCCAACCTTCTTTCCAAGGCTTTCATTTACTCCGTTACTTAGTTTATTGGATAAAAAACACCATATGAGGAAGAGCACTTTATTGACAACGTTTCACAGATAGCTTCATCAGGTTACAGTGATCTGATGAAGCTATCTGTGAAACGTTGTCAATAAAGTGCTCTTCCTCAGATGGTGTTTTCTATCCATTCTGTCTACTTTTCAAGTAACGCTCAACACTTAGTTTATTATTGTACTTTCGTCCACGAAATTTTGGGTCCGGAAACTGTCTCTAGAAATTAGAGGTCGGAAATGTGGAGACAAAGAGGAAGGCTGTTTTTTGTTGTTATAATTACAAGCTCCAGTCTCTCTCTCTCTCTCTCTATTTTTTTCTCTCTCTCTCTATTTCTCTCTCTCGCTCTCTTTCTCTCTCTCTCTTTCTCTCGCTCTCTCTCTCCTTCTTCCTTCTTCTTTTCTATCCTTTCCTTCAACTTTCCTTTTCTATCGGATATGCCATCTCTACTAGAATTAAGTCCTGACCACCTCGTTTGGATCGTAAGGTCTGTGTGGCCAGTGTATCTATGTAAGTATATGTAAGTCTATCTCTCTCTGTGACACACACAAACATATTCGTACACAGGGGCATAATATTATGTACTGTATATATATATATATATATATATCAGTGATGGGTTTGTTCTTGGGGAACCTCAAGTAACAGATGAAGAGGATACACAGGGTAGCAGCAAACAGCATGGTGCAGGATAAAAATGATAAAAATGATCAGGTGGGGGGGGGGCCAGTACTTTATTTAGCAGTCAGACAAACGTTTCGACACTCGTGTGTCATCTTCAGTGTTCTAGAAAATAATAATAAAACATATAGCAAATATTTAAAAATAAAATCGCGAAAAGCGAGTATATTATAACTAAATATGTAGCCTCAACATAGCTACACTGGGTTTAATGTAGCCTCAACATAGCTACACTGGGAATATTTAATGTAGCCTCAACATAGCTACACTGGGAAATATTTAATGTAGCCTCAACATAGCTACACTGGGAAATATTTAATGTAGCCTCAACATAGCTACACTGGGAAATATTTAATGTAGCCTCAACATAGCTACACTGGGAAATATTTAATGTAGCCTCAACAAAGCTACACTGGGAAATATTTAATGTAGCCTCAACATAGCTACACTGGGAAATATTTAATGTAGCCTCAACATAGCTACACTGGGAAATATTTAATCACAATGGATATGTAGAGGGGCTGCCGAAAGGCAGTTATTAAGGGGGGTCTTTCTTTAAAAATATATAGAGACTCTAAAATCCTAAGGTTACCGGTATTACAGGAGTCAAGAATGCTCACCAGTTCAGTGACAGTCAGTGACAGAGAAGGTTGTGTTAATCTGAGCTCCTGCCCGGACCACTTACCAGTGACCTTTAGTGACCATTACACCTACCTGTGTTTGGGGGCAGTGCACTCGTGTTATATAAAAGTGTTATAGCTCAGTTTTTAGCTGTTAGTTTACTTGTTTTTGTTTTTCTGTACTTAGTTTCTTGTTCCTCGCTAAGCTTATTGGGATCATGGCAGGTATGGAGTGCGAGTCTCTAACTGATCTGCATCATCTTATTCTCCAGGTAAGAGAGGAGATGGTTGTGGTGAAGGAAGAGGTCTTGGCTCTAAGGGAGGTTAATGTTAAACTTCAGAGGGAAGTGGATTTGATTAAAGACGAAAATCTAGCTTTCAAGCTTAGCCAAGAGGAAATAAAGTCAAGTAAGGGGAAAAGGGAGGAAGTTGATGAAAAATTGTATTCATGGCAGGTTGTTAAAAATACGGGTGGGAAAGTCACACTCAAGAAGCAGGATAGTAGAATAGGTATGAGTGTGACAAATACATTCTCTCCTTTGCGAGACGAATGTGAGGGAAAAGATAGTCAGGATAAGGGAGGGATAACCGAAGTGCCTGCCGCCGACTCAGCTCCAACCTCTGACGCTGTGCTACCTACCACCACCACTACCCCCACCACCACCACCACCAAGGGACCTTCTGCCACCACCGGGGGTTCTCCAACTGCAGCTGCTGGATCCTCCCGAGGGAAAGGTAAGTCTGTGTCCCGAGAAGGTAAGTCTGTGTCGATTGTGGGCGACTCCATGGTAAGACATTTAGTTAGGGCTACCCGCACTAAACTTAGGAAGGTTGTGTGTCTGCCTGGCCATGGAGTTGGGAGGGTTTTAGAGAAGATGGACCACATCTTGGAAGATAGTGGAGATAACCCCATTATCTGTCTCAGTGCCGGGAGTAACGATGTTGGTAAGGGTAGAAGTGAGGAACTGCTGCAGCAGTATCGGGATGTGTTAGATAAAGTTAGGATGAAGGGAGGGATCCCTGTAGTACATTGTATCCTACCCAGAAGAGGAGTTCCCAAGGAATGGACATCCAGGGCGATTGGTGTCAATTGCCGTTTGGAGAAATATTGCAAAGAAAAAGCAATACCATTCATTGATAACTGGGATAGTTTCTATGGGAGAGATGGGATGTACGCAAGGGATGGGGTTCATCTTTCACGGTTAGGGGTTTCTACATTAGCTAGTTCTTTAGATAGGGTGGTTGTGGGGTTTTGAACAGAAATATTGAGAGTGTAAATGAGAGGTTAATTGGAACAATTTTAGCGTCAGGCGGAAAGCGATAAGGATATTCAGTCTCATGCTAAAAATGATGACTATAATGCAAATAATAGTAGTGATGGTGCAACAGAAGATGGAAATGTCGCTAAAAACAAAGGTAAATTAGGTATAAAGAAAAGAAGTAAATTGAGAGTATATTACACAAACTGTAGGAGTCTATGTAACAAAATGAACGAACTTAGAGCCCTTGTTAGCAAAGAAAATATAGACATAATAGCGCTAACTGAAACGTGGATTAATACAGAAACCAGGCATTTTTTAGCAGAATTTGATATACCAGGATATAGTTTGTTTAAATATGACCGAACAAGTAAGAGGGGTGGCGGTATAGCAGTGTTTGTCAGGAGTACATTAAAAAGCTGTATTAAATCAGGTATTAGACTAAATAACGATAATGAAAGTGTTTGGGTAGAGGTTAACGAAGGTAGTGAGACCATAGTTATTGGAGTTATGTATAGACCGCCAAATATGAGTAGAAATGACGGAACGTCATTATGGGAGGAAATTAAAATGGCATCAAGGTTTAGCAATGTGTGCATTATGGGGGATTTTAATTTTCCGAATATAGATTGGCAGCATCAAATAGGAGACTCTGATTCTGAGGAGTTTATAGAGGTAGTACAAGATAGTTTTTTATTTCAATTCATAGATACGCCGACTAGAGGTAATAATATTCTCGATTTAGTTTTCAGTAACAATGAACATATGGTAAATAATGTAGAGATAGGGGACCACCTAGGAAATAGTGACCACAATTCTGTGTATTTTAATATACAATGGAAAGGTAATACCAGAGAGAATACAACATTAATACCTGACTTTAGAAAAGCCAATTATGGTGGGTTAAGACGAGCCCTATTAGCGGACCCTATGGTCAAAAAATTAAGTCGATCCAGGTGTCCAAATGAGTGTACCCCTTCTCAGGCACCTGTCATCTTAAGTCAGGAAGAGACGTCAACCTTGGTAGATACATACGATAATTTTATCAAGTCAGTATTCAATGCACAAAATAAATACATCCCCAAAAGAAAATTTAGATCAACACAGAACCAACCCAAATGGATGAATAATAGACTATTAGATCTTCTAGGACAAAAGAGAGGAATATATAGAAAAATTAGAAAAGGCGAAATTCACCTACTTGCTTACTATCAGAATCTATCAAGACAGGTAAAAAAGGATATTAGGAAAGAAAAAAGAAATTATGAAATTAAGGTTGCCAATGACTCAAAAAATAATCCTAAAGCTTTTTACCAACTATATAAATCCAAGGTTAGAGATGTAATTGGTCCCCTTAAAACTTCGATAGGAGAAATGACAGAAAATGATTTAGAAATGTGCAGTACATTAAATGGTCAATTTCTTTCCGTTTTCACTAATGAAAATTTGGCACAGTTTCCAGAAGTCCGTAAGGTATATAGCGATAGTATAGAAAATAGGTTAAGTACGGTTACTATAAGTAGAAATGATGTGCTTAAGGAAATTGACAGACTGAAACCTCATAAATCGCCTGGTCCTGATGAGGTATATGCTAGAGTATTAAAAGAATGTAGGGATGAGTTAAGTTACCCATTAACATTTTTATTTAACAAGTCATTGGAGACAGGTATAGTTCCAGAAGCTTGGAAGCTTGCAAACGTAGTTCCGATCTTCAAAAAAGGTGACAAATCAATAGCATCCAATTACCGTCCCATTAGTCTTACATCAATCATAGGAAAGCTACTAGAGTCAATTATTGCTAGTAAAATTAGAAACCACTTAGATACATTTAATTTAATAAATTCTTCTCAGCATGGATTCACTCAGGGACGTTCTTGCCTTACTAATTTGCTTAGTTTTTTCTCAGAGGTATATGAAGCAGTAGATAATGACAAGTCATATGATATAATATATTTAGATTTCAGTAAAGCTTTCGACAGAGTCCCCCACGAGAGATTGATGAGAAAGGTTGAGGCGCATGGAATAGGTGGGGCGTTGTTGGGATGGATTAGGTCATGGCTAATTGGTAGGAAGCAGAGAGTCAGCATAAATGGTACGAAGTCAGAATGGGGAGCAGTCAAAAGTGGTGTCCCCCAGGGATCTGTATTAGGTCCTCTGTTGTTTGTTATATACATAAATGACCTTGATTTAGGTATAACTAGTAGGATAAGTAAATTTGCAGACGATACCAAGATGGGGAGAACAATTGATTCAGATAGAGATATAGAGTGCCTCCAAAGGGATCTAGATACCTTACACGAATGGTCAGTAAATTGGCAGATGAAGTTTAACATTGACAAATGCAAGGTATTAAAGATAGGGAAGATGCATACAAATGTTAAATATAAACTAGCTAATGTGGAATTAGAAAACTCGAATTGTGAGAAAGATCTAGGTGTGTTTGTTAGCAATGATTTGAAGCCTAGACAACAGTGTATAAGCGTTCGAAACAAGGCAAACAGGATTCTCGGGTTCATCTCAAGGAGTGTGAGTAACAGAACTGCTGATGTTATCTTAAAACTTAATTGTCATTAGTGAGACCCCATATGGATTATGCTGTTCAATTTTGGTGTCCTTATTACAGAATGGACATAGATTCATTGGAGAGAGTACAACGTAGAATGACAAAAATGATCCATAATATTAGAAATCTTCCGTATAAAGAAAGGTTGAAGAAATTAGGCTTACATTCGTTAGAGAGACGCAGAGTTAGAGGGGATATGATAGAGGTGTTCAAGTGGGTTAGTGGGATTAACAAAGGGGACATGACAAATGTACTAAAGCTCAGTGATAGCGAAAGAACTCGTACCAATGGTTTCAAATTAGATAAATTTCGTTTCAGAAAAGATATAGGCAAATATTGGTTTGGTAACAGAGTTGTAGATGGGTGGAATGGACTACCAAGTGCTATAGTGGGATTAAAAACGATAGGGAGCTTTAAGATAAAATTGGATAAGCATATGGACGAGAAGGGTTGGGTGTGAAGGGGGATCAGCAGGGTTGGGCCAATCAGCGCTCTGCAGACCCCCGTAATCCTGCGTTAATCTCTAACCGTTTTGGTAAGATGATCCTCAGGGTATTAGAGTGTTGAGCCTATAATTGGGCTTTGTAATTGGGGTTGTGTGGGACAGGGATCTGCCTTGCTTAGGCCAATCGGCTTTCTGCAGACTCCCATTTTCTTATGTTCTTATGTTCTTATATATATATATATATATATATATATATATATATATATATATATATATAAGAAAATAGTAACATAACATAGAAATCGGCAGCAGGCCTACTGTGTTGCTTTTATAGAGAAAGCTTGTTATCTTAAACCAATATACAAGTAAGATGATCCTAAAATCGTACGTTATTGTCACAAAAACACACAGGCAAACAGACACACACACACACACACACACACCCATACATACACATACACACACACACACACACACACACACAGTATTCTCCTCCTAATGACCAGTCATTTCCTATCTTATACCCTCCTGTCCCTTACAACCCTCTCCTTTTTCCCTGCTGCTCTCCCTCTCACCGTCCTCCTTTCCTCCTCTCCCTCTTCCTCCTCCTATTCCTCTCACCCTCCCTCTTCCTAACTCACATGAGCCTAAGAATTTCGTATTCAATCGAGTTGCAAACTTGTGGAATGGGCTATCTCCAGATGTTATAAACTCCAGCACCGTTGATTCCTTTAAACATTGCCTAGACAAACGCCTTGCCTTAAATCCAAGACTGACTGCATTTACAAATAAATAAATTTTTCCTCTGTTTTCCTCCGTGACGTTGAGGATCACTACAGGTATAATTAATCATCTAAGATGTTACTCACTTTTCTGCAGAAACAGGAATGATCACTTGTACCTGTATAATGTTCATCATCCAAAGTATCCCCTACTAACATCTTCTAACCATGCCAGGGACATTAGTCCTAGGGCAGTACTTCCCTTTATAATTGTACCTTATCCATTCTAGACTACTGTTGGACACTGAACATCAGTGATTTAGAGGGCAAGCAACCTCGAGGGTTTGTTAGACCTGTTGTTGCTTAACTTCATTTGTATTCCCTCTCCCACCTCCCCTCTCCCACCTTTCTCCCGTTATTATCCCGTGATAGTCCTTCCTTTTCAGTGCTCGCCATCTTGTTTTTTTTATCTCACCCCACCCCCACCTACCTTGTGCCACGATTTTTCTTTCACCCTTTTTGTATTCATTCAACAATTTTCTCTTGGTATATATATGTATTTTTAGTTCATGCAGTGCACTTGTTTTTAGCCTCACTCACAGTCTTAATTTCACGCTCTCACTCTGTCTTTCATTCTCACTCTCACTATACAGAAGGGGAGTTTTGTGAATTATGAAAGAAACTGCATACCTTAATGTGGAACCTTGACTTCTGAAATTGGGCTTAAAACCACTTAGTCGAAGTTTTGAAATAATACATTGTAAAAGGAACTATATGTATTCACCTTTGGCCTTGACCTGTGACCTTGATTGTATATTGACCTTACCGTGTACACTTAACTCATTATTTGTTTTCAATAAATACTTGTTCTCACCTCGATTAATGAACTTTGATTATTTTCATTATATAACTCTCTCTCCATTTAATTTCCACAATTATATCTAGTAATACGGCACATTTAGCTTCAACATTTGTGATTCAATGTATATGACACCATCCACACTGCTCACTTTGACTCTCATAGCCTAGCACACTTGTAAAGCTTTTTCAGGTAATGTTAACATTTATGCAGAACTATATATTCTTGAAAATATTCATTTTAGAGGTAATTTCATTGAATTACGATTTTACTATATTTGTTCAAGAAATATTTTGCTATAATCAAATATATGATTTGTCATGTTCAGTCGAATTTGAACACAGTATAACTTATAATATCAATATTATAATTAGTTCTGCGGTTGACCAAAATTAATAAGAGGGCCATTTCAGGGTTCGCAGTGTTATATTAGTCACTGACAATGAATATAAAATATGATATATTGACTTCAACTGTTTTACTATTTTGCGTTTCATTAGGAATTTCATGACTGTATAAACACATCTGGTTCACTAAATGTGCAATGCAGTTCATAGCTGCATGATTGATTGCATTATTATTTATCGGTGTGTGTGTGTGTGTGTGTGTGTGTGTGTGTGTGTGTGTGTGTGTGTGTGTGTGTGTGTGTGTGTGTGTGTGTGTGTGTGTGTGTGTGTGTGTGTGTTTCCGCACATTAATACAAATATTCTCCTATTGGTTAATGGACAATCACATGTATGATCTCTTGACATATTACCGTCAAGGATTGATAACTTGTTAGACTTCTATTTTGGCGTTTTTTTGTTATTTTTCTTTACATTTTTCGGTTTATATATGTGTAGTTGCCAAGAAATGAAGCTGGTGCACATAATTTGTGGGGTAATGATACCTAATGTTCATGCATATTTATTTATGAGTTAGGTATGTTATGTATTTAAAAGTGTTTCAGATCATACATTCACAATGATAATGTACTTTTCAATAGTTCCAATATAACAGCAAATTATAGGCAGCCATCCATACTATCAGTACCGTGTTATTGGCTTGGTAACTGCACATACAGCATTACTTGACTAATTAATACATGCTAAAAGAGCCTCAGAAATACTTAAAACTAACTCTCTTCATTAATTTTAGATTGTCACAATTCCATTTAAAGACAGTATGTTTTATGTGGCTAATGAAATTAACACAAGTAAATTACATCACCCGTTGTTAGAGTACACATGGTGGGAACATTGGGACACATTTAGTTTTGTATATATTTATTATTATTTGTTTTAGTTGTAGTATTCACAAAATGGGAGTGGGAGATGAAAGGCTTACAAAGAGAATATGTGAGTCAGGTACAAGGGGAGATAGAAGGGCAGGAAGACCCCCATTGAGATTGAGAGACTGTGTAAGAAAGGCTTTGGATGATAGAGGAATGACTATAGATCAGGCAGGGGAAGTGGTGGTGGACAGGAGTGAATGGAGAATGCTTGTGAATAGTTGAGTGAACACGTGGTTATTTGGAGTAAGGGGTCGGGCGCAAGTTGGACTAGATAATAGTCCATCAGGCGCCTGCCCCGGGGGGACGATTAATATGAAGGGTGTGCCTGGAAGTGTGGTGGGAGGGCTTGTGGCTTTGGCTCCGCTGCATGTCTGCCTGCCGAGATTGGAACCTCTCCGGGTGGTCAGGGGCCGGGGGAGTGCTGGAGCGACCTTGGTAACCCTGGTCTCTGGTTCTTCTCCTGGGTGACCTGGATGTGTGTGAGTTTGTGTTTTTTATCTGTGTTTATTTTTTGTTTTATGTTGTTTTTGTGTTTTCCCTGTTCTTGCTCTGTCTTGAGTCGGCTACCCCCAAAATGGGGATTGGGCCTGAGCATATAGATAGATAGATAGATAGATTAACAAAAAAAAAAAAAAAAAAAAAAAAAAAAAATGAAATACAATAAACACAAAAGTTGTTCTTATGAAAGAATAGCCAATTAATAAACTAATGCAACTAGTATTGGACACAATACTCCTAACAAAAGTAGGTGATAGATCTAAAATAGTGGTCTACAAAAAAAAAATAATAATAATAATAATAATAACAGAAATACAAAAAGTCACACATTCCCGTTGACCATCTTAGGAGACAAATACATTTTTTTTTTTTTTTTTTTTTTTTTTTTTTTTTAAAAGACCTCCATCTACATATTGTGAAAAACCTGTTATCCTCCGGCAAATTGTGGGGTTGAGTGAGTGAAGGGGGGGGACAGTGAATGAAGGAGGATGCATGTTATTCATAATACGTGTTGCTAGCCCCAAACGCGCGAGCAACTGTGGCTTTCAACCATCCGACACATCCCCTTTTATTTATGTGCATCACACATGTTACATACAAATAAAGTTTATGTTTTGTTTTACCCTACTGTGGAAAGACTACGGATACACCACTCCTGCCCGGGCCTCACACAGTGGCATGACCCAGTCCTGTCGAACTGAGCTCGTGACGCTGGTGGCATTGCCCCGGAGGATAGCCATCCCTAGTCTTTGCTTGAGCCAGAGGGTTTCCCGGGGTTCTCCTGAAACTTCTCTGATTTTACGGCCTATTTCACACCATCTTAAGGGTGGTAGGGCCGAAGACTCCTGAAGTTTCGAATGCCAGGGGCTCGAACTGATGATTTCTGGCGATGGCTTGATATTTTTCTTGCTTTTTATTTTCTGCTATCCGGGCGGCTTCACCTGCTTCGTCGGCGTTTCTGGCGATGTTGGTTGTGGAGAAAGTGTCAACACATGTGGCATCCCACACGAGGCACTGGCCATTCTTGTAAGGGAAAGTGGTCATCCCATCTGGCCGTTTGCCGTCTTCTCTGTGAAGTCCATGTGGTTCGAGGATTGATGCACGGTTAGCACTCTGCAGGGCCCGTTTTATGACATCATTTAGTGCAGAGTGTCTTGGCAGGCGGCCTGCGTTGTAATTACATGACAAGGCATGGTGACCTTGAGCATCCATCCACCCACCACACTTGCAAGTGTGTGGGTGACAAACTGCCGCACCCACTCTGAGCGCGATGGCAACCCGGAGCGCTTCAGCATCCAAGTGAGTTCCAAGAGGTGTGATGGGGATGGCGTGTAACCACAAGCCACTCTCCGAACGGGCGGCTGCCTGGAGGCGTGCTTTTGCAACCTGGTCTGCATTGGTTAGGAGGTTTCCTTGAGTTTTCTTCGCCGAGATGGTATCCCACGCTTTCTGCTTGCTCCTGGAGGTACCCTGAGGCTCCTCCTCTACTCCTGTACTTCCCTTCCAGGTGTTAATCGCTGCTGTTACGTCCCCATTAAGTGTCATTCCGGGTTGAGAATAAAGGATGGACAATACGAGGTCGTTGGTCGCGATGGAGAAACAGTTCTTGAGCAGGGCCAGAGCTGAGTGGGCATCGATGTGTATCAGGCGACTCACGAGACATTGAAGCTCCTCCTTTTTAACTTGAAGTGCTGGTGGGATTGCTGCCAGAGTTAGTGGGGAACCTAATAGGGTTTGCTGGTGCTCCTGAAGGATCTTTACATCTGGCAATATGTTTCGAAACAGGGCCTGAGTCTCTTCTCCTTGTTCACGTGTGTGGTTGAGGAGGACAAGTTCACATTTGGTGTCATTTATCACTAGCCCGGCCTGGCCGAGGTCAGTTACGATGTTATTTAGGTCGGTTAGAACGTTCTCTACTGACCCACCCAAGGTTGCATCGTCCAGGTACCATACATTCAGTTATGACCTTACTTTGTTAGCTGCTGCATCCACCCCTATTGAGAAAAGAACAGGACCACCTGGATCTCCCTGCTGTAACCCGGTCGCTGATGGGATTACCGTCTCGCCAAAAATCAGGATTGAAGGTTTGGAATAAGCCTGCCAAAGTAGGGGGTACAGAGTGGGGATGTGTTCTTGAGCTGCACGGAGGAAGACATCCCTGCGAATGCTGTTGAATGCGTTCCGCATGTCAATCTTTAGAAGCACTTGTTTTTCTTGGGCTTGGCTGAGGTAGGTGCGGGTTGCGTGTACAGCAGCTTCACACCCCCCTGGAGTTCCGAAACCTAGTTGAACTAGTCTTAAGTGTTGACCTAGGCCATTCGAGAGTGGTTTCAAACCCACCTTTGTGGCAAGGCGGCGGAAGGTGTTCCCTACTGCTATTGGGCGCACACCGCCATCTTTTTTTTCCAGTGCACAGAGTGATGCCCCAAAAAATATGGGTGTGGCACAGTCGGGTACTTCACCTCTTAAAACCATGTTGATGAATTTGGTGAGGGTTTCCAAGAGTGCCTCCCCAGCAGCTCCTGATCCCTGACCCAAGAGGCCTTTGAGGTGGGCGGGTCGGATACCATCTGGGCCCGGTGGCTGAGCCTGCTGGGAATGAAGTCACTGCGGCAACCACCTGCTCCTTCGTGACAACTAAAGGTTGGCGCATCTGGTCATTTGGGGCAGGGGGGAGGTTTAGGTCCCTAGGTGTAGGTGGGTGCTTTTCTTGTAGGGCTTCAACACCTTCGGTGCCTTGACCAGCAAAACCTTCTGAAGAGGACAACAGTCTGACGGCCCCTTTGATGTCACTATCCGCCAGCTTCGCCGCGACCCTCTTACGTAGCTGTTCAGCCTCTTCCTCTTCCTTGTCCTGGTGCTTCTGGGCCCTATTTGGTTGCTGTTTGGGGGGTTCCACCAGTTTGTTTCCATCCATATACTGTGCTACTTGACGTTTCACTCTGGTGGCTAGTGAAACCTGAAGATGGTCTTGTATGTTGGTTCTGGGTGGTTTTCGGAGGGCCCCATAGGAGAAACCCAGGAGCCGTGCCCATGCGAGGGGTGTCTTGAGCTGTAGGGCCTGCTTTATGATGGTTGTAAGGGCCTCCGCCACTTGGATTCTGGCTCCTTTAGGTACCCGGGCAAGGACCTGGATCCGCGCTTTCCATTTGGTCACAAGTTGGGTCAAGTTGGCGACCGGTGTTGCCGGTGTTGCCCCGGTTGGCTCTGCAGTGGGCCCTGGGCATGCGAGACATTTCCAGTTTGGTTGTTCTCCTGATGTTTTCTTTGTCAGCTTAGCACAAGATAAATGAATAGATCTAAGACAGCCGGAACATTTTCGCGAATTCTTTCTTGCATTGGTTGTTCCGCACTTAAAACACTTAGTATCTGCTAGGCCATAGTCTTCCAAGATTATCCGTTCCTCTGCCTCTACCAAGCCGTCCTCCTGATCTTCCCGTGGTGCTTCCATCTCTACCATGTCTCCCTTGTTTCAGAAAGCCCGGGAAATCTCTCCTGGCACATATCTATATTATTGCTGTTGTTATTAATGTATAATTGGCTGGATGCATAAAAATTAACTTATCATAGTCAACCTTTCTGATGGGAAATTGGCCTGCTTCTCCTAAAGCTAAGTGGTTAAATGTATAAATCCTCGGCATTGGGCACCGGTACAACTAAAAGATCTAACTGATTGAAAGGAAGCACGCCAATTATATCCTATGATTACTTACACTGGCGACGCCACCCTGATGTTGAGTATTAATAAAAGCTTAGGATATTAATAATGCTGTCAACATCCAGATAGGGAGAGAGCCAGAGAGTGAGCGAGAGCCAGGATCTGAGTGGGTAACCGAATCTAGGGCAGCAGTTATGGAAAAAAAATTAAATTGTACAAAATGTTAAGAGAGAAGAGAGAGAGAAGAGAGAAGAGGTCAGGGGCGAGGGAGAGAGAAAGCGAGCTGGAGAGGGGGGCTGGCCTGGTTGGGTATGAAAGATGTTAGAGAAAAACAAATAACTAAAATGATAAAAAGCGATCTGAAATTATAGAAAACCAAAAAAATAATAACAATGAGACGGTTAAATGCGGTGATTGAAAGTGGATGGAAAGATGTTAAGGATAAAAAGGAGAGAGAGAGAGAGAGAGAGAGAGAGAGAGAGAGAGAGAGAGAGAGAGAGAGAGAGAGAGAAGTGAGAGAGAGAGAGAAGAGAGAGAGAGAGAGAGAGAGAGATGAGAGAGAGAGAGAGAGAGAGAAGAGAGGAGGATGAGGAGAGAGACGAGAGAGAGAGGAGAGAGAGAGAGAGGATGGAGAAGGAGAGAGAGGAGAGAAGATGGAGAAGAGAGAGAGAGAGAGAGAGAAATAAAAATGGACCTTGTAGCAAGTATTTCCTAAATGGTTAGAGAGAGGGAAATTAAAATGGACCTTATAGCAAGTACTTCATAATGGTTTGAGAAGTTGAAAGACCGAGGGTCAGGTCCTTGGGGTAGATGGAAGATGAGGCCTATGGTGGGGAACCATAAGGGTGAAACTGCCTGCCCTATAAACGGTTACTTCACTCACCTTGTGGTTACTGCTGGAGGTTTATGGTGCCTGGGCAGGGCTGGGCTAGTGCCTGACGGCTCCTTGTCCCTTCACTGATACTGGTAATAACACTCTCAAGATTAAACTAAATATGCTTTGTGGGCGATGTTTAAACAAGAAACCACGTTCTGTTTACTATGTGCCGAAACACCGTATCATCGCCGATCTTCTGATACGTATATGGGTCACTTAGCCCCACGATACCCCTCCGAAAATCCCCTCTTTTGAGGAGCTCAACCGACCCGTGTGCTCTCACTGTGCTCTCACTCACTTGCTTTACATTAGGATATACATTAGGATATACGCCACTTTGACCAAATATATAGCTGCAGAGCCAAGCGTATCAAGTTGATAAGTTCGGTAACGGTATTAATAATTATGGTTCCATGTTCAATTACTACACTGGCCACCCTGAGGGTTACTCATTTATTCTACCATAATGGGACATAACAAGAGCTCTGTATCTTCTGGTAATACATCCCAGTGCAGGTCGGGACCGATGGCGCCCAGGATGCTATGTATTCTCCTTTGTGTATGAGGATGATATAAATGTATATGACATTTAAGTTACACAAACTACTGTCAGCAATCGGTGTCGGTAATTGTTACAGATTTTATTTAACATATAGTTAAATATGTACAGTATACAATATACACACAGTACAGTAGTTTTAATTGTTATTCACAGCATGTGACTCAGTTGCTTCCTCGAGTATGAATTCCAGAGATGTAACTTCCGTGATTCTATAGAGTCTGGTGAATCGGCAGCAACAATTATATCTGGTTGAGGTATTGCAATTCCGAAGTGACGAGCTTGCCTTTGTGGGATGACGAGAGAGAGAGAGAGAGAGAGAGAACTAGATATATGTTCCTTAACCCTTAATTAGAGGCTCACCACATAAGTCGAGTTAAATAAAGCTGGACTATGTGGCGGCGCTCGACATAGGTCGAGTGGCAATTTCAGCACGTAATGTTGCTGAGAGAGAGAGACAAGTGGTGGCAGGAGACTAGCGAGCGTATGACTGCTCCAGACCACCGCGGCGAACCTACTGACACGAATCTCAGCTCCCTCCTCCCTCTCTCACTCGCTACATACTGAATTATATGGGGAAAGTACCGAATTACATGCTTTTTGCACTCGCGTTGCACGGTTATTGCAAGAAAAATAGCCATCATAAAAGGATCGTTATGGTGTCATTCGAAAGCTCTGTTTATGCCCTTTCAGGGATAGGTACTTGTTTTACGTTCTGGGTCTTATTTAGGCATGAAAATGATCACGTAAACAGCCCTATTTTGGCTAAAAACACCCCGCTGGGCGGTACATATAAATAAACCGCATAGGCCGCTCGTAAGGTGTTAAGTTAATAAATCATTGATGGATAATGGTTTATAGTGCATTACCTAATTAAAATAACATTCCACAATAAAGCAGTATTCGACCATTGTTTGCATAATAACATTTTATGGGGTAACAACTATAATAATAATAATAATAATAATTCTTTATTCCAGACACATAAGATAGATACAGTATAAATACAGTACGACCTAATGGTCCATATCACATACACTTCTCGTCAGAGCACAGATAATAATTATACACAAAGATATATTAATAAAGACACAATAAAATAAAAAATACAGTAGGCCTATTTACAGAATAGAGCACATATCACATTTTGTCACAATATAACACAGATAGGCTAACTAAGGCTATTGCTCAATGTTGGTTAACACCTATTGCACAGATCATTGCTCATAGTTCAATTAGACCTATATATTACATTACAGTACATACTATGTGTGCAGCAGCTTCTGCCAGTGAGATATAATACGGGATTCATAGATATGATCACTAGACCAAAGAGCTACAATCAGCGTGTTACTTGAGGATTGCAGTCGCTGCGA
This sequence comes from Paralithodes platypus, assembly GCA_032716605.1. NCBI lineage: Eukaryota > Metazoa > Arthropoda > Malacostraca > Decapoda > Lithodidae > Paralithodes > Paralithodes platypus. Next base: position 46,016,632 of record CM064533.1, on the reverse strand, counting down.
AAAGCTGTACACCAGTCTCCTGATGACAGCCCGACAGCACTGCACATCCAACAGTGTGCACACCATACTAGTGCTTTCATATTTAGAGAGACCAATGAACATCTTGAGTATATTATGATAGGATGTACACAGACCATTTATGGTGGCTCTCTTATACTTCCACCACAAATGGGCCGTGTACATAGAGGAACAATATGTCCGGAACAAAGTGACTTTAGTTTCCCAATTACACATGTGGAATTTTCTCAAGATGGTGTTACCACGTAAATATAGCTGTCTGCGCTGACGGCCGATATCTGCATCATCTGAGCAATCGTTTGAGATAATGTGTCCCAGGTATTTTATTTTGTTTACTTCTTGAATAATTTGATTATTGAGTGAGAAATTTGGCAGTTTACTTTTATACAGTAATTTTGATCTAAATATAAGAACAGCACTTTTCAGTGGGTTGAATTTAACACAATGTTTACTACCAAAAGATTCACATATATCAAGAAGTTTGCTCAGACCCGCAGAAGACGGTGCAATAATGACCAGATCATCAGCATACATGAGATGGTTGATGATTTTATTCCCACCATAACATCCAATCTGCTCTTTATTCAATTTATCACTTAATTCATCCATATATACATTGAATAAGTAAGGTGAGAGAATACTACCCTGTCTCACTCCATTGGTTACTGTAAAGGAATCCGAAATAATGTTACCCCATCTTACATTAAATGTTTGATTGGCGTACCAGTACTTCAAGATTCTCAGTATATAGGATGGCACTCCCCTTGTTGCTAATTTATCAAACAGGATATTGTGGCAGACTCTGTCAAATGCCTTACTAGCATCAAGAAAGCATGCAAAAAATAGAGCTGTTCATTTTGATGTACCCATCCACTAGCTCCTTCAGAGTGTAGATGCACTGGTCCGTACCATGATTCTTTTTAAAACCAAATTGATTACTATTAGTTGAGATATACACTGAGATTCTGTCTAAATGATTAACTCTAGTATCTTACTTACATTACTGGCAAGGGCAATAGGTCTATAGTTGTCTTTTATAGTAATTTTGCCAGCCTTGTCTTTAATTACTGGTATCAAGGTAACGGACATCATAGATTCTGGTAGGAAAACCATGGATTAGAAAGCTGGTAAAGCAACTGCTGAGTTTCTCCAAGAGGAGAGTGGAGGAGTACTTCAAATGTTCAGCATATATACCATCAAAACCACAGGATTTGTTAGCATCTAGCCTACTTATTGCAGCCTTGATTTTTTCACTTGTAACTTTAATTGTGTCATATTTTTCTTCTTTGTTACACTCTGTTGTAGCAGCAATGGTATTTCCTTGGTGCCCAACAGAGTTAAACAAAGTTTGGTAATGTGTTTTCCAAAGATTGGCTATGTTATTAGTACCAGAGATCCCATCTACACTAACGGGTAGAGGTGTGCAGCTATTATGCATTTTTTAATATCCTTCCAGAAGGCCAATGTGTCTTTGCTAGCAAAGTTTTTGGCCAATGCTTCTCTATTTAATACATTTTCATTGTTTTTTATATATCTGATTGCATACTTGCATCTAGCCTTTAGTCTGGTGAACATGTCAAAAATGGGTCCCTGTCTCGGTTTGTTATGATCCAGCCATACACTACGAGCATCTCGGGATGCCTGGTATAGTTCTGAAACATGGTCATTCCACCCAGGTTTGTTAAAAGAGTAATTTTTGTTATGCTTGTGAAATACTATGTCACTAGCCTTAGTAAGACAAGATATAATATTATTGTACAGCTTGCTGACTTCTTCTCGATGACTAGCATTAACACAATTGGGGTCTTCACAGGTAATGGCATCCTCACTGCCAGGATCAAGCTCAGAAAGGAGAGTGTGTGTTAAAGTGCAAAATTGCTCACACTCCTCCTCGTCAAGCCCGCCCCATGGCAGTTTTGGATTTACACTATTGTTTGACTGGGTTAATTCTGGCGCTCTTTCCAAACTAGCTGTTAAGGTCAATGGGATATGATCTTCATCTGTATATGTATACTGAATTTCCATATTTGTTATCATATCATGGAAATCAGCACTAGCTACGGTATGATCTAGCCAAGACGTTGAGCCCCATGCTGCACTGACACATGTGTAACTACTATGAGGGAGCATGAGCTGAGAAGAGATAATTAGATCATGCTCACCACAGAAGTTAGTCATATGACTAGCAAACAGAGAGTTACTCATGTCCTTCAGATTAGCATTCCAGTCCCCTATTACAGAGTAGCAGGTGGTATTTAGTTCTTGTAAAAGAGCACTTAGCTCTCCAAGGCATTCCAGGTATTGTTCTTCATTTTCATTACATTGGTAGGGCAAGTACACACTAAGAATAACTACTTTCCGTTGGATATCTTCTATTTCTATACCTGTACACCATGGTAAATTTGTTACAAGTGGTTTAACTGTCTAAAGAGTCCCTCCACAAAATAGCTACTCCTCCCGGTGGGTGACCTGCTACTAGACCATCCATAGCATCGGTTGTCGAGACCCCAAACCCATGAAAATTATCACAGATAGTACTGAGGTTACCCAAATCCTGTTTAAAATACCAAGTCTCCTGCAGGCACACAATATCACTGGTATTAAATACGTCTACTACATCAGGGCGTAGGAGAAGCCCTCTGTTGGTTTTAGGGAGCCCCCTACAGTTATAAGTAGCAATACGCAAATTGTTGGGAGATGAAGTAGACTTTATATTCATGATTAAGAGTTGTTGGGAGGGTGGGTTACCGTAGTTATAGAGTCCTCATTTGTTGATACCGGTACCTGTGCCCTACGTTCTCTCCACCAGTACTAATAATATCAATGTGTATTAACCCTTAACTGTCGGCGCGCAACATAAGTCGAGTTAAATAAAGCTGGACTATGTGGCGGCGCTCGACATAGGTCGTGTGGCAATTTCAGCACGTAATGTTGCTGAGAGAGAGAGACAAGTGGTGGCAGGAGAATAGCGAGCGTATGACTGCTCCAGACCACCGCGGCGAACCTACTGACACGAATCCCACCTCCTCCCTCCCTCTCTCACTCGCTATATACGGAATTGTATGGGGAAAGTGCCTAATTACATGCTTTTTGCACTCGCGTTGCACGGTTATTGCAAGAAAACTAGCCATCATAAAAGGATTGTTATGGTGTCATTCGAAAGCTCTGTTTATGCCCTTTCAGGGATAGATACTTGTTTTACGTTCTGGGTCTTATTTAGGCATGAAAATGATCACGTAAACAGCCCTATTTTGGCTAAAAACACCCCGCTGGGCGGTACATATAAATAAACCGCCTAGGCCGCTAATAAGGTGTTATATAATTCAAACATTTCATTATCTACTATACTGTACACATGCTGAAAACATTACATGTTTTTCTTACTTGTAATTTTGTAAAGAATTATACAATTTATAACCCCTCCTGTACCGGCGACGTCTTTTAAAAGTTATCCTAGCTATATTTAGACGATTAGAAGGATTGTTGGTAGTATTAAAAGATTGAGTAAGATATTTCGAAGTCTGTTCATTGTTGGATGCCCTTTATAAACTGAATATAATCGTCTAATAGTAGCCAGAATAAAATGAAATGGACGACACCGGTACTAAGAGGGTTAAAACATGAAAACACATCCAATTGTTACGAACTGGCACTCGGGTACACAAGGGCTCTCAATCAGGACTCGAATACGGCTCGCTGCCACAACGGAAACACACGATCCCAACCCCTGAGTACTGCCAGCCGAACAAAAAACACCAATACCCTCCAGAGTTCAATCTGCTATAACGGGGTACACAAGAACTCGGTATTAGTGTTCAACAACATACTAATAAAGAGACAGGAATTATCTAGTCTGGTCAACAATCCAACAATGAAGTAAGAAACAACAACACCAAAGAATAGTGTTGGCCGAAGCCGAAGTAATCCACCCTTGACTATGAACTTAAGAAGTCCACCAACCTCTACTTCGGATCAGCACTATTACGTTACGTTAATTAATAGTCCTTAAGCATCGAGCAAGGAATCTTCTGAAAAAAGTTAGATGCTTCTCGGATGCTCGTAAGAAGTACGTATCGGATTTTGAATAGTAGTTCAATAAGCAAAAACACTGGCAATTAAATACTATTAAAGGCTTAAATTGGCATAAGAATAATTAAAAGAATATGCAATAGTAAATGGCAAACATTAAAAGGAATACTCCGCAAATGCAACGGCAATAGCTTACTCGGATTGTGCTCGTGGGCCACTAATCACTAAAGTAGCCAAGCTTGCAGCACATGAAATCAATAGTGCATAAACAATATCATACATAAGGAAAGCTTCAATACTATTCTGTATCTATTAATCGAGTAAAGACTAGCTGGGGTACTGTGGGCAAAAGGTAGCAGTGACTGAGCAAAAACGGCTTGTAGCCTAGTGAAGTCCTCACGACTGTTTAAAGTATTACGTTAAAACTAACAAGTGCACTTTGAGAAATCCAGATCCCTTGTATCTGGTTTTCTCCCGGCTCCTTGACAAAGTAAAAACGAACTGTTAATAAAATACAGGGTGGTTAGGCTCTTGCCCTCACGCACTGTAAATTATTAACTCAACACAGTCAGCCGCGAAAACAACCTAGGCTTCACTGAACCGAAACGAGTATGCAGGTTTATCGCTTAACCACTGCATCAAACAACAACTCGTAACACAGGAAAGCCTTACCCCAGTCTAGCATTACCTAGACTAGCAGAAAACAGGAATAATAATAATAACACACAGGGAAATGCATATACAAGTGCAACAAACATAAATCAATCCTATTCTAAGTCAACCCTTGCAAAATAGGCTATCTAATAGACAAGTATCTCGTGAGAACTCAAGCGATAATACGTTGGCTGACTAGCTCTGCACCAACAGGACCATGGAAGTTAAAGAGGGTAGGGAAAAGAGGAAATAAGAATGTAAGGTAGTAGAGAAAGTTCCCATCAGTCAGAAGAATATAAATAGTTAGCAAGGGAAATGAGAAGTCGCTCTGCCTAATGAGTTCTGATGAAAAAATGGCTAGACTTCCCTTTTATACCCGGCCCTCTAGTGAGCCCAATGTGAACTACTAAGGACCGCCCACTGACAACCATTACGTAATTTCTCTCTCTCCTCTGGGATACACAAAGGCTCCCCTAGCACTGAGGGAGGGAGGAGTGCTAGTGAGTTAGGCCTACCTCCTGCCTGGCGTACCCACTGACACCTAACTGTGGCTGTTTCTCTTCCCATCATTACAAATAAGTTTTACACACAATACTTATAACTAATGATATAAAATAGAACTAAGTTAGGAAACTCTTCATAGACTACAGCCAAAGTTCCTGCCCTGACGATCCTAGCGAGAGTGGTGCATGACTAGGCGTTCTGTACAGCATGCTCACACGTGGACATGCGTCACACCTCCCCCAAGATTTTACTCGCTCAACCCTGAGCTAAAATCTGACAAACACAGAACCCCATTAAGCCCCCCACACCCAGCGACCGCATGGCACTAAAACAAAGCTGAGTTTATCACCAAAACACATCTTATTATTAAAAAAAAAAAAATCACATTTTATAACTCCTCCCAACAATAGCAAAAAGACACAATATCATGCTCCCAGAGCGAGCTTACAGTAGCTCAGCCGTTTGATAGTTCGTGGACTACTCAAACTCTATAGGCTATGACAAATTTATACGATTACCTATATCAAAAGAAAGAGTTTTTATATGATTTTTATATTTTAATATGTTTTTTCCCGGCTGCACTATAAGGGCAGCCTATTTTCCTCCACTCAAACCCACACACCTGTGATAGCCTACGACTGATCATCCACCCTTGATAAACAATCCGTGATCACATTGTCACATCCAGCAATATGACGGATGTCCAGGTTATACTCCTGCAACATCAAAGACCACCTGGTCAGTCTCATATTGCGATTGTGAAATTGATTCAGGAATCTCAAAGGTTGATGATCAGTGTAGATAACCACGACTGGGCCATAGGCTGGAACATACACCTCGAAGTGCCTGAGCGACAGCACAATCGCCAGTAATTCCTTTTCTATTGTAGAATAGTTCTTTTGTGCAGCATTGAACTTCTTAGAAAAGAAACTTACTGGGTGTTCCACACCTTCTATGTCTGTCTGTAGCAAGACGGCACCAGCCCCTACACCACTAGCATCTGTTGCCAGCTGAAAAGGCCTGTTAAAGTCTGGGGCCCTGAGTATCGGGTGAGTACATAGCAAATGTTTCACCAAAGTGAAAGCCTTTTCACACTCAGGTGCCCACAAAAACTTTTTGTCTTTAGATAACAAATCTGTGAGAGGTGCCAACACCGTTGAGTAACCTTTTATGAAGCGTCTGTAGTAGCCTATCATACCCAAGAATCTCATAATCTGCTTCTTGGTTGTTGGGTGTGGAAATTTATTGATAGCCTGTGCCTTGTTCTGAGGAGGGCACACCTGTCCCCTTCCCACTACAAACCCAAGGTACTGCACAGTGGTTTTTACGAAGTCACACTTTGCCAAATTTACTACCAGACCTGCTTCACTAAGTTTCCGGAACAAGGTCTCAAGGTGCTCACAATGGCTCTCAAAGTCGTCATCATAAATGATTACATCGTCCAAATATGCGGTGCAATTTAGAATGTCCTTTACAATTTCATTCATCAGGTTCTGAAACGTTGCTGGTGCATTCTTAAGTCCGTAAGGCATAACATTGCACCGGTAGGTACTCCCGTCCACAACAAAACCACATACCTCTTTAGCACGCTCGGACAAAGGTACTTGCCAGTAACCTTTTACTAAATCTACTTTAGACAAAAAACGAGCATACCAATTTTGTCAACACTATCATCAACCCGAGGAAGAGGATATGGGTTAGTTGGAGTCAAACCGTTTAACCTACGGAAATCAATACAAAAGCGTACCTTGCCATCTGGCTTAGGCTGCAGTGTTACGGGGGAAGTCCACTTAACTGTGCCTTTCTCTATCAACCCTCTACCAAGCATATACTCCAACTCATCCCTCAGAGCTGGTAGTTTTATGGGGGGCACACGGTACGGGATTGACTTAAAGGGTATATGGTCCCCGACGTCAACATCATGCATAGCCTGAGTAGTGAGGCCTGGGTGTTCAGCAAATACAGTGGGGTATGAACCGAACAACTGACGGATAGCATCAAACTGCGGCTCAGGCAAATGAGCTATAGCCTCGTCAGCCCTTAGGCTCGAGTTCCCCGCCCACTGATCTGCTGAAACATGTTGATCCCAGCTATCCTCCTCTGAAGCTTGACTGTCCCCCTCTCCTTCTCCACCACGGCCGCAACAAGCCAACACAGGGACAGTGAGAGGCTCAGAGGGGCGCCTCACATACTCTTTAATATGGTTCACGTGACATAACTGGTTCTTTTTCCTCCTGTCTGGAGTGGCAACAAGGTAATCTAAGTCTGAAATTTTTTCTACAATTTTATAAGGTCCAGCGTACTTCGCAGAGAGGGGGTTACCAACCAAAGGCAACAAAATTAATACCTCTTGTCCTACAGTGAACTTCCGGAGCCTCACTTTGCGATCATACCTGTCCTTCATCAAAGCTTGTGATTCTGTCAAATTTCTACCTGCCATCTCCAGACTCTTAAGCATGCGCTCACGGCTTTCAAGCACATACTTTAATAATGGACAAGGCTGCACAGTCCCCTCCCAAATTTCTTTCAGCATGTTAAGGGGGCCCCTGACACGGTGTCCAAAAATCAGCTCGTTTGGACTAAATCCCAGGCTCTCACCAGGTACCTCCCGAGCAGCAAACAGCACATAAGGCAATCCAAGATCCCAATCCATACCGTTGTCAGCACAATAACACCTGAGCATGCTTTTAAGTGGAGCATGCCACCGCTCAAGCACCCCTTGACTCTCAGGGTGATACGCTGACGATACTACTGCTCGTATCCCATGCTGTTGCATTGTTTGCTTGAACATGTTGGAGGTGAAATTAGATCCCTGATCAGACTGAATCTCCTCCGGGTACCCGTACCTTGAGAAGTACCACAACAAGTTACTGACTACCGTCTTAGCCATTCCATTTTCATAGGGTATGCATCGGGGTATCTAGTGGCAACATCCATTATGGTTAACAAAAATGTATTTCCAGCCTTAGTGGGAGGGAGTGGACCAACCATGTCAACAATAATTTTACTAAAGGGTGGCCCAATCACAGGAATAGGGTGTAACGGAGCCTTAGGAATAACTTGGTTCGGTTTCCCGACACGTTGACAAATATCACATGAGTTTATCCATGACTGCACATGAGACTTCATCCCCGGCCACCAAAACAATTTCCCCAAAGCCGCCACCGTTTTCTTGGCACCCAAATGTCCTGATAATGGAGAATCATGAGCCAACCTAAGCAAACTTTCCCTGCAGCCCTCTGGCACGACCAGCTGGTCAACTGTACCTGATCCGCCCTCCCAGTTCCTTTTAGGATCTTGATATCGGTTGTATAAAATTCCATTAACGAAAAAAAAATCCCCTGCCTTTGCATCCCTATCTTCTTCTAACTCCACAGCCCCATTGGTACACTGCAAAACCTCTGGATCCTCTAATTGCAACTTTCGAATGTCTGTGGAAGCCAACATGTCTAACTGCTTGGTCAACAATTCATGCCCTCCCCCAACATCCAACTTAGACATCCGGTTTTCTCGCTGCAGGTAATGGTGCTGTCTCTGAGTCTCTGCCTCCTCCACTACTTTATCAACTGTGTTAGGCACTGGAGTTACAACAGACTCGGTCAAAGGTCCTTCTATTGGGTCTTTTGGGAGAGCCACTGGTTCTAAACTCTTCAAACTTTTCCCAGCCTTCCGCTTCTCCTTAATTCCCTTCCTCCGCTGTTCTGTGGTCCGGGAAATAGGCTGTGATACCTTAAATGCTTGGGAACGAGTTACCACACATGCCATCTGTTGGTGTTGACAACTCACTACCCACTCTTGTTCCTCCCTACTCACGTCGGTCGGCCTCTCGGCAACGACTAAGGGTGGAACGTCTAAAGTAGGCACCGCAAAGTCGTTGCCGAGAAGAAGGTCGACGCCCTCCACTGGCAATTTCTCAACAATCCCAACATCTAAGTCCTTAATCACACCATCAACTTCCAGCTCCACATGAACCAACGGGTATGACCTGGTCGCATTAATACCCTGAACAACAACCACCCGTGCCGCATTAATTGGTCGCCCCGTGAAATTCTTCAAAAGTGTCTGTGAAGCTCCAGTATCACGCAAAACTTCCACCTTATGCTGGCAACCCGCCCAACTTACCCTACCACTTACCCTACCGGTCCCTCTATGGGCGCAAAAGACATCACGGACAGGGGACGAGCCTTCCTGAGTCTTATACATAGCCTGTGACCCTGCCGCTGGCAAACTACCCTGGGTAAATCCAGACGACATTTCAGCCACACCTATGCTGTACACCAAAGACACGGCTGCAGTTGGCGGCTTACTAGGACAAGATTATGCATAATGCCCCTTCTTTCTACAATGAAAACATTCCACTTCCCCTATCGGTCTCTTCCGATAAGGGGCGGAGTTCTGACCCTTCTGTAATGGGACGGCTGTAGTCTTTGGTTCAGTCCTGGTATCTTGGCTTTTAAACTGAGGTTTATATCTAGTGATTGTCCTGAGCTCGAGGGTTTGGAGTATCGCGCCCCTTGGAAACTGCATCAACACGCTTTACAGATTCACATCCCCTGATTAGCGACAACCTGAAGTCAGCCATCTCAGCTGCCTCTTGAAGAGTTCTTGGGTTCTTTTCTTTAATAGTTAAAGTCATTTCTGCACCAGTACACTTATAAAACTGCTCGAGTAGAAACAGCTCAGTCAACTGTTCTGCCGTCTCAGCTTTCTCAGAACGTGTCCAGTTTTTAAGTGCATCTTTTAAGTCCCGGGCATGTTCAAGAAAGGTCGCCTCCCTAGTCTTTGTAACGGCTCCCGGACGGATTGCCGACGGACATTTGGCCGAACGGACATTGGCCAGCCGAACAGACCTAATACCTAACCTAACCTAACCTAACCTAACCTAACCTAACCTAGCCTAATTTAACCTAACCTAACCTAACCTAACCTAACCTAACCTAACCTAACCTAACCTAACCTAACCTAACCTAACCTAACCTAACCTAACTTAACTTAACCTAACCTAACCTAACCTAACCTCTTGACTATGAACTTAAGAAGTCCACCACCCTCTACTTCGGATCGGCACTATTACGTTACGTTAATTAATAGTCCTTAAGCATCGAGCAAGGAATCTTCTGAAAAAAGTTAGATGCTTCTCGGATGCTCGTAAGAAGTACGTATCGGATTTTGAACAGTAATTCAATAAGCAAAAACACTGGCAATTAAATACTATTAAAGGCTTAATGGCATAAGAATAATTAAAAGAATATGCAATAGTAAATGGCAAACATTAAAAGGAAGTACTCCGCAAATGCAACGGCAATAGCCTACTCGGATTGTGCTCGTGGGCCACTAATCACTAAAGTAGCCAAGCTTGCAACACATGAAATCAATAGTGCATAAACAATATCATACATAAGGAAAGCTTCAATACTATTCTGTATCTACTAATCGAGTAAAGTCTAGCTGGGATACTGTGGGCAAAAGGTAGCAGTGACTGAGCAAAAACGGCTTGTAGCCTAGCGAAGTCCTCACGACTGTTTAAAGTATTACGTTAAAACTAACAAGTGCACTTTGAGAAATCCAGATCCCTTGTATCTGGTTTTCCTTGACAAAGTAAAAATAAAATACAGGGTGGTTAGGCTCTTGCCCTCACGCACTGTAAATTATTAACTCAACACAGTCAGCCGCAAAGACAACCTAGGCTTCACTGAACCGAAACGAGTATGCAGGTTTATCGCTTAACCATTGCATCAAACAACAACTCGTAACACAGAAAAGCCTTACCCCAGTCTAGCATTACCTAGACTAGCAGAAAACAGGAATAATAATAATAACACACAGGGAAATGCATATACAAGTGCAACAAACATAAATCAATCCTATTCTAAGTCAACCCTTGCAAAATAGGCTATCTAATAGGCAAGTATCTCGTGAGAACTCAAGCGATAATACGTTGGCTGACTAGCTCTGCACCAACAGGACCATGGAAGTTAAAGAGGGTAGGGAAAAGAGGAAATAAGAATGTAAGGTAGTAGAGAAAGTTCCCATCAGTCAGAAGAATATAAATAGTTAGCAAGGGAAATGAGAAGTCGCTCTGCCTAATGAGTTCTGATGAAAAAATGGCTAGACTTCCCTTTTATACCCGGCCCTCTAGTGAGCCCAACGTGAACTACTAAGGACCGCCCACTGACAACCATTACGTAATTTCTCTCTCTCCTCTGGGATACACAAAGGCTTGCTAGTGAGTTAGGCCTACCTCCTGCCTGGCGTACCCACTGACACTTAACTGTGGCTGTTTCTCTTCCCATCATTACAAATAAGTTTTACACACAATACTTATAACTAATGATATAAAATAGAACTCGTTGACTCAGATGAAAACAAAATACATATTCATAATACTTATAGCACAACGGCTCACACGAACTAAGTTAGGAAACTCTACATAGACTACAGCCAAAGTTCCTGCCCTGACGATCCTAGCGAGAGTGGGGCATGACTAGGCGTTCTGTACAGCATGCTCACACGTGGACATGCGTCACACAATGTATTCGCATTCCAGTCGACAGTGCCTTCAATTCGAACCACCTGTCACCCCCAACTACTTTGCCTCTGCATTCAATATATACCCCATTTTCATTAGTAACAAACTATTTCCCTACAATATCTTCGTGATATCTGAGTAATCACGATGGGGACAAGACAATTTGCCGTAAGCTGGAAAAAAACCCAGACTATAAACTTGCAAACAGGTAGGTAGATTTGGCTTCATTTCGGGTATTTTTGGATTCCACATGTTAAAATTGGATTGCTTTTGAGTGTGCATGATTTTAAGAAGACGAGTGAAGGTCGATATCCCTTTCGCCGAACCTGTATCTTCTCTATTGGAGTGGTGAGGATTTCAAAAGATACCAAGGAATATAATAGATGCCGCCCTCCATATTTCTTACGTTCTATAATACTGTACAATATACAGTATTAACCCTGGGCGACGCCGGTGTAGTGAAATATTCTGCCCTGTGATATTTTTGCCAGTTGCTATGCCTCTACATTCGCGCCTAATCGCGATTATATTTTGATGTATTTGTTCTTACATTTATAGCCTTAGTTTAGGTTGGTTAGGTTAGTTTAGTAAATATATACATATAAATCAAGGAAAAATACATCGAAATAGAATCATAATTAAGCACGAATATCAAGGCATAATGTCCGCGGCCATCGCATTCCGGGAACTGTTGTTTTCTATAAGTTTAATGTTATTTTTATCGCATCAAGTTATTGTTATTTATATCGTTATTATTAAACTTAATTGCAAAATGGCAGAACACACAGCGTTTCCCCTCACGTGAGATTGTAAGTGCAGTAATGATGGAAACTATCTTAACAATTACAATAACCAGGACGATCATCCAAATATTACAAGAAACTACCATCTTGAAGTGAATTACCAATGCTAGTTTGCATTATATCTGTAAATTATGTTCATATATATATATAGGTCTGAAACATTCGATTTGTACTCCCTCGACTTCTTTGCTATATACCGATAGCTATTAAATCTGCAATAACGCCATAAGGACGAAGACTCACCGCGACGGACATAGAGTAACATGGTAACTATGTAAGCTATACTCACCTTCATAATATGCCCACTTTTATTAATTACTCCCTGTCAATTTAACTGTCATATTTGACCACCCCCGGTTCCATCAGCACTCTAAGACAATTATATGTAATATTATATCTATATAGTATACCCGCATAATAGGCACACTTATAATATATTAACCCCTTTAGTTAATCATATAATTAACTACACCTTCATAATCCCTAATTTAAACTAATCACAATATATTTATCTAGATTGTTTATTTTTACATTTTATAAACATTATCTGTAAACAATCTCACCTCTAGACATCACAGAATGTCAAATTAACCCCTACAAAACCCAGTTCATATCCAGTTTCACCCAGATGTACTCAGATAAATGACCCACCTAGAAATGCCGACTAAACAGGTACCCCCTGCTTCACACAAGCAGGGAGGCTACTCAGTCACTTCACCAAGAAACCTAAGAAAGGGAAGTTCTATTCCGTTAACTCCCTGGTCTTACCCCTCTCATTAACTAAAAAAGACTCCCTTTACACCCAGTCGTTCTTATACTCCATAACCAAGTTTATAAACTTATTGGTGCTCAACCACATAACCACTTTTAGTATTAAATCTCCAAACTGAGTGTATAACCCTACTAACTCAATCCATAACCAGTTAGGAGTATATCTAAACTGTTGTATTATTTTATGTTATAAGTTACCATATAATTCAGTTTTCTTTACTCCTTATATATATTATTGACTTATATATATATTTGTCGATCATACTCAGGGGAGGGGACCATAAATGCCCCCACACCCACCTGATCTTTCCCTGACGAACTTTCTAAATGCTCTGGACCATGGCCTGTCACTCTTACTATAAAATGTTGCAATATTCGCGGCCTTTCCTCTAAATTTCACTCTGTTGAACAATCTTCTCCTCCTCCAAACCTGATCTTCTTTTCCTCACAGAAATCCAGGTGTCTGAGGCAACTGCCAACAGCCCCTTCTTTGTAACCTCCTACTTTCTCTATCCTACTTTCAAAGCCAAAGGCCGATGTTGTGCATACGTGCACAACAAACTCACTTGCTCTCGTGTTCCCGATTTTGACTCCTCTGAATTCTCAACTTTGGCTCAAACTATCCTGTCATTCTCAAACTAAATATTTCTGTGCTGTCTATCTTTCCCCTAACTCTACCGACTTTCCCAAATTCAGTAACTATCTAAAGTGGAACATATTCTATCCATCTCTCCCTTCTCGGGAATCTCCATCTTAGGAGATTTCAATGTTCGCCACCGCCAATGGCTCTCCTCTCTTACTACTGACCAACCTGGTGAACAAGCCTTCGTCTTTTCTATCCTTAATGACCTAGAGCAGCTGGTCCAGCAACCCACCCGTATCCCGAATCGCTTCGGAGATCGGCCCAACATTCTTGACTTATTTCTGACTTCTAACCATTCTTCTTTTACTGTCAATCTTTTCTCTCCGTTGGGCTCCTCCGACCATAAACTTATCTCTGTTACCTGTCCTATCTCTCCACTACGGCCACCTGATCCTGACTTAAATTGTTTCAAACTCCGTGTGTCCAGGCATTTTGGCTCGAACGTCCCTTGATTTTGGCCCTGTCACTCTTTCTACTATGGGGGAGGCACTCGCTACAGGCAGTTTTGCCTTTTGTCTCCCTCACTCTCATAGAAAACAAAAATATATATGTACTGTATATATACCTGTATATACAGTATATACAGTATATACAATATATATATGTGGATGAGGGAAACAAAAGGCAAAACTGCCTGTGACTTGTGCCTTCCCCAGAGTTGAAAGAGTGTCAGGACCAAAATCAAGGAACAGTCGAGCCAAAATGCCTGGACACACGGGGTTTGGAGCATTTTAAGTCATAGGATGAGGGAAAGATGGATTCAGCTCAGCTGTTGAATAGAAGAAAGATTGGAAGTATCATTTTACTCATGAGTTGGCAAGTTGCACAGAGTAGGGGTGGGATTGTGTTGGAAGACGGGTACTACATAACCTACGTAGAGGGAGGAGGTGGTATACACAGAGAGAGCTCTGAGGAACACTGATAGTGAGAGAGACGCAACATTGCGGCGAAGAGAGAGAGAGATTGCAGAGAGTCGGTGAGTGGACGGGAGTTAATGATACAATAGGCTTTCCTTTCTACTTTGTCTAGAAGTACTGTGTGAGAGGATCCTCCCCACATATGTGAACAATACTCAATACATGGATGCACTTTGCCCCTGTACAGAGCAAGAAGCTGTGCAGGGGTAAAGAACACCTTGAGGCGGTTGAGCACTCCCAGCTTCTGGGAGGCCGCCTTAGCAAGACTGGTAATATGGTCCTTCCAAGAGAGAGCAGAAGAGAAAGAGACACCGAGAATACTGAGAGAAGATGAAGGGTTGATTTTTGTATTGTTGAAGTGTAAGGGATAGTCCTCTGGGAGTTCACGACGTGTAGATAGATGGAGGAATTGGGTTTTGGAAGCATTAAGGGCAACAAGGTTTTCTCTGCCCCAGTTGGAAATGGTAGTTAAATCAGAAAAAAAGTATTGTATAGCTTCATTACCTTTGTCTTTGAGGGATTGTTTGCTGGGGCATTCTGGAAAACTAATTGAATAGTTCAAGGTAGAATCATCTACATATGAATGGACTGAGAGGTACAGTTGAGAAGATCATTATGAAAATTAGAAATAGAATTGGAAATAGGACCGGAGTTGATAGGATGAGGAAGTGAACAATAGCCGTCCACATCTGTAGCTATGGAATGACTGGAAAGGAAATTAGAGACAAAGGCACAGCTGGAGGGATAGCCACCGAAGGAAGGTAGTTTAGAAATTAGATATTTGTGCCAGACTCTATCGAATGCTTCAATATGTCTAGCGCACTAGAACAGGTCTCACTGAAGTCCCGAAAGCAGGATGACCATGAGTTAGTAAGATATGAAAGAAGATCACCAGTAGGGCGACCCTTAAGGAAACCATACTGGCGAACTGAGAGCAGATTATGAGAAGATAAATGCTTGAAATTTAGAAGTAAGAATAGTTTCAAAAACTTTAGAGATACAAGAGATGAGAGCAATTGGACGATAGTTGGAGGGTTGAGAGCGGTCACCCTTCTTTGAGACAAGTTGAATGAGAGCAAACTTACAGCACGAGGGGAAGACGTTAGAGGAGAGACAGAGACAAAGGAGTTTGCCTAGGCAGGGAGTCAGCACGGAGGCACAGTTTTTTAGTACAACGGGGAACACCATCCGGATCAAACGCCTTCTTAGTATTAAGCCCAGAGAGGGTTGAAAGTACATCTTTAGAAGAGGTTAGGATATTAGGCATAAGTAGGAGAGGAAAGGGGGTGGAGAGGGAGGAGTAGCACCGGAATCATCCAAGGTGGAGTTTCTAGCAAAAGTTTGAGCGAAGAGTTCAGCTTTGTCAGAGAAAGAAGTGATGGTTGTGCCTTCAGAATGGAAAAGGGGAGGGAAAGACAAATAAGAAAAATTGTTATGAGAGGCTTTTGGCTAGATGCCAGAAAGCTTGGGAAGCACTAGAGTTGGATAGTTCAGTGCACTTATTATGGATGACAGAGTGTTTGGTAAGTCGAAGGACAGATTTGGCTTGATGCCTGGCAGAAACATAGGAAGAATGAGATTCTTGAGTTTAAAGGGGTCGGTACCATATTTCAATATTTCCTCCTTATTGTGGACAGCAGTAGAACGATAATAATTTTGCATTAGTCTGAGAGAAAGAAAATGGAATGTATGCCTACATGATCGATAGGATTACCTCAGTAATGCGTTCTGCACTCTCCAAGTGGCCACGGAAGCAAAAATCTTTCCATGGGAAATCAATGAAGTACTGCCAGAGAGCCTCTCAGTCGGCAGCACCAAAGTGCCACAAGCGCCGCCGGCTGGGAGGATCGGGTGGCCGTACTGGAGAGATAGGACAGGTGACAGAGATAGGTTTATGGTCAGAGGAGCCCAAAGGAGAGAAAAGATCGTCAGTATAAGGAAAAGGATTAGAAGTTAGAAATAAGTAAAAAATGTAGGGCCGATCTCCGAAGCGATTCGGGATACGAATGGGTTGCTGAATCAATTGTTCTAGGTAATTTAGGATAGAAAAGATGTAGGCTTGTTCACCAGGATGGTGAGCCATTGGCGGTGGTGAACGTTGAAATCTGCTAAAATGGAGATTTCTGAGAAAGAAGAAATGGATAGAATATGCTCCACTTTAGAGTTTAGATAGTCAAAGAATTTAAGAAAGTCGATAGAGTTAGGGGAAAGATAGACAGTACAGAAACATTTATTATGAAAATGACAGGATAGTTTGAGCCATAAAGTTGAGAATTCAGACTAGTCGAAATCGGGAACACGAGAGCAAGTTAGTTTGTTGTGAACATATTTACAACATCCGCCTTTGGCTTTGAAACTAGGATAGAAAATGTAGGAGGATACAGAAAGGATGTGAATGTTGGAAAAGTTGATAGTAAGAGTGTCAGGCCATGGTCCAGAGCATTTAGAAGGATTGTCAGGGGAATGTTGGGTGGGCATGGGGGTATTTATGGTCTCCCCCCCTCCCCCCCGGGGGACTCCAAGGCTGGGCTTATATTGTTCATCATTTAAAACAATTTTGTTGTGGAAGAAAGAAGTGTAGTGAGCATGTTTAGTGTAGTAAAGTAGATAGGAGGAGGAGGTGTTTGTGAGAGCGAGCTGGATTACTCTCAGTGTAAGTGAGGCACAAAGAAAATCAGTAAGAGAGGCCAAATAAATTCAACAGGAGTTCCATAAATATATATATATATATACTGTATATACTGTTTATTTAACTATACATATAGTTATTTATTAAACAACAAGAGACGGTTCCCCTGCCTATATACAGGTCCCGGAAGTTTGGTCTCAGAATTTCAGAGCAGACATCTCGTTCAACATCCGTCATGAGGGTTCACCGGTTGATTTTATCTGACCTCTGTTTTTAGGTCAACTTTATCCCCTTGAATATATGGGGGCGTCATTCTGCTTTGATTCTACCTAACATTACACGATTTTCTAGCGCTTAGACAGGACATATGGTAAAGAGGTAAACTAATCTTGTTTAACCTTTTGATTTCCACATACCCTCCCGAAACATAATGTAATTATCCAATAATAGTCTAAATATAATTATATCAAGCGTCATAATTCTACTATTGTAATAATTGCTATATTAGGTTTTGACGTGAAATTAACCCCTACTATACAAGCAACGTCTTTATATTATATTCCGACAACTATTCAATTAAAGGACCTCTAACTAGTATAAGACTACAAACTGTCTCAGTTAATCCTTTTAGCTATCATAGATCTTTCCTAAGCTTCATAATTCGTGTTAATATAGCTGAAATCAAATAAAATACACGTCACCGGCACTGTAAGGCCTATAGACATTGTAATATACATATACCCGTAACTTTACCCGTTGAATATGAGAAGCATTGGCTTGACCCTTTGAGGATCCTGACGCATTTTAGCAGTTTGTTCTGATTATTATTAGACGAATTGATAAAGCTTAGGAAAGACCTATAGCGATCAAAGTGGTAAAGTCGATCTAATTTAATCTTTTTGACTCACACAGATCCCTCCTTTACTAAATAAAATCGTCTAGTAATAGCCAGAATTAACTGCCCAAATGCGTCATAATTCTCAAGGGGCTAACAATGCCATACTAATTAGGATTAATGGTACAGTCCAGTGATATGTTATACCTTTTTAGTCCACTTGATCTTTATTAGCTTACTAGCATTTTATTCATTGAAGTGAAAGTGTACGCATATTAGATCATTTAGACGATGCTAGGTTATATATTCCATGATTAGTACAGTTTAACTCTTGGAGGAATACACTGATGGGTCTTACGTCGGTTTCTCGTCATAATTATGTATGTTAGTGTTTGCTCTGTCTCGAGTCGGCAACTCCCAGCTATGGGGTGTGTGCCTGAGTATATACATACATACATACTAACTAATAATGAGACGAATTGTGAGTTCCCCATTTGGTTAACTTCATAAATTATCTTATCAGTTGACTTGCTTTTATCTATTCATCTATCTAAATATATACAAGCTAAGGTATAACACACGTAAGACCAAGACGACGAATATGAGTCTATATGCTAAAATAATAGGTGCACTTCGTGTAAAGCTTTATCTCTCTCTCTCTCTCTATATATATATATACAGGGTGATTCAGTATCCCTTTTCA
Organism: Paralithodes platypus; assembly: GCA_032716605.1. Taxonomy (NCBI): domain Eukaryota; kingdom Metazoa; phylum Arthropoda; class Malacostraca; order Decapoda; family Lithodidae; genus Paralithodes; species Paralithodes platypus. The sequence goes on along the minus strand of CM064533.1, from coordinate 45,997,597 downwards.
TAAATTTAATGGCAAATTCGGGAGACAAAAATAAGACTAATTTACTCTATGACCTTTAGGGTGAGTCTTTGATATAATGGAGATATTACACCTTTAAAGTTATCGATAGATAGAAAGAAAAAAAAATCTAAGGAGTGAGAATGAAAATGTCGTTGCTAACTGGCAGGGTAGCGTAACCAAGACTTGGTATCAAAATGGCTGCATACGGTAGCTGGATGCAGTTCGTTTCGCAATTTACAAAGGTACATTACTACTGTATTTGTATTATCATCATCATTATTATTAATAATCATTGTATTAGTAGTAGTAGTAGCAAGGGGAGAAGCAGGCGGCGGAGGATAAGTAAGAGGAAGAGGAGGAGTAAGTGGTGGAAGAGGGGTAAGTGGAGGAGGAGGGATCTTCCTGCCGACTTTGAGCTTTGATACTCCGCTCGTCTTAATGAATCTTGAATCAATCTGTACATGAATCTAAAGATTGTTTCTTTGCTTACACGTGGTATGTAAATGGTTGCATATGGTAGCAGTTGTCTCAATGCTCAAAAGAACATTAGCATTTTATCACCATCATCATAATTAATAATCTATTTCATCGTAGCTGTAGTAGTAGTAGTAATAGTTGTAGTTGTAGTTGTATTATTATTATTATTATTATTATTATTATTATTATTAGGTCAAGTTATGTCATTAGCATGTTAGCATTAATTATTTATACAGTATTGTGAAATTTATTGTTATTATTATTGATTGGTGCTGTTGATGGTATACAGTCATTTTTTCATGTGTTGCTTTAAAGCTTCTCATTATGTTGGTTTTTTGTTATTATTTTATCATAAATAAATATATGGTGTGTGTAATGTACCTTTGTAAATTGGGAAACCAACTGCATCCAGCTACCGTATGCAGCCATTTTGATACCAAGTCTTGGTTACGCTACCCTGCCAGTTAGGAACGACATTTTCATTCTCACTCCTTAGATTTTTTTCTTTTCAATCTATCGATAACTTTAAAGGTGTAATATCTCCATCATATCAAAGACTCACCCTAAGGGTCATAGAGTAAATTAGTCTTATTTTTGTCTCCCAAATTTGCCATTAAATTTATGAAAAGGGTTACTGAATCACCCTGTATATATATATATATATATATATATATATATATATATATATATATATATATATATATATATATATATATATATATATACTGGTATATATATATATATATATATATATATATATATATATATATATATATATATATATATATATATATATGCAGTATGTTTTTACTCTCAGCCTTTCAGTTTGCTACACCTCCATCAAGATTATAAAAATACCCCCAAGACCCTCCTGTGAGATTAATGTGTGCATATTTTGGTAGAAAAATTACCTGGCTAAAGGCCGGTTCCTCTTAAATTAAAGGCTTGGTATTGCTTGACAGGAAAAAAATGACACTTAAATGGTACGAAAAGTCCTAAAATTGACAACAAATGGGGCAAGATATCTTAAAATCGACAAAAACACACGTCTTAAAATCTCAAAACTAATGGGGAAGAAGAGGGTCCAAAAAAAAACTTATATTAAACTCACCCTTTTATCATCAAATTCTTTATCCATTGTCGTATGTATAAATATGTACAGTCGTTCCGAATAGTTATTTACCAATCTGTGATTTTCATTATGTAAGTTTTACACATTAACGGGAGTAGTCTTGATAACATAATTATTTAAAAAATATTTCACTCGACAGTTTGTAACAAACATATGCAAAGGAAAGTTTATTCGAAATTTGAATATACCAGTTTAATTTGCATGATGAAAATGGTGGGATGGTAATGAACTTATTCCATAGGCTGTACCCTTTACGTCCGTAGGTTTATTGTGTTCCTGTATTTTCAGATATTCGACCTCACCCTTCCAATTATACCTCTCCTCCCTTTGTCAGATAGGTAATTATTTTGTTGCTCTCTCTCTCTCTCTCTCTCTCTCTATCTCTCTTGGCTGTTCAATTACAATCACACCAAAATAAGCTTAGTCCTAGGGTGCTTCTGTAATGCATTGGGTAAGGCGCCAGATCTAGATGACAGACTGTCTGTGTGTAATTGAGTGTATAAATGTTAATGTGTGTGTGTTTGTAATACTACTAATAAAGTAAGTGTGTAGTTTTCGCATTACAAAAAAAAAAAAAAAAAAAAAATGCTAACTACTAAATGTTTTTATACTCACAGTCAGACTTGAACCACCGACAGTCAGAACAAGTGCCCATACTTTAATCCACTATACCACGGCGTGATAGAGGATACTTGTGCGCAGTGGATTAAAGCATAGACACTCGTCCTGACTATTGGTGGTTCATGTCCGCCTGGGAGTATATACCGGTATATATATATAATTACATTTATGATCGCATTGAATCTTAACCATTGGAATATTTATCTATAATTAGGTCAGTGTAACATTATTTTGAATATGGTGTAATTCAAATTTATAATATATATAATAAAGAAATAGTGACCATAATCTGTGACCTTCACCATTCACCTTGACCTTTGAATAACAAAAACACAAAATTTGGACAATCGTTGTATTGATCAACCGAATTTGCCAGCAAAATTTGGTGACGATACGTAACCCGTTCAGTACAGTTCTGTCGGTTTCATTTCATACTGGATATTAAGACGATTTTATCTAGTTTATGAAGGGCCTCCATAAAATGAGCAGGCTTTCAACTATCTTAATTAACCCTTTTTACTACCACAGATCCTTCATAAGCTCCACAAAATCGTCTAATTATAGCTAGACTACAAGAAAAAAGACGTCACCGGTACACAAAGGGTTAAACAGTCTAGGAAGAGTTTAAAGAAATTATTAGCACTTCTTTTGTTCTTTGACCTCGAACTTTAACCTAAATATATATATATATATATATATATATAGTATATGATTGAAATATATAATATTTAAGTAAAATGCAACTAAACGTTGTCAGCTTATCGAACATTGAGTATTTTTTATGATGAAGGTTAAGTTATGACCTTGGCCTGTGATCTTGACCTTTATGTAGGATTATATTTTTGTTTGCTTTGATGTAACCCTAGAAAATCAAATAAGTGTGTCAAATTTCATCAAAAATCATCAGTTAGTTTCAGAGGTATTGAAGGAATAGTTGACCTTGACCTTTGACCTTCATCTTGACCTTCATGATGTCTGAAAAATTAAAATTTTAATTTTCCCTTAAAGCACAACTGTCTCAACGAATGTTGTGAAGTTTACATGAATAGTAAAGAAATTAGCATATTGACCTTATATTTGATGCTGACCTGTGACCTTGACCTATCAAATGGAATTATGTTTATACTTGTATGACCTTGGTCTAGGCATTCCGAATATGCATGATATGCCTAATGAAAATCTTACATTAAATAGGAAATACTAGTAATAATCATATTTCGAACTTTAACCTTGACCTTTGACCTTGACCTTCGACCTTAGAATTTCTTATCCTGGATTTAATTAGCTTAACAGCAATGTTCATATTAACTATCATTATGAATATGGTGTAATTCGTATAAAAACATATTGATTACAAATAGTGATCATATACTGTGACCTTGACCTTTGACCTTTGACTTAAAATAAAATGCATATATTTGGATGGTCGTCGCATTGACCAACTGAATTTGCCTGTATAATTTGGTGACAATACATTAAACAGTCTAGGAGGAGTTTAGGGCAAATGACAAATAATCTTGTTTTGACCCTGACCTCTGACCATAACTATTACAATATTTATGTGAAATTTGATATATATATATATATATATATATATATATATATATATATATATATATAGTTATGAGTACTTCAGCAGTAGATTTTGGGCACTTAAACCTCCATATCAAAAGGAAAAGAATTGACAGGGCGCCAGGCAACATCTTTATTTTTCAAATTTTCGGCTAACCTTAAGCCATCATCAGGAACAACATTCCCTAAAAATAAGTAATATACTATTAGAACAACGCAATTTGTAAAAAATAGGGTAATGATTATCGAATCTATAAAAGGTTAAACTTACTAAATAAACAATCCTATATTAATGTCTCACTATATATAAAATTAAAATTCATACACTAACCATGTAAAACCAGTGAAGATACCGAAAAGCAAAATAAAGACCATCACAATTGAACCATAACACATATTTTAACCTTTGAATACAAACATTGTTTCCATAAACTCAAAACAAAGTCACAACACAGGCTAATACCATACAACGGATCAAGAAACGATCTCCCAATTTATCTAACACCATTGACTTATCAGTAAGGATAACTAGTAATTAACTTACATAACCCCTGACCAAAAATCCAAACACAAATAATACTCTTAGTCAAAAACATGAAAACACTAATAAACTAAGCCTAAATCAATCTTATATATCATAGCAATACGAGACTGAAATTCAACCCAATCTAGAGATTTAACACAAAAAACACATCACTCCCAATGACAAAAGCAAAAATATTTATGTTTAAACCCATCATTATACTTGACTTACCCAGAAAAGAGTTCTCATCAGCACCAGGAACAAGAGAGAACTGAGGAACCTGAACCGAGAAGCGGCTAAAATAAACTCCCATGAAACAATTTCCCAAACAAATGAACCACTAACCATGTTGAACAAACCCTTGAAAGACCAAACATATATTTATGAACCACTATTTGCAAGATGATTTCAGGATTCAGTTTACTAATTAACAACTTCTCACCAATCAATGCATCAGACTGGCTACCCAACCTAGAGACTATCTCAAAATCACCCACACTAAAGAGATGATCCTCTTCACGCGAATGATTTCGAATAGCCGAAAACGCCATAGCCTGTAAAAACTTTCCCGATCGGTAGCTCCTACCCAGGTGTTCAAATATCCTAATTTTGAAGGAACGACTAGTGCATCCCAAATACCTAGCCTCACAGCTAGGACAAGTAAATTTGTATACAATATTTGAACACAGAAAGTCAGGCACGCGATCTTTGAAGCTAAAAAATGACCCAATTCTAAACTTATTGGTGAAAACAAATCTAAAGCTCACAGCAGGAAAACTATTTTTCAGAACATTTAGTGCAAATTTACGAAATTCATTGCTAATAGATCCATAGTAAGGCATTTTAACATAAATTATCTTCTTTTTTACATCAAAATTTGATTGAACACCCTGAGCTTGTTTTACATACAAAATGTCTAAGTATACCATTGAATATATCTTCCTTATAGTTATTAAGCATAAAATATTTCCTTAATTTTTCAATTTCAACATGTAGCGAAACATAGCTGGAGCAAACAGCATAGGCTCTTTCTAATAGTGTCTTTATTGAATTAATCTTAAAAATCTTAGGGCAGTAGCTAAGCCAGTTTAAACCTAATCCTGTATGAGTGGGCTTTCTATAAACCTCAGTAGCTAATCCCTGATCTGTCTTTATCACTTTAACATCCAAAAATGATAGTGACCCATTCACTTCATTATCACATGTAAATTTAATATTTTGATGTTGCTTGTTCATATATTCAAAAAACTTATATTATCTTCTACATCTCGAAATATTAAAAATGTATCATCCACATATCTCCTATAAAATATAGGTTTGAATGATAGGGGACACTCATCAAGCCACTTAACCTCTTTATTGCATAAAAATGAACCCGCAAACAATGGACCTAGACTTGACCCCATTGAAACTCCATCAATTTGACTATACAATACTTTGTTAAACAAAAAACAAGATTCTGTAGTTACAAACAAGAACAATTTCTTAACTATATCCTTACTAATATTGAAAAAGTTGTCAGAATCATATTCATCCAAAATAATCTCTAAAGTCTCACTCAGAGGAACGTTTGTGAAAAGTGACTCTACATCATAACTGGCAAGAACAAAATGTTTAGGCAACACAAGATTTGAAATTTCCCTCACAAAACTACTAGAATTGAGTACTGTATATTCATTATTTGTAAGAGGAGCAACTATGGGTTGAAGAAATTTTGCTAAATTATACCCCGCTGTCTTTATAGATGAAACAATTGGCCTGAGTGGAATTCCTGGTTTATGCACCTTTGGTAACCCATATACTACTCCCGGAGCGGAGCCAGACGCATATAAGAAGTTGAAGCTGTCAATACCTATCCTGTCCTTAATAGATCGTAGAATCCTATTTAATTTATCCTCACCTCTGATAATTACATCAAACAATTCACCTTTTATTAGTTTAAATCTGTTTCGGTCACTCAGAATAGTTTCCATTTTTTGCAAATAATCAACTTTATCCATAATAACAACTCCCTTACCCTTATCCGGTTTGACAATGACAATTGAACTATCCTTACCCAAATCCCTAAGCAAATCCAAGTCCTCTTTCCTAAACACAGATGATTCCACATTTTGATATTCCCGTACTGCCAATCTATAGTTATTATTGCCAAATTCCCTAAGTTTGTTAATTACACCATCACTGTCCATCCCATTTCTCAACAACCCCGTTTTGACACACTCTTGAACTGTATTACACAATTTTTCCACTGAAACAAAATGACTCAACCAATCCTTCTTATAAAAAGGAATACAAAAATCCAGACCCAGCATTAAAACTTTCTTTTCTCTTGATGAAAGTCGTCTGCTCGACTCATTGAAGATACAGCCCTCATTGTATTTAGTTTGCTGAATACCAAGACACTTGAGCTTATTGTCATGACGGATCTTTACCTTTTCAGAGATTGCCTTCGAATGTTCAATGATTTTATATAAGAATGTCCAATAATCGAAAAAGGAGACTTGAGACTTAAATAATGACTTATAGTTGGCTAGTTTTTCTAAGGAAAATTTCAATTTCTTTTTCTGTTGTTTAATCTCGCGATCCAAAAGGACAAACTGCCATTCTTTATAGGTATTGCATCTAAGAAACTCTTTACTGTAAACCTTAAACTGAACAAACTTAGGAACGGTTTCATGCTCCTTACAAAATTGCAAAAAAGTTAAATCTAGTTTTAGTTTTTCTACATTCAGGTGTAGTTTTTTCCACATTCCTGTAGGCCGAGAGCGTCGTTCGTCCATATCTAGTTATGAGTACTTCAGCAGTAGATTTTGGGCACTTAAACCTCCATATCAAAAGGAAAAGAATTGACAGGGCGCCAGGCAACATCTTTATTTTTCAAATTTTCGGCTAACCTTAAGCCATCATCAGGAACAACATTCCCTAAAAATAAGTAATATACTATTAGAACAACGCAATTTGTAAAAAATAGGGTAATGATTATCGAATCTATAAAAGGTTAAACTTACTAAATATAAACAATCCTATATTAATGTCTCACTTTTTTTTTTTATATATATATATATATATATGTAAGTAATAAGCCATAACACAGCCAGTTTTCCAAAATTTGAATAATCTTTTTTAATAAAAAATAAAAGTTGACCTGTGACCTTGACCTTTATGTAAGAGTAAATTTTTGTTTGCATTGACATTGTTAATGAAAATCAATTAAGCATGCCTAATTTCATTAAAACCCATCAGTTAGTTTCATATATATTATAATAGTTGACCTTGATGTTTGACCTTTATCTTGACCTTTATATGTCTCAACATTTATTATTTTCCTTTTTTCACTTAAAGTGCAACTATCTCACCAAATGTGAAGTTTGCATGAAAGTAAAGAAAATAGCCTATTGACCTTTTATTTGACCTTGACCTGTGACCTTGGCCTGTCATATGGAATTGAATAGTTTATTGTATGACCTTGGCCTAGGTATTCCGAATATACATGACAAGCCTAGTGATAATCTAACAGTTATAAGAAATACTAGTAATAAACCTATTTTGACTTTTGACCTTGAACTTTGACCTTACCCTTTAAAAGATTTATCTAATATTTGGGCAATACGATATCAAGGTTACCAGTAACTTGTATTGTGAAAATGAAGACATTTGAGTAAAAAGTAAAATAAATAGTAAAAGTTGACCTTTGACCTTGAAATGTGACCTGGACCTTTATGTAAGAATATATATATATTTTTTTTTTCATTGACATTGCCCTGGAAAATCAATAAGCATGCCTAATTTCATTAAAATTAGACCAGTTAAAAACCCACCAGTTAGTTTCATATATATTAATAGAATAGTTGACCTTGACCTTTGACCTTTATATGTGTCCAAATGTATTATTCTCCTTTTCATTTAAAGTGCAACTATCTCACCAAATTTTGTGAAGTTTGCATGAAAAGTAAAGAAAATAGCATATTGACCTTTTATTTGACCTTGACCTGTGACCTTGACCTTTCATATGGAATTTAAGTTTCTTGTATGACCTTGGCCTAGGTATTCCAAATATACATGGTAAGCCTAGTGAGAATCTAAGTTAGTATAAGAAATACTAGTAAAAAACATATTTTGACCTTTGACCTTACCCTTTAGAATATTTACCTAAAATTTGGTCAATACGATATTGAGGTTACCAGTAACTTGTATAGTGAAAATAAAGAAATTTGAGTAAAAACTAAGACACATAAAATATTGACCTTATTTTTAACCTTGACCTTTGACCTTAACCTTTAACTTAAATTCAAAATTTCTTTTAGACTGACCTTCGCATTGACCAAATAATTATACCTGTGAAATTTGGTGATAATCCATTGAACGGTCTGGGAGGAGTTTCCGAACGGACGACGGACGACGACGACGACAGACAAGCTGACTGATGGTGCACAGTATACGGGCGGGATCTGTGTGCGCGATACCACTCAGCTTCGCAGAGTTGATAATAATTATCGGTTTATTGTTCATTGCAGCCCTGAGGCTGAAAATCTACAGTTTTTTTCTTAAACCAAGGTACAGTACAATACTTATTCTACCTTAACTACGAGGTCTCGTGCAACCTTTGGCAACCGTGATGTACCTGGCTTCCCACCAAGTACATATGTAGATGCACTTTGTATTGGTGAGAAGATGTGTAGGCTAACACAGGCTGATAGCAGCTTGGTTAGGGAGGAACCACGATACAATTATCTTCATCGCTATGGCCGATTTTTTTTTTAGGATACTGGCGGATTCGAACCCTTGAGCCCACAGTCAGCGCGAGACCACCATACAGCGCCTTAGACCACAGGACCATAGCGACCCGTGTGTGTGTGTGTGTATTTTCAATATATTAAACTGCAATCCAGTTTCTTATTAGCATGCCGCTATTCTTCACAAACGGACTGTATATACATCTGTCTATGCTTTAACCCTTAAAGATCGGGGCCGGACTTAAGTCCGCCTCCAATTTGCAGCAAGTTAGGAGCATTATTAAGGCTTTTAAAGGGTTAAAATCGAGTGCAAATGACCGGGAGCGCAGCGGGCCAGACAGCCGACTCCCAGGGCTTACCGCCGCCCATTAACTCATGTTCCCTGTGTTCTCGAGAGGCTGGCAGTGTAGCCAGTAGTGAGCATAGCTGGGAAAAATATGCCGCTATTCGCTAAACTCCCATGTTACTGGTATCACTGTATGAGAACCACGAGTGCTACGTAGCTCGTTCTGGGCTCATTTTGAAGCTTTTAGCGCCTAGTTGTTTGCTAAATAATTTTGTTTTCATGCAGATACTTGATTTATCATTCAGGAGGGCCTGAATATGCCCAAATAAGCCCAAAACCCCCCACTAGACAAGGGTTAAGTAAGTCACAAATCTGCTTGAGTCGCAAATATGGAACTGCTGTGTTTTTTTAGTAGGATTCTTTAGGCTGGGATTGATGGTTTGCTTTAATTTGTAATTTTCTTTTACTGTCTATTTTTAAGCATATCATAAGTTTTAGCTCTGTCTCTATCTTGCAGTCAATAGCCTATCTTCAATGATTCACTCCCTCATATAATACACATGATAAAAGCGTCTTTAACGACTTGTATTTACATCAAATACAACTTTGCAAGTAATTTACATAAATAATGTTCATCCCTCCCGAAACACAGTTTGCATATCGGAAAACCATCGCAGTGTTGTAACAAATACGTTTACGATAGTAAAGGCAGATACGATTGATCACGGTATAATGATATGGAAATTGATACTCTAGAGTCTAGACTCTAAATGCAATAGACACACAACATATATATATATATTGTGTGTGTGTGTGTGTGTAATGAAGACAAGTACCAGGACTGATAGAAAACGCTCCTGTTCATGTTTTTGTTGATACGTTTCGGAGACACTCTATCATCAGGCAAATCTGAAACAATAGATTAATGCACGTGTAAGAAAACACTAATATCATAGTGAATTTCAATGATTAGATAAAGCGTAAGAAAAATGACATGGTACGAAAAATGCGAAACAAGATTACGTTGGTAAACCTAAATTGGGACTATAAATATGACATAATAAGCAAAAAAAAAAATTATTATGTATAAATCACATACATTATACAACACGATTATATCATAGTGAGTTACAATGATTTCATAATGCCTAAGAAAAATGACTCGGTATGAAAGTAATTGAAAAAGGATTACGTGGTAAACCGAAGTACGCATTATAAGTTAATATCAAACCTCCTAAGCATTATATAATAACAAAAATCATGCGAAAATAACTTAAAACATGAAGAACTAGAAAACACTAGAAACACAAGAGGTCAGTTAATTTTTCACTGCCACGAATGGACTGGAGTACTCGAAAAGGGGTTCCAGTCCTGATGCATTTCTTCACTTACAGTGTCCTAGTTTAATAATAAAGAAGGGTTGGTAGCCTCTGGAAAAGGAAGAACTGCCCTGGAACTAATATAATGTCCATTGCAGGGTAAATAAATGTTAGTAGGGGACAGTTGGGTTAGTAACATAACACAGTGTAACATCTGAGTAATTTGTAAACGCAATAATCCTTGATGGATCTGAGGGGGGAAAAATTAAGTTATTCATTTACAAACACAGTCAATTAAAGACCGAATCCCTGATTCTCTGCAGTCCTCGGTGGTGTAGTCGCTGCAATATGACATATTTCCCTTATTGTGTATGCAATCCTTTAGTGTTCCTCTCACATAATGTTTGCTTCGTCTCCAATTTATTCTTTCATTTTACTAATGCTAATATGATGTTAGGTTATTTTTATAACTATTAATTTTAAATTTTATTCTAGATTTCTTATATTTAGTTAATAATAAGAATATTAATAATAGAAAATTATTCAGCCACTTATATAGGCTTTTATTTAATTTTAGGCCTGAAGATGGTTTAAGCTTAAACCGAAACGTTACCTAAATAAAGACGTCCGTAACAGCGCTGCTGTTAATTTATATATATATATATATATATATATATATATATATATATATATATATATATCAAGTATATCTCACAAATACATGTGAGCTAATAAAAGTATAAATACTCCCAGCCGGACTCGAACCTCCGACATTCAGAACGAGTGTTCAAGCTTTTAATCCACTACACCACGGCGTGATAAAGGAATTTTAACCTTTTCCTATTTATATTAAGAAGGAAAATCCTACTTGGAGAATGTATTTCAATTCATGTACTGTACAAGTCGCAGGATCCATATTCCAGGATATCATGCAGGGATTCTTGCAAGATTCTCCACGCTGGGCGAGAATAATTAATGAAATCTCCTTGACCCGAGTTGCGTGGGGAATCTAGATTAGTAACGACACCCCAGCATCCCCGACACCTGAGGTGTAAGTCGGACGCAACACATTAACGCAGCCATAGGGAAAGTAGTTTGGAAATTAGAGAGTTGTGCCAGACTCTATCGAAGGGTTTCGATATGTCTAACGCAATAGAAAAAGTCACGCCGAAGTCCCGAAAGAAGGCTGGCCATAAGTTAGCAAGAATATCACCAGTAGGGCGGTCTTTAAGGAAACCATACTGGCAATCTAAAAGTAGATTACGGAAAGATAAATGCTTAAATCATTTTGAATTCAGAATAGTTCCAAAAACTTTAGAGATGCAAGACAGCAATTGGACGATAGTTGGAGGGTTGAGAGCAATCATCCATCTTGGGGACAGGTTGAAAGAGAGCAAACTTTTAGCAAGAAGGAAAGACGTTAGAAGAATGATTTAGAGATGAAAGAGTTTGCCTAAGCCGGGAGTCAGCACGGAAGAACAGTTTTTAGTACAACAGGAGGAACATCATCCGGTGTGTACACCATCTTAATATTAAGCCCAGAGAGTGCAGAAAGTATATCCTTAGAAGATATTATAATATTGAGTATAAGTAAGTGAGAGGGGGATGGAGAGGGAGGAGCAGTGCCAGAATCATCCAAGGTGGAGTTTTTAGCAAAAGTTTGAGCGAAGAGTTCAGCTTTGCCAGAGGAAGAGGTGACGGTGGTACCGTTAGAGTGGAAAAGAGGAGGAAAAGATGAAGTTAAATTGTTGGAGAGGTTTTTGGCTCGATGCCAAAAAGCTGTTCTTATGAGTTGGTTTGGTGCGGCGGTGGCAGTTGCCCACTGGTACTTTGAGAGCATACAGTACGAACCACTTAATAATAATAATAATTGTAACTTCTAACTCCATTCCAGATGTTGCCGTATACCCCGTTATTATTTCTTACTTTTTCTCTCTCTCCCTTTTGTATATACAGTATATATATATATATATATATATATATATATATATATGTATATATATAGGAGAGAGAGAGAGAGAGATATATATATATCCCTCTCTGCAACTGCCATATATATCATCTTAAAAGGCTTCTTCCATTCCTGGTTCCCTTTTAGTAAGCTAATTTAATAAATGGTTCTGTTCTTTTAGCCAAGTGAGGAAAGAAAAAACATCCATTATGTTATATAGATAAATGTGTATCTGTGTGTGTGTGTGTGTGTGTGAGTGTGTGTGTATTGGAATGTTCCTTCCTGGTGTAGTTTAATTCTAGATATTAATAATCCTCCACTTCCATACTTCTTATTATTTGTGTCAAATTGGTTCGGCTAAAAATGTCATCTTTATATACTATTTATCTGTTTGTCGGCAAGATTATTCTAAAATCTATTAAACGATTTTCGACGAATCTTTGATCAGTAATTTAATTAGGTACCCACATTTGTATGTCATTGGGAAAGCGATTGGTGAATACTATAAAGAGAACGGACGATAACTGAAAGGCTCTACAGGCTAGAGTGTATAATACATTACATACGACAACAGCCATAACAGGGGCAGAAAAGACATTTGAGTTGTAAGAATTAATAAGAAAATTTGAATTGTAGGCCGATAGTTTAGAAATAACATGGTGTATTTGACGCTAAAATGAGTGTATACATAATTAGTGTATACATAATTAGTGTATACATAATTAGTGTATACATAATTAGTGTATACATAATTAGTGTATACATAATTAATGTATACATAATTAGTGTATACATAATGAGTATACATAATTAGTGTATACATAATTTAGTATACTAAAATATGTATGTTCCCTTAACTCCTGTAAGGAAAATTACCTAGAGTCGCCGGTAGAGCTAAAGGAATTCATTCTGTCGACAGCAGAGACTGTGTGATAATAGATGTTTAAGGAACTGTCCATATATTATCCATACAATGCATTTAGAAACACACAACATGAGCACGATACGACAATAGTTAAAGAGTTAAGAACAGTCATCCTTTGTTTTGGGTCAGATTGAATCATAATATACGTTTACATTATTTGAAAATTTTATAGATATTTTAAAGTGCTTGTACTTGGTTGTTGTTTTTAATAATATTACTATCATATGTTTAATCAAATTAATTGTATACATACTTGGAATCTATCTAGTGGTATATTATAATTTCGATATACGAGTATGTACAATAGTTCGTACCGAGTCATTGCAGTTTAAAAGGAAGTAGTATTCAATTTGTAAAACATTATGGAAACATTAACTATGAATATTTATATCAATGTGATTGTGTGTTTTTTTTCTAGTATTATTATTCTTTGTATTCTTTGAAGTAAAGCTAATTACAATTTGGACGTTCCCTAGCCTTTGATTAACTAATCAATATATGAAGCTCGTGTCTAGTTTTGCTGAATTATTACCGGTATGTACTTTTGTATTTATTTGTAAACAATATAACACAATTTAGTTATCCCTTATAACCATTTATATAAAGTTAGAACTCAATTTCTAGGATCTGTAGTGAATCGTTTTCTGAGGATGACTGCGCAATGTCGCCGAAAATGTGAATAATATGCAAGATTCAGTTGTTTGCATTACAATTATACACACACACACACACACACACACACACAGTATATATATATATATATATATATAGAGAGAGAGAGAGAGATAGGTAGATAGATAGATATATAGTGTTAAGTAAAAATATGTTGACCAATTATTTGAATCATAATACAAAGGTAACAATGTACTTTGCAGATTCGTGTATTTAAATTCATATTAAACAAACATTTCCATGGCTATAATTACAGGATTTCCATAAGTTGTGCAACTTTAACAATTTCGTGTATATAGTGTTGTACTTATAGTTAAATTGCTTTGCCGTAACACACAACTCAAGAAGCTCGTTTTTTGTCTTCATAGTATAGTTTGCCGCACATATTCTATTTTGTTGGGGTCGTGGTTTGGCAACGCTCCACCCACTTCCCCAACCCTTGCTCTACCTCCTTCCCTTCCACTATTGGTAGGAGGTGGAATAAGGGAGGGGGGTGCAGCGCTGCCATGTTACGATTTGCTGGGATGGTTGATAATTGGAATATGTGCGGCAAACTGTACATCCACTGAGGGCATAATGGTAACAGTGAAAGAAACATGACAGTGTGTGTTCCGACTGTGGAAAACCAAGTTTATAATTATTTGATAGAGAAACTTATCAGATAACAAGTCATCACGTAAACGAAGACTGGAAGTATTTCAATAAACTGTCATTGTGCTGCATCAGAAAGGAGCTTGATGTTCTACATGCCACTGATAGTTTGCTTAATTTTTGGTTTATTGAAGCATTAATTGACGTGTGGTAGAGTAATTAATTCATCACACATTCTGAGTCGTGTTATATATTTCCAAAAACTCGTTTAAAAGAGGTCTTATAAAACAACTTTATTAACCTAAACAGCGTAAGATAGGTAAAGTTGACGTATCTCTGAGTGTGTTCATTGAGCGTTGGGTGCACAAAATGTGCGTAGGTCTTTTCCCGTGCAAATTCATTCAGTTTGGCGGTAAATCTGAGCCGCAGGGATGGTGCGATGGGTGTTGCCACACGTGCAGATGCTATAACTAGTGTGCTTAGATCATACAATGAGTTTACAAGTTTAAAGTCTGCATGTGAACACTGCGAGCCTGACCTTGAGAATATAGCCAGGCGCGTAGGTTTTGGGTAAGTAGGTATGGGTGGTTGGGAGGAAGGAAGCATAAAGAAGGAACCAATGGTGAAGTATACACTCAAAATATGAGGGAAGAAGGGGGATAAGAAGTAGGATGAGTAATTGAGAAATAAGAGGAAATATAACGGAAAATAAGATACCATCTTCCAGAAGGTACGCTAAGGGGAAAGGAAGAGTGAGCGATAACAAAATAAAAAAGAAACACACACACAGAGGCCAGAACAAATATCATTACTAGTCTCTTCCCTTTTCCCTTACACCGCCAGCTAAACATTCCTTTCATCTCTCTCTTTGTCTCTCTAATGTACACAACTATCCGTTAGAAACTTTTAACGAACTCATTTTCAATCCATTTCATTTGGACGACCACACGTATCGAGACTGACACTTCTAACAATTTTGACCTCACAAACAGCGATTTAAATGAGCCAAACTGTAGTTATGTATTTTTAGGTGATCGTCAAGTTGAGCTCCCGATATGTACAGTACTTTATCATACAAAAAAGTATCTTTACTCTCGTGAACGTCGAGTTTCATAAAGTGGGGTACGATTCGAGCTCAAACAATAGTTTCCATATTACTTCGTCCATTGAGTCTAAATGGTGCATGTCATTTTAGTAAGGATACTTTTTTGTACGATAGTACAGTCGTCAGGATTAATTCGTTTCATTGTCCCTGTTAGTAGCACTGCACGGTGGAGAGGTATCCCCTCCACCTCCTCTCCTTGTTCCCATACCCCAACCTAAACCCTCCCATTTACTCTCCGACCCCAGAACTACACCCACCCTCCCTTCTCTCGCTCTCACCAAACTAAGAGCTACTTCTGGGACCTCACCGACTAAATTTATTCTGAACACCTAATGAAGGAATAAAGTATTTCACACACATCTCTCGACCACCATATCCTGCACATTAAACATAATTATGAACTAAACAAAACCTAACCTGAAACTGCTAATTACTACCGTTACTAGTAGGGTTAACTGTATAGTGATATGGATATACCAGGTATGAGGGGTAGAAATACACACTTGTATAATTACATAATATAAGGTATAATGAGATTATTTGGTTATACACGAAACTGTTATACAGAGTGGTATTGTAGTAGAAGAATTATTGATCAGTTCAATATTATAACTCTTGTAGTTAATCTGGATTTTAATAAATGGGCGTTATATAGTTATTTAGCAATTATTCTTAACAGGTGTGAATTCAAATGATCTTGAAAGTTATTTCAAGAGAATAAGCTTGAATAGGCGTGAAGCTTTCAATAGAATTATGTGGAGTAGATACCCTACGTCTTGCCATTACTCTGTGAATATTTAACGCAATTTGCTATATTTCAACCCATATTGCTACATAGCCATAGTGAACGCCCCCCTTAACTTGATTACAAAACAAGATACCTGATAAAATAGATTAACCTTATGGCAAAGTGTTAAGGGTAAGGTGAAAACATTAATAAGTCCTTCCCTAATGTATGGGTGAGCGTAAGTGTTGAGGGCATGGGAACTTTATAATAAGACCCTCCCCAATGGATACATGAGCGTAAAGCAAGGTTCACACATTGGCGAGTCGGAGCGCAACTCCAACGGGAGTGATGAAATTTTTGCACTCGCCAATGATTATCCCAAATTCGCCGACACTCGCCGACACTCGCACAGACTCGCGTGGACTCGCGGTGGGCGTAGACTCGCGAACGCGGCCAAAATATTTGTACAGACACAAAAATTGGAGAGTCAAGTGGGAGTAGGACGCCAACTCGCATAGAGTCGCGTAGACTCGCGTAAACTCCTGTAGACTCGTGTGACACTCATGTAGACTCGCGTGAGTCACGTTGTACTATTTAGAAATTTGATGATCGCGAGTCTACATGAGTGTCACACGAGTCTACATGAGTGTCACGCGAGTCTACATGAGTGTCAGTCTACATGAGTGTCACGCGAGTCTACATAAGTGTCACACGAGTCTGTTTATATTATCAACAAAAATCGTAGCAGCGAAACGACTGCACCTATGGCTTTCATATTTTTACCACATGTACCTTACCCTTTTGGCTACCCACAAAAAAATCCCAAATTCCTCCTCCCACCCACTCGCTGACTGTCGGTCCCGTCAGAAGGAAAAAATAGGAAAATCTGTGGCGGCGAAACGACTGCACCAATCGGTTCCATATTTGTGTGACAAGTCCCTTACCCTTCTGCCTTCCCCCCACCACACCCCAACCGCCTCCCACCACCCACTTCCAGCGTATCCGTACGAAGATAAGGAAAAAAAGGAAAATCTGTGGCGGCGAAACGACTGCACCAATCGGTTCCATATTTGTGTGAAAAGTCCCTTACCCTTCTGCCTTCCCCCCACCACACCCCCAACCGCCTCCCACCACCCACTTCCAGCGTATCAGTACGAAGATAAGGAAAAAAAGGAAAATCCGTGGTTGCGAAACTACCTTACCAATCGGCTTCATATTTGTAACATGAGTCAATTACGCTTCTACCTTCCCCACACCCTCCCCCAAACCACCCTCCCACCACCCTCCTACCCATACATAATAATAATGATGTGGAATATATGCAAAGGATAATTATATGATGACAAATAATAATATACAGATTGATATCCAACATGAAATATAAATAAATACAAGATATAAATTAAATAGAATATACACTCCTGTTAACTTCCTGTAGACTCGCGTTCATCTCGTGTAAACACGTGTAAACTCATGTAAACTCCTGTGACACTCATGTAGACTCGCACTATTCGTACCCTGGAATTTGACCGTTATTTTTCAAATTTTGGCGGGTCGTGTTAAACTCGCCAACACTCGCGTAAACTCGCGTAAACTCGTGTAAACTCATGTAAACTCGTGTAAACTCGTGTTAAATTCGTGTTCTATGCGTGTTTACTCGCATCAGCTGCTACTCGCGTTGGGTTCGGGCTCCATCAACGGCGATTTGCGGCGAGTGTGACTCGCGTTGGCCTCACGCTCCGACTCGCCTATGTGTGAACCTACCTTAAGAGTACCCGAGGGGTAGTTATTTAAAATAGGGCATATATATTGGTTATCAACCCTTCAGGATTATTAAGCCTGTTTATGTCAAGTAATATTTTTTAGCCTGGAGCCTCTTTTCGAAAACCCCAGTACCTTGCCCGAGGGTAGTTCGTGTCCCGTTTATATACAGTAGTTTTACAATATGGCCAATTAGGAAAACAATATGGCCTAATGATTGGGTAGATAGCTCCGTTAAGAGGATGAGTGTTGAGTTAGGGTAATGAAGTCATGCCGACTCACTGGGCACATTCTCGGCAATAGTTCATATAATTTATTGGCAAATTGGCTATTTACACTTAATGAGTCCTGGAAGCAGAGAGATTTGTGGTGAATATGATTAAGCAAATGTTTTGTTTTTGTATACTGTGCTAATAAGTAGTGATATTATTATTTAATAATGGTATAAAAAGAAATAATTCAAAATACTTGAATGTTTTACTTTGTGTGTTCATTGATGGGAGAGACTCATGGTGGAATTGACACAGACGTTTCTCGTTGTCTCAAGCTTGTTACGTAGCCCAGCCTGAGCCATTAAAACGATGAAAATGAAATACAACTTCACGTGGGTTAGTTTGACAGCTATTTTAGAGTATGATACAGTACTAAACCATCAGTACATCGGTATGAACCTTTCAGGGGTCAATGGTAAATGTATCGGTATGAATCACTCGAATCATATGTAAGGTTTTCGGCGAACATACTCCCCTCCCCGCTTTCTCTCTTTCTCCCTCTCTATCTATCTATCTCTGCTGTACAAATGAATAGCCTCCCAACATTTAGAAAATAAACCTCTCAATAATGGTAGCATTTCTATACCTAGTAAAGAATCGCATACATTAGCGTAACCCTTTGAAGATTATGATGTATTTTGACAGTTTATTCTGGCTACCATTTGACGTGTGTATACAGATTAGGAAGGATTTGTGGACATAATGAGGGTAAAGACTCAATGCACCACTTGCGAGTTTTCAGGCTATAAGGAAGTTGGAGCTGTGGCCATCAATATTTAGCAGAATTATCAGCTAAAATACGGTCATAATACATATATAAATATACATAAAACTAAATAGATCATACTTTTTTTCCATCAGAAACCCACATTATTATTGAATTTTTCTTTAATATCAACGTTTACGGCTCCAACTTCCTTATAGCCTGAAACTCGCAAGTGGTCAATTAACCCTCTGCCTTCCATAAACCCTTCCAAGTATGAATATAATCGTGTCATAATAGTTATAAAGCGGACATTAATGCGTCATCGTATCTTCTAAGGGTTAACTCCGCGTTCATCTGTAGTGTTCGTAATATATTTTCAAAAGTTTATAAACCCCTATATTTCCAGTACTATATTCCAACATAATAACTGTTATCGTCAATCTTAGATGATCAACATTAATTTTATCCGGCAACATTTATGTGATCGTGTATACTCGTATCAGAAACTAAAATGAATATTAAATGAACATCAGTGGCAGAATTATTATAAAAGTGTACTCCATAATTTGCCAGACCAGTGTTGACGATAGAAGTTGAGGGAAAAAACGTTCGTGTGATACCGGCTTGAAATTCCTGGCATGGAATACTTTTCTTTTGGCATTGTGGTATAAAATACTCCTTAATATAACACTAGGCCAACTGATGACGTCTTGATTTTGTTTACAGTATTGTTGATGCTTTTTAGGGTTTTTTTCCATATTCGAATAATACAAATTTTTCTTTTTCCAATATACAAAACAAAACGGTTCTCCAGAACCCTTACAAGCTTATAAAAGCTCGACTGACGACTGTTATTTGTTTTTGTTCTTTTGTGATTAAAATGTAAAACTTGCAAACTAAACAAACCAAAATTGGGACAAGGACAATATAAACTCAAATTAAATTATCAAAATCGCTATGTGGAAACAACGCTTACTAAAATGAAAATTATTAAATAAAAGAACACAATCCACCACATAGGGTGTACATTACTACATGAGCAAGTTAATCCGTTTCCCAAGCAAACTAATCGCACATATAACAACGTGTTACTTTATTCCAAAATTGCTCCCGGCCAGAAAATATCAACATCTGGATCTAGCGAAATGTTTAATAAATAATGGGGCCAAACCTCTATTATCGCCAAACATATGGAACGAAACAGTGTGGGCCCAAACAGACTACCCCCAAATAAATTATGGCTGTAAACCAGGGGTGGTTTCTGTCTACCACCCCTGTGGCCATCAATTAATCTGGTGATCATAAGATATTTCACCCGATCAGTTTATGAAATAATAAGACTTTTCACCTCATTCAGGTAATACATGTTTCTGTGCGAGCAATAACGAGCCTGTGAATTAGGAAAAAACAACCATCGATTAGGACAGTATGCAAAAAATGTCCTCAGCATTTATATTGTGACTAAAGTATCTCATAAATATATATAGACCTAGATATCCCAGAGGCAAAGTGTCCGGTGTCCCACTGACGGGACCCAGGATCAAACCCAAGCCCAACATTTTCACCACTGTTTCGAATCGATCTTTTATTATTATTATTATTATTATTATTACTGGTGGCCTCGATTGCTTTGGCCATTATCGATCGATTAGTTTGGCCAGTATACTAGTAACAACGACTCCCCAAACTCCCTTCATGAAATATTCGCCACCAAGATCCCTCTTTAAACCAATTTTGTACATTTTTCGATAGAAAAATGTGATGTCCGAAGGCTTCTGTTTTCCTAAAACTTAAGCTCATTATCGTTCACCCCGAAAACAGCAACACCTGAATGGGGGTGAAATATCTTATAATCGCCAAACTATGTGGCAGAACGTTTTGAAATCGTCAAATTATGGATCAAAACAGGCCAGGCCCAAATAGACCCTCCTCGGTTAAGATAGTCAAACATGCGATACTTGGAGATTGTAAATTAACCCTTTCAGAACTATCACACTTTGTTTACCTATGTTCTGGCTAGCATTAAACGATTTTACTCAGCTTTGGAAGACCCTCTAGCATGGGACGGGTATTCTTAACCCTCTAATTCCCATAATCCCTTCCGAAACTGAATAACAAGCACAGGGTGCGGGTACCTCAGTTATAAATATTTGAAGAACAGTCAATTTTAGTACAGACCAGATGGAAAAGTGTCAATCAAACGAAGGTGATTTATAAAGGGGATGACCAAGGAGACATAAGATCACTATGTGGGTACTAACTTATAATACATCACTACCATAACCACACTCTGATTACACAATAATAACATTATACATATAAACAGCACAGGTTTGCTGTAGTTAGATATAATATATCCCAATGTTCACGCTGCTTCATTCCTAATATTTGCAAGGAGTGGAATGAATTACCAGAATAATGTGTATCAGTTTCTGATATTACATCATTTAAATCTAAATTAAATAAGCTTATTGTTTAATCAATTCAGATCTTAATGGTGTTAATTGTTTTCTTGTTTCCTTTCAGTACAGTATGTCTCCCAGCGAGGCCACCCATGTAGTACTTATAGGCTTGTCCTTTCCACTGGGAGACTTCTGTATTTGAATAATAATAATAATAATAATAATAATAATAATAATAATAAGTATAATGATTTAATACGAATACGTATAATAAGAATGATGACTAATAATAATATAATAAGAATAAAAAAGATGTGGACAGAATAACCGTGAGCTGGTGGTTCAAACAAGTGATTCCGGATTGAAACTTGACACCGCTCCTGACAGTACAGTCCACCATCTTATTATCAACAACACAAACTTATACCACATGATTCTTGTTCTACATATTATCGCTTCTATTCCCTTTGCGCAGATGTTTTTGTCAATCTGCTCTTCCGTCAGAATATTGTATCTATCTTGTATTCCCATTTCCTAGATGATGATTTGGATATTATGTTAGTCTTTGAGAAACCTTAGTGAATGAATTATATAGCATAGTTTGTAGGTTTATGCACACGCCTACGACTTATTATCCATTCTCGAATACTGGATATTAATCTAATCATGTTCATACTACCAACCGCGCTATGGTAGGCCTAATGTTTATGTGTATTTTGACTTGCAACTATATCGTTTTTCGTTCCTATGTACTGTAATTTATATTATCTGTTTCTACTCACGCACACACAAATCTACATTCCTGTATACTTTAGTCCATGCATTATAAGTGGGCAAGACATCTGAACAACTAACCTCTCTTACTCAAAAGCCACTAGAGTAATCTTGCTGATATTTCTATCATTTGGGAAGAGTCAGCTACCGAAGTGTGGATTTCTGGCATACTTTATATTGAACAGGGTATAGTGCATTTATATGTCAGCGGCATATATGCGTGTTTGTTCATATTTCCTAGTGTAATGGCTATGATTATGAACATCAAAAATGAAGCTTAAAGACATTATTTCCCATTAAATAGCATTATGCGAAATATCTGTAAACAGTTATGATTGTCCTTTTTCCAACACTTCCATTTTCTCAACCTCCATGTCCATTCACCAAACTAAAACACACCCATCAGCTCCATCCTCCATACCACCTCATCGAATGTTAAATGTTAGTTAGCAGTTTAATGAACGGTATTTACTGCTGTATGATATTATTTGTGTTATTTTCATATCCTATGCTATGGTTACACTTGTTCTATATTTATATATATTTTATCTGTGCTTAATGTATGCATATTAATTTGTTTTCCAGTAACGTTATTTCTTTTCCTTTTTTTTTTCACGCTACAGTTTTCTTGTTTATATAATTTCTGCTACCAATTAATGTGGCAGTATTCTTAATATTAAAAGTGTAAATAATAAAACATGTTGTTTTATAAATGTTTGTGTTTTCTTTTTAATCTTCAACATCAGTTTCAGCTTCCTCTGATTTAAGCGACAATGTTCCCCAAATGGAGTTACGGCACACACTGACACGTATACCTACATAATTATATTCTATAATGAATACTGTTTTCCAATTGTGTTTTGGTGATTCTCATGCAACCGTTTTTTGTTGGAAACAAATAAGGGATTTATGAAATGAGAAACTCATAGTAAACTACAACTACTAATTATAACACAGATTACATGTCCACAATACACTGGGATTAAAACAACAATGTTGAATGTATTAATACAGCACTTCAACCACTAATACACCGGACCCCAAATGTTATTTGCTTGCATCTTCTCCACCTCTTCATTTTAACCCCTTCTTTACCGGCGACGTTTATTAATTTATATTCTAGCCACATTTATACTATTTTATGAAGCTTAGGAAGCATATATGGTAGCAAAAGAATGAATTGAGATAGTCTGTTGCCATTTAATTGGTCTCATCCTTCCTAAGCTGAATACAATCGTCTAATAGTTGCCAGAATATAATAAAAAGGATGTCACCGGTACAGGAAGGATTAATAGATAAGTTATGTGGATGTGTTCTCTCCAGCAGCTGTCGTACTCGTTATCTCTCACCAGCTCTTGCTTTCAACTTTTAACTAACAAGATGCCGGAAAATAATTATAATGTTCGCTTGCCAGTCTCCAGATGGCACCCTCCTAGTACAAAGGAGTACAAAGGAAATCAAGCAACAACAGGTCTAGTGATCCTTCTAGGCTGCTTGTCCTCCAAAACACTGAGGATCAAGTGTCCAAACAGTGGTTTAGAGTGGGTAAGGGAACATTGGAAAGGGAACTACTGCCCTGGAACTAATGTCCGTGGCAGGACTAGGAAGTTAGTAGGGGACATATGGGTTAGTAACTGAGGGGAGGATAAAATGAAGTTATTCATTTACAAACGCAGTTAGTCGCGGGTTTGATGCGAGATATTTGTCTAGGCGGAGTTTAAATGAATCAACGGTGCTGCAGTCTATAACGTCTCGGGGAAGCCCATTCCACAAGTTGACAACTCGATTGAAGAATCCTGTGTGTGTGTGTGTGTGTGTGGGTGTATGTGTGTATGATGTACAATAATTACTAGTTTATTGACATTCAGATTGAGGCCTGAATAAATACATATATACAAAGGTAATAAGCAACAAGGAATAACTAACAACACATAGATTCTTAGTATGATCACAAATATACAAGCACATACTATAAATCCATATAAACACCTGTACACACGAATTCATAAATATACCTATACGTACACATACAAGCAGATACACATACAAAATCAAGAATTTATGAATTTTTTAAACTGTTAACCCTTACAGTCACGACGGCGTATTTTGTTTTATATTTCAGCTGCATTTAGACGAAGTTATGAAGCTTAGGAAGGATAAAGGTAGATAAACCACAACATAATTATGGGAACACAAGAGAGAGAGGGAGAGGGAGAAAAAGAGTACATATTATTACAGTAGATCATATAAAGTACACATTGACCATGCTTTGGAATATACTGAAATATATATATATATATATTGTATAGATATATAGACAAATGGATATATAGATATTTGCATGTGTGTGTGTGTGTGTTTTGTTTACATGTTTCAGATCCTCTTATTCCAAAACATTGGTGCATTATATAATTTAGCAGCTCACGTTATTCGTTTCTCCGACTTACAACAGTTCTTCCTTGGTTGAGAGTCAGTAATGTACAATATAATTATTATATTACCACTCCTAAAAATGTCAGCTTACAGCTCGTAAATATTGGTATAAATCACAACTGATATATCCGCCGCCCACCTCTGATGTCCCCTCGCTAGAACAACAAAGTAAATTACTCTTATCCGCCCCAACAAAGAATGACGGGAGGAAAGAGTTTGTGAAGGGGAGAGGAACTGGAAGGAAAGATAAGTAAATGATGCATATGTAAATACATAGGAGGGACATTATGGCACAGGAGGAAAATATACAAAGGATGTTTATTTGTTTTAAATAGATGACGTCTTTCATATTTATGCTCATGAAGGAAGTTGTGCATTCAAAAGGCTAATTGAAATATTTACTACCACCATTAATCCTGTAGCGTCAATGCCGAAAAGAGAGAGAAACAAAAATAGGAACTGCACAGTGGAAGAGGAAAACAAATGCCTTCTCAAAAACATTCCAGCCTCCAAAAGTGCATACATAGGTTGAATTTGGAGGACAAACAATGATTATTGAACGATAAAAAGACATGATACCTACACCATTAGTCTACCATGACCTGTGGAAGCGAAATAGTGTTTCGTTTCTTTTCATTTAATGATTAATGTGTTGAGGCTACCTAAGGAATATAGCGTTATACTTCGACAATAACATGTAAACAGCGGTTGAATACATGTTTGAATTCGAAATCCAAATATACACGAAACCCATAGTATAATATACATGTACATATGCAGTATATTATAAGATGAGTATCACAAAGATCTGACAGTCACTGCTAATGAAATACGTTGAGAGAGAGAGAGAGAGAGAGAGAGAGAGAGAGAGAGAGAGAGAGAGAGAGAGAGATCAGCACCGACACAGGGAAGCTTAGTGATTCAGAAACACAGAGTAAGAGGGGGAGATGGGCGGAAGTAACGAGAGGAGAAAGGTGGGGAGGAGAAAGAAAAACATTGAATAGGGAAATAGAAAGTAACACAATAAACAAGCGAAGAATAAACAAGTATAAATGGGAAGAAGAACAAGGAGATAACAGAAAGAAGTAAATACGTAAAGGACAACTCATTTATGGAGGGACAGAAATATATTTGCTAAGTTGATAGAAGAGTGTGATGGCAAGTTGTGAAGGATGGATGAGAAAATGAGGAGATATTGCAGTAAGACAACTATAATATCTCCAGCTAATAAATGATTAAATACTTGTGGTGTAGTGGATTAAAAGCTTGGACAATCGTTCTGAATGTCGTAGGTTCAATCCCGGCTGGGAGTATTTAAATATATATATATATATATATATATATATATATATATATATATTCATGTATGTATATATTCTCCAGCAATATCTTCTACTGCTTTGCTGGTATGTCTGTCAATGCTCATTGTAATTGACTTATTCCTCACCTACGGATTTAGTTTGTTTTCTTAAGAAGTAAATATGTTTTCTTTTTTTTTCTTTGATAATTGGTATTATTTTATATCTACTGTATATCTTCCTGTATATACAGTCTACTGTATAATTATCTTCCTGTTCTTCTCCCTCTACTGTATATCTTCGTGTTTTTCTCCCTCTACTGTATATCTTCCTGTTTCTCTCCCTCTACTGTATATCTTCCTGTTCTTCTCCCTCTACTGTATATCTTCCTGTTCTTCTCTCTCTACTGTATATCTTCCTGTTCTTCTCCCTTTACTGTATATCTTCCTGTTCTTCTCCCTTTACTGTATATCTTCCTGTTCTTCTCCCTTTACTGTATATCTTCCTGTTCTTCTCCCTCTACTGTATATCTTCCTGTTCTTCTCCCTCTACTGTATAACTTCCTGTTCTTCTCCCTCTACTGTATAACTTCCTGTTCTTCTCCCTCTACTGTATATCTTCATGTTCTTCTCCCTCTACTGTATAACTTCCTGTTCTTCTCCCTCTACTGTATAACTTTCTGTTCTTCTCCCTCTACTGTATAACTTCCTGTTCGTCTCCCTCTACTGTATATCTTCATGTTCTTCTCCCTCTACTGTATATCTTCATGTTCTTCTCCCTCTACTGTATATCTACTCGTTCTTCTCCCTCTACTATTATATATCTTCCTGATCTCCTCCCTCTCCTGTAGATCTTCCTGTTCTTCTCCCTTTACTATTATATATCTTCCTGTTCTTCTCCCTCTACTGTATATCTTCCTGTTCTCCCTTTACTGTTATATATCTTCCTGTTCTTCTCCCTCTACTGTATATCTTCCTGTTCTCCCTTTACTGTTATATATCTTCCTGTTCTTCTCCCTCTACTGTATATCTTCCTGTTCTCCCTTTACTGCTATATATCTTCCTGTTTTTCTCCCTCTACTGTATATAGTATCGTTTTTCTCCCTCTACTGTATACCTGATCGTTCTTCTCTATCTACTGTTTTTCGTTTTTCTCCCTCTACTGTATACCTGTTCGTTCTTCTCTATCTACTGTTTCTCGTTTTTCTCCCGCTACTGTATACCTGCTCGTTCTTCTCTATCTACTGTTTTTCGTTCTTCTCCGTTTACTGTATACCTGCTCGTTCTTCTCTCTATTGTATATCTTCTCATTCTTCTACCTCTAAAATATTGAATATTAATCCGAAGAGGGTATTCGCACTTTATATTATTTATTGATTAGCCTAATCTTGAATACTGAGTACAGTTTTGATGTTTCAAAAGTACATTGATAATCTTGAAAATACAGCTAAGAGTATCAAATATTATTCCTAGACTAAGAAAGGAGTAAGAAATGTTTAGTCTAATTAAGCAGTTGCTAATAGGGAACTTACTTCAGGTACTTAACATTATTTAAGGTAATGATAATATGGCTGTCTACATATAATTTACAATTGGTCATTCCAATTACCCTAAAGAATGTGGTTTTAATAGCTTTGGAAACTCCACAGAGAGATAAACCATAGTATTTATTTATTTAATCGAGTTATAGATAATTATTATATCCTGGTGGATCACATAATTATATGCTTTCATTAATCTCATCGGAGGTGTTTGGTGTTGTGGTGAAATTAATAAACAAATGATTATAATGTACAATGTTGTACTGTAATGCACACACTTCCAAAAATCGACTAGACACATTTCTCACTTATATCTATATATTGATTGACGCCGTGATCCCCGAAGGTGTGGCCACGAACGAAACACCCCCATGCACCTCTGTCCCCAGTCATTCGGCTCCCCTCCTCCCAACCAGCACCGCCTTCACTCATATACTTCTTCACTCCATCCTTCCACCTCTCTCTCGGTTTACCTCTCCCTCTCTGTCTTTCCACCTCGCTCTCGTACACCCTCTTAGTCATTCTCTCGCTTCCCATACGTTCCATATGGCCGAACCATCTCAAGGTGTTCCTTTTCACACTTTCCAGCACGTCTACATCCACACCATACTTCTCTCTTACTTCCTCATTCGTCTGTCTATCCCTCCATGTAACTCCGCACGCACTCTCCAGTAACTCATATCCACCCCTGTCACTCTTGGTCTGAGTCTCCACCAACGTCAATGCTTCGCTTCCGTAAGTCAAATGTCGGGATTAACACACTGTCATGCAAGGACTTCTTTATTTCCATGCTGACCACCATATTTCTTTTTACTGCTTTCAACGTTCCTACAACCCTCTTCCCCTGTTGCACCCTCTCCCTCACTTCTTCATCCATACACCTTTACACCCATGTTACAAATGACTTTTGAAAGTCACTGTAGCAAGAGGTTAACTTTAGGAAGACGTACAAATGTACGATCCTATATTTATTATCAGGGTTAACTATTAACTCTTAGTAAGGATGACTAAAGGTGTCTCTCTGTCCTTATGAGTTATATAATAGGTTTATTGAAGTTGATGTTGGAAGTAGATCTCAGCTCTCCGTCCTCTGCTCGATGATAGATAGATAAGATAGATAATTGTAGTAATAGTAATGCCGCGACCACCAATTACCATATAAATATCATATTGATACTTATAGGTAAAAGGAAATTAAAGGAACCAAACCAACTTTGATATTTATTCAAGTAACAACTGAAGATTTATACAGAAGTACTGTATATATAAGTAAGAGAGAATTCCCTAAAGTTGAGAGGGAGTCTCCTGGGGATATGTTATCATCCCCGTAGCTAATGTCTGTCTCTCGGTCAACCCTATCCACACCTCAAGCACACCTCCATCATGTGATCTACACTTCCGATTCATGTGTACATAGCCTGGGTGACAACCGAAGAGTGCGAGTAAGCTTAAAGGGCGTGGGAAGGAACTTTGACTCATGAGTTTTAGAAGGGTTGAATAACCTCCAGGTGTACAGGTCAAACGTACCAAGTTGTCTTTCTACCGCTCTCCTAAACTCTTCCCTGATCTCCTCCTCCTGCAACCTCTCCACCCTCCTCGCCATTCCACCTTCATCTCATCTCCCTCCAGCTCTCCTCACCCACTTCTGTTGTATCCTAATTTTAGCTACTACTACATAACGGTCAGACAGACCCCCCCCCCCCCATACCCCTATACACCCTAGCATCCAGCACAGATTTTTTCAATCGTTCACCCACAGTGTATCATTCTGTGTCGGAAGATGGTGTTGGCTATCCACAGCTTCCTCCGCACACATACGTCCACAAGTGCACTACCATTCCCATTCACCTCTGACGGTACACCCCACCCTCCCACCACTCCATCAACTTTCTTATCACCCACCTTCCCATTCATGTCCCCAATCAGAAATATTCTTTCGCTCTTGCCAAACTTATCCAGGCACATTCGCCATTCACCCAGAACTCCTCTTTTTCTCTTACAGTGTTATCCTGTCGGAACATACACACACACAACCACCCACGTTTGTATTCCTACTTTCATTCTCACCCACACAATCTTTGCGCCCACAGACCCATAGTCTCTTACATGCTCCTTCCATTTGTTACTACAAACAAACACACACCTTCTTTCATTCCCTCACTCACTCCAGCACACATGCCCATTCCACACTCCCACTCTCTCACACATGTACCCCTCCATTTGGTCTCAGTCATTCCGCAAAGATCCAGCTTGGCATTCACTAACACTTCCAGGACCTCTCTCTCTTTTGTGTCATCATTCATGCCTCTTACATTCCAAGTCACAATCATTAGTTTGTCCATTGTAGGACGGAGTTCGTCAACATTAGGTCCGTCCAGATCCGAGGCCGTTCGTTCATCGTTGCCGTATGTATTTTTCACGGATGGGGGGTCGCAAGCCCACTGACCCAACCTCTTTAGTCACATTTTACAACACGCAGGAGGCACGTGGAACATATTCTATTCCCTTACCCCGATTAACTGCACCTGCAACGAAGTACCCTCCCCATATATTGTACTTTCCATGTTTCTCACTTACGTTATTAGCTACTCGAAACCACGTAAGAGTGAATAGATTTGTTATTGTTTATTTTCCGTTGTACTCCTGTCTAGCTTTGTGTCCTGTATATCATCTAGTTCGGTCCCCTCTACTGTATAATTATATGTTTGTCCTTCTGTCTCTATATCTTCTCTTTCGGATGATTCTATATACATTTGTCTACATCTACCAATGTCTTCCCTTTCTATGCATTATCTTCTTTTTCCTCCTCTGCATCTTTTTTATCTAGATCATCCTTTTCATCTGTCTCCATTATTTCTTCTTCTTCATCTCTTTTTTCCCACTTGTTTCCTCCCTCGTCTTCTTCTTCTTCTACGCTTCCTATTACTGTTCTTCCCGTTCCCCCTATCCCTTCTATCTCTTCTACATCTATGCCTTCCCTTTCTCTTCTGTCCTACCTCGTATTTCTTCTGTTATTGACTCTTCCCCGATCTTGCGTCTCTAATTCTACCCCTAGTTCTTCCGTTGATTTATACATATATCGTTTTGTTGTTTTACAGTGTTGCGTCTCCCTTCGTTTCGTTTAATCCCTTAAGTTAAGCACGATGACGTAATTTTCGTCATATTCTTTTTACCATTAGACGATTTCCGTTACCTTTTAATCTACCTTTACGTTTCAAAGGAGTAAATAAACCCTCTGAATAAAACAGGTCCTTCATAAATTGCATAAGGTCGTCTAATTTTAGCCAGAACCAAAGGTAAAAAGGCGTCATCGTGCTGAAGAGGTAAATATCTTTATCAACCATTTCGTCTCTGCATACACCTCTTATGTCTTCCCTTTTCTAGTCGCCACTCCATTCTCCCACTAATTGTTCACAACTTTGCTATTGTAGAAGTTAACTATCTGTCTTGCCGTGTAAACGAGAGAGAGAGAGATAGATAGATAGAGAGCTATGATGGGATTCAGTACAAGTGGGGTTTGTTCCCCATCGGTTGCATAGTTTAACGATAATTGAGCATCAACATCCCAATAAACAATTTTACGATGTCACAACGTCATATATAAGTTTGGCCACAACTTGACAACTTACGAAAATAACGTTGTATTCACGTAAATGCGTGAACAACCACAAAAGTCACAGGACCATAGCACATTATGTTGTGGAATAACGTAAATACACCATAATTTCACCAACTACTACAATGTATTTTTCTATGTTGTCATAACCTTCTAAATACCTCTAGTTATACAACCTGACAGCATTACGAAAACTAGTTGTGTATCCTATGTCAATATTGTGACCTCCATACCGGCCAGACCTCATATAGCGTGCTAATGATATTGTGGCTCCAGACCCTATCCCCAACCCTCAACACAATCCACTATTAATATAACGAGTACCTGGTGTACCATAGCCGGTACAGTGTACCCCTATGTCAATATTGTGACCTCCATACCGGTTAGACCTCATATAGCAAGCTAATGATATTGTGGCTCCAGACACTATCTACAACCTCAACACAATCCACTATTAATATAACGAGTACCTGGTGTCCATAGGCGGTACAGTGTACCCCTATGTCAATGTTGTGACCTCCATACCGGTCAGACCTCATATAGCAAGCTAATGATATTGTGGCTCCAGACACTATCTACAACCCTCAACACAATCCACTATTAATATAACGAGTAGCTGGTGTACCATAGCCGGTACAGTGTACCCCTATGTCAATATTGTGACCTCCATACCAGTCAGACCTCATATAGCAAGCAAAGGATATTGTGGCTCCAGACACTATCCCCAACCCTCAACACAATCCACTATTAATGTAACGAGTACCTGGTGTACCTTAGCCGGTACAGTATACCCCTATGTCAATATTGTGACCTCCATACCGGTCAGACCTCATATAGCAAGCTAATGATATTGTGGCTCCAGACACTATCTACAACCCTCAACACAATCCACTATTAACATAACGAGTACCTGGTGTACCAAAGCCAGTACAGTGTACCCCTATGTCAATATTGTGACCTCCATACCGGTTTGACCTCATTTAGCAAAATAATGATAATGTGGCTCCAGACACTATTTACAACCCTCAACACAATCCACTATTAATATAACAAGTACCCGGTGTACCATAGCCTGTACAATGTACCCCTATGTCAATATTGTGACCTCCATACCGGTCAGATCCCATATAGCAAGCTAATGATAGTGTGGCTCCAGACACTATCTACAACCCTCAACACAATCCACTATTAATATAACGAGTACCTGGTGTACCATAGCCGGTACAGTGTACCCTATGTCAATATTGTGACCTCCATACCGGTCAGACCTCATATAGCAAGCTAATGATATTGTGGCTCCAGACACTATCTACAACCCTCAACACAATCCACTATTAACATAACGAGTACCTGGTGTACCATAGCCGGTACAGTGTACCCCTATGTCAATATTGTGACCTCCATACCGGTCAGACCTCATATAGCAAGCTAATGATATTGTGGCTCCAGACACTATCTACAACCCTCAACACAATCCACTATTAATATAACGAGTACCTGGTGTACCATAGCCGGTACAGTGTACCCCTATGTCAATATTGTGACCTCCATACCGGTCAGACCTCATATAGCAAGCTAATGATATTGTGGCTCCAGACACTATCTACAACCCTCAACACAATCCACTATTAATATAACGAGTACCTGGTGTACCATAGCCGGTACAGTGTACCCATATGTCAATATTGTGACCTCCATACCGGTCAGACCTCATATAGCAAGCTAATGGCATTGTGGCTCCAGACACTATCTACAACCCTCAACACAATCCACTATTAATGTAACGAGTACCTGGAGTACCATAGCCGGTACAGTGTACCCCTATGTCAATATTGTGACCTCCGTACCGGTCAGACCTCATATAGCAAGCTAATGATATTGTGGCTCCAGACACTATCTACAACCCTCAACACAATCCACTATTAATATAACGAGTACCTGGTTAACCATAGCCAGTAGAGTGCACCCCTATGTCAATATTGTAACCTCCATTACGGTTAGACCTCATATAGCAAGCTAATTATATTGTGGCTCCGGACACTATCTACAACCCTCAACACAATCCACTATTAATATAACGAGGACCTGGTGTACCATAGCCGGTACAGTGTACCCCTATGTCAATAGTGTGACCTTCATACCGGTCAGACCTCATATAGCAAGCTAAGGATATTGTGGCTCCAGACACTATCTACAACCCTCTACACAATCCACTATTAATATAACAAGTATCTGGTGTACCATAGCCGGTACAATGTACCCCTATGTCAATATTGTGACCGCCATACCTGTCAGGCCTCATATAGCAAGCTAATTATATTGTGGCTCCAGACACTATCTACAACCCTCAACACAATCCCCTATTAATATAACCAGTACCTGGTGAACCATAGCCGGTATAGTGTACCCCTATGTCAATATTGTGACCTCCATACCGGTCAGACCTTATATAGCAAGCTAATGATATTGTGGCTCCAGACAATATCTACAACCCTCAACACAATCCACTATTAATATAATGAGTACCTGGTGTACCATAGCCGGTACAGTGCACCTCTATGTCAATATTGTGACCTCCATACCGGTCAGACCTCATATAGCAAGCAAATGATATTGTGGCTCCAGACCCAATCCCCAACCCTCAACACAATCCACTATTAATATAACGAGTAGCTAGTCTACCATAGCCGGTACAGTGTACCCCTATGTCAATATTGTGACCTCCATACCAGTCAGACCTCATATAACAAGCTAATGATATTGTGGCTCCAGACACTATCTAAAACCCTCAACACAATCCACTATTAATATAACAAGTATCTGGTGTACCATAGCCGGTACAATGTACCCCTATGTCAATATTGTGACCGCCATACCTCTCAGGCCTCATATAGCAAGCTTTTGATATTGTGGCTCCAAACACTATCTACAACCCTCAACACAATCCCCTATTAATATAACCAGTACCTGGTGTACCATAGCCGGTATAGTGTACCCCTATGTCAATATTGTGACCTCCATACCGGTCAGACCTTATATAGCAAGCTAATGATATTGTGGCTCCAGACAATATCTACAACCCTCAACACAATCCACTATTAATATAATGAGTACCAGGTGTACCATAGCTGGTACAGTGCACTCCTATGTCAATATTGTGACCTCCATACCGGTCAGACCTCATATAGCAAGCAAATGATATTGTGGCTCCAGACCCAATCCCCAACCCTCAACACAATCCACTATTAATATAACGAGTACCTGGTGTACCATAGCCGGTACAGTGTACCCCTATTTCAATATTGTGACCTCCATACCAGTCAGACCTCATATAACAAGCTAATGATATTGTGGCTCCAGACACTATCTAAAACCCTCAACACAATCCACTATTAATATAACGAGTACCTGGTGTACCATAGCCGGTACAGTGTACCCCTATGTCAATATTGTGACCTCCATACCGGTTAGACCTCATATAGCAAGCTAATGATATTGTGGCTCCAGACACTATCTACAACCCTCAACACAATCCACTATTAAAAGAATGAGTACCTGGTGTACCATAGCCGGTACAGTGTACCCTTATGTCAATATTGTGACCTCCATACCGGTTAAACCTCATATAGCAAGCTAATAATATTGTGGCTCCAAACATTATATACAACCCTCAACACATTCCACTATTAATATAACGAGTACCTGGTGTACCATAACCGGTACAGTGTTCCCCTATGTCAATATTGTGACCTCCATACCTGTTAAACCTCATATAGCAAGCTAATGATATTGTGGCTCCAGACACTATCTACAACCCTCAACACAATCTACTATTAATATAATGAGTACCTGGTGTACCATAGCCGGTACAGTGTACCCCTATGTCAATATTGTGACCTCCATACCAGTCTGACCTCATAATTATAGCAAGCTAATGATATTGTGGCTCCAGACACTATCTACAACCCTCAACGCAATCCACAATTAATATAACAAGTACCTGGTGTTCCATAGCCGGTACAGTGTACCCCTATGTCAATATTGTGACCTTCATACCGGTTAGACCTCATATAGCAAGCTAATGATATTGTGGCTCCAGACACTATCTACAACCCTCAACACAATCCACTATTAATATAACGAGTACCTGGTGTACCATAGCCGATACAGTGTACCCCTATGTCAATATTGTGACCTCCATACCGGTCACACCTCGTATAGCAAGCTAATAATATTATGGATCCAGACACTACCTACAACCCTCAACACAATCCACTATTAATATAACGATTACCTGGTGTACCATAGCCGGTACATTGTACCCCCATGTCAATATTGTGACCTCCATACCGGTCAGACCTCATATAGCAAGCTAATGTTATTGTGGCTCCAGACACTATCTACAACCCTCAACACAATCCACTATTAATATAACGAGTACCTGGTGTACCATAGCCGGTACAGTGTACCCCTATGTCAACATTGTGACCTCCATACCGGTTAGACCTCATATAGAAAGCTAATGATATTGTGGCTCCAGACACTATCTACAACCTACAACACTATCCACTATTAATATAACGAGTACCTGGTGTACCATAGCCGGTACAGTGTACCCCTATGTCAATATTGTGACCTCCATACCGATCAGACCTTCTATAGCAAGCTTATGATATTGTGGCTCCAGACATTATCTACAACCCTCAACACAATCCACTATTAATATAACGAGTACCTGGTGTACCATAGTCGGTACAGTTTACCCCTATGTCAATATTGTGACCTCCATACCGGTCAGACCTCATATAGCAAGCAAATGATATTGTGGCTCCAGACCCAATCCCCAACCCTCAACACAATCCACTATTAATATAACGAGTACCTAGTCTACCATAGCCGGTACAGTGTACCCCTATGTCAATATTGTGACCTCCATACCAGTCAGACCTCATATAACAAGCTAATGATATTGTGGCTCCAGACACTATCTAAAACCCTCAACACAATCCACTATTAATATAACAAGTATCTGGTGTACCATAGCCGGTACAATGTACCCCTATGTCAATATTGTGACCGCCATACCTCTCAGGCCTCATATAGCAAGCTTTTGATATTGTGGCTCCAAACACTATCTACAACCCTCAACACAATCCCCTATTAATATAACCAGTACCTGGTGTACCATAGCCGGTATAGTGTACCCCTATGTCAATATTGTGACCTCCATACCGGTCAGACCTTATATAGCAAGCTAATGATATTGTGGCTCCAGACAATATCTACAACCCTCAACACAATCCACTATTAGTATAAGGAGTACCTCCTGTACCATAGCTGGTACAGTGCACCCCTACGTCAATATTGTGACCTCCATACCGGTCGGACCTCATATAGCAAGCTAATGATATTGTGGCTCCAGACCCAATCCCCAACCCTCAACACAATCCACTATTAATATAACGAGTACCTGGTGTACCATAGCCGGTACAGTGTACCCCTATTTCAATATTGTGACCTCCATACCAGTCAGACCTCATATAACAAGCTAATGATATTGTGGCTCCAGACACTATCTAAAACCCTCAACACAATCCACTATTAATATAACGAGTACCTGGTGTACCATAGCCGGTACAGTGTACCCCTATGTCAATATTGTGACCTCCATACCGGTTAGACCTCATAGAGCAAGCTAATGATATTGTGGCTCCAGACACTATCTACAACCCTCAACACAATCCAATATTAATATAATGAGTATCTGGTGTACCATAGCCGGTACAGTGCACCCCTATGTCAATATTGTGACCTCCATACCGGTCAAACCTCATATAGCAAGCTAATAATATTGTGGCTCCAGACACTATCTACAACCCTCAACACAATCCCCTATTAATATAACCAGTACCTGGTGTACCATAGCCGGTATAGTGTACCCCTATGTCAATATTGTGACCTCCATACCGGTTAGACCTCATAGAGCAAGCTAATGATATTGTGGCTCCAGACACTATCTACAACCCTCAACACAATCCAATATTAATATAATGAGTACCTGGTGTACCATAGCCGGTACAGTGTACCCCTATGTCAATATTGTGACCTCCATACCAGTCTGACCTCATAATTATAGCAAGCTAATGATATTGTGGCTCCAGACACTATCTACAACCCTCAACGCAATCCACAATTAATATAACAAGTACCTGGTGTTCCATAGCCGGTACAGTGTACCCCTATGTCAATATTGTGACCTTCATACCGGTTAGACCTCATATAGCAAGCTAATGATATTGTGGCTCCAGACACTATCTACAACCCTCAACACAATCCACTATTAATATAACGAGTACCTGGTGTACCATAGCCGATACAGTGTACCCCTATGTCAATATTGTGACCTCCATACCGGTCACACCTCGTATAGCAAGCTAATAATATTATGGATCCAGACACTACCTACAACCCTCAACACAATCCACTATTAATATAACGATTACCTGGTGTACCATAGCCGGTACATTGTACCCCCATGTCAATATTGTGACCTCCATACCGGTCAGACCTCATATAGCAAGCTAATGTTATTGTGGCTCCAGACACTATCTACAACCCTCAACACAATCCACTATTAATATAACGAGTACCTGGTGTACCATAGCCGGTACAGTGTACCCCTATGTCAACATTGTGACCTCCATACCGGTTAGACCTCATATAGAAAGCTAATGATATTGTGGCTCCAGACACTATCTACAACCTACAACACTATCCACTATTAATATAACGAGTACCTGGTGTACCATAGCCGGTACAGTGTACCCCTATGTCAATATTGTGACCTCCATACCGATCAGACCTTCTATAGCAAGCTTATGATATTGTGGCTCCAGACATTATCTACAACCCTCAACACAATCCACTATTAATATAACGAGTACCTGGTGTACCATAGTCGGTACAGTTTACCCCTATGTCAATATTGTGACCTCCATACCGGTCAGACCTCATATAGCAAGGTAATGATATTGTGGCTCCAGATACTATCTACAACCCTCAACACAATCTACTATTAATATAACGAGTACCTGGTGTACCGTAGCCGGTACAGTGTACCTCTTTGTCAATATTGTGACCTCCATACCGGTCAGACCTCATATAGTAAGCTAATGATATTGTGGCTCCATACACTATCTACAACCTTCAACACAATCCACTATTTATATAACGAGTACCTGGTGTACCATAGCCGGTACAGCGTACCCCTATGTCAATATTGTGCCCTCCATAGGGTCAGACCTCATATAGCAAGCTAATGATATTGTGTCTCCAGACACTATCTTCAACCCTCAACACAATCCACTATTACTATAACAAGTATCTGGTGTACCATAGCTGGTACATTGTACCCCTATGTCAATATTGTGACCTCCATACCGGTTAGACCTCATATATCAAGCTAATGATATTGTGGCTCCAGACACTATCTACAACTCTCAACATAATCCACTATAAATATAACGAGTACCTGGTGTACCATAGCCGGTACAGTGTACCCCTATGTCAATATTGTGACCTCCATACCGGTCAGACCTCATATAGCAAGCTAATTAAATTGTGGATCCAGACACTATCTACAACCCTCAACACAATCCACTATTATTATAACGAGTACCTGGTGTACCATAGCCGGTACAGTGTACCCCTATGTCAATATTGTGACCTCCATACCGGTCAGACTTCATATAGCAAGCTAATGATATTGTGGCTCCAGACACTATCTACAACCCTCAACACAATCCACTATTAATATAACGAGAACCTGGTGTACCATAGCTGGTACATTGTACCCCTATGTCAATATTTGTGACCTCCATACCGGTTAGACCTCATATAGCAAGTTAATTATATGGTGGCTCCAGACACTATCTACAACCCTCACCACAATCCACTATTAATATAACGAGTTCCTAGTGTACCATAGCCGGTACAGTGTACTCCTATGTCAATATTGTGACCTCCATACCGGTCAGACCTCGAAAAGCAAGCTAATGATATTGTGGCTCCAGACACTATCTACAACCTTCAACACAATCTTCTATTAATATAATGAGTACCTGGTGTACCATAGCCGGTACAGTGTACCCCTATGTCTATATTGTGACCTCCATACCAGTCATACCTCATATAGCAAGCTAATGATATTGTGGCTCCAGACACTATCTACAACCCTCAACACAATCTACTATTAATATAACGAGTACCTGGTGTACCATAGCCGGTAGTGTACCTCTATGTCAATATTGTGACCTCCATACACGTCAGTCCTCATATAGCAAGCTAATGATATTGTGGCTCCAGACACTATCTACAGCCCTCAATACAATCCACTATTAATATAACGAGTACCTGGTGTACCATAGCCGGTACAGTGTACCCCTATGTCAATATTGTGACCACCATACCGGTCAGACTTCATATAGCAAACTAATGATATTGTGGCTCCAGACACTATCTACAACCCTTAACACAATCCACTATTAGTATAAACAGTACCTGATGTACCATAGCCCGTACAGTGTACCCCTTTTTCAATAGTGTGACCTCCATACCGGTCAGACCTCATTTAGCAAGCTAAATGATATTGTGGCTCCAGACACTGTCTACAACCCTCAACACAATCCACTATTAATATAGCGAGTATCTGGTGTACCATAGTCGGTACAGTGTACCCCTATGTAAATATTGTGACCTCCATACCGGTCAGAACTCAAATAGCAAGCTAATGATATTGTGGCTCCAGACCCTATCTACAACCCTCAACACAATCCACTATTAATATAACGAGTACTTAGTGTACCATAGCCGTTACAGTGTACCCCTATGTCAATAGTGTGACCTTCATACCGGTTAGATCTCATATAGCAAGCTAAGGATATTGTGGCTCCAGACACTATCTACAACCCTCTACACAATCCACTATTAATATAACAAGTATCCGGTGTACCATAATCGGTACAGTGTACCCCTATGTCAATATTGTGACCTCCATACCTGTCAGACCTCATATAGCAAGCTAATGATATTGTGGCTCCAGACACTCTCTACAACCCTCAACACAATCCCCTATTAATATAACCAGTACCTGGTGTACCATAGCCGGTATAGTGTACCCCTATGTCAATATTGTGACCTCCATACCGGTCAGACCTTATATAGCAAGCTAATGATATTGTGGCTCCAGACAATATCTACAACCCTCAACACAATCCACTATTAATATAATGAGTACCTGGTGTACCATAGCCGGTACAGTGCACCCCTATGTCAATATTGTGACCTCCATACCGGTCAGACCTCATATATCAAGCAAATTATATTGTGGCAGCAGACCCAATCCCCAACCCTCAACACAATCCACTATTAATAAAACGAGTACCTGGTGTACCATAGCCGGTACAGTGTACCCCTATGTCAATATTGTGACCTCCATACCAGTCAGACCTCATATAGCAAGCTTTTTTTTTTTTTTTTTTTAAGAGACAATGAACGGAGGAAGGAAAAACACAGATAAAACAAAAAGGTCCATGTGCCTAAAGGCATCCTCCATTCATAAAATGTTTGTAACAACTGGATTTAAACATTTGTAGATTGTAAGTTTGTGGAAAGCAATTCGAGGGAAGTGAATTCCAAAGAGTAGTAGCTCTGGGGATAAATGAATTCTGATAAGCAGAAGTTCTGCATTGTGGAGGAGAAAGTGTAAATTCATGGGCGCTCTCAGCTGCCCTAGTTCTACGGGGAAAGATGTGGAGAGGCGGCACAATTGAAGCAAGTTCCTCGGAACAATTGCTGTGAAAATATCTGTAGAATAATGCAAGGGATGCAACGTTTCTCCGTATGAATAATGTAGGAAGGTCCTGTGTGATTGCAGGGTTATTGATTAATCTAATAGATTTATTTTGAATTTTGTCCAACTGCCTCAATGCAGCCACTCCACTTCCACCCCACAGAGGTGAACAGTAATCCATCTGAGAGCGCACATGACTTTTATATATTACGGCCAACTGCTCGTCAGTGAAGAATTCTCGAACTCTGTACAGGAGTCCCAGTTTTTTAGAGGCATTCTTAGCAATGCTTCTAACATAATGTGTCCAGCTCAAGTTAGTAGTTAATGTTACACCGAGAATGTCAATACTAGGGGAAGTGGGAATATTTACATCATTAAAAAATATATGGGAGTCCGTGAGATTCTGTCGGTTAGAAAATTGAATGTACTTGGTTTTCTGTGCATTAAAGGAAACTAGATTCTCTTGTCCCCATTCATTAATTCTAGAAAGGTCCTGGTTCAGAGAAATTGCAGTGTTTATTTTTGAATTTATAAGATCGGGTTGGGTGAAAGAATTGGTAAATGTGAAGGAACTGTGGAGTGTTGAGTCATCTGCGTAGGAATGTATTGGATTATGAGTGGTAGATATGAGATCATTGATATGAATGAGGAACAGAGTTGGGGCCAAAACTGATCCCTGGGGAACACCAGCATTTATTGAGTGAAATTGAGAATAAAGGCCATCTACCATTACACGTATTTTTCTGTTATGAAGATAAGAAGAAATTAGTGGAACTAATGATGCAAGGCCGTAGTGTGACATCTTCGACAATAAGGATTGATGCCAGACTCTATCAAATGCCTTTGATAGAGTTAATGATATTGTGGCTCCAGACACTATCTAAAACCCTCAACACAATCCACTATTAATATAACGAGTACCTGGTGTACCATAGCCGGTACAGTGTACCCCTATGTCAATATTGTGACCTCCATACCGGTTAGACCTCATAGAGCAAGCTAGTGATATTGCGGCTCCAGACACTATCTACAACCTTCAACACAATCCAATAGTAATATAATGAGTACCTGGTGTACCATAGCCGGTACAGTGCACCCCTATGTCAATATTGTGACCTCCATACCGATCAGACCTCATATAGCAAGCTAATGATATTGTGGCTCCAGACACTATCTACAACCCTCAACACAATCCCCTATTAATATAACCAGTACCTGGTGTACCATAGCCGGTATAGTGTACCCCTATGTCAATATTGTGACCTCCATACCGGTCACACCTCATATAGAAAGCTAATGATATTGTGGCTCCAGACACTATCTACAACCCTCAACACAATCCACTATTAATATAACGAGTACCTGGTGTACCATAGCCGGTACAGTGTACCCCTATGTCAATATTGTGACCTCCATACCGGGCAGACCTCATATTGCAAGCTAATGATATTGTGGCTCCAGACAATATCTACAACCCTCAACACAATCCACTATTATTAAAACGAGTACCTGGTGTACCATAGCCGGTACAGTGTACCCCTTTGTCAATATTGTGACCTCCATACCGGTCAGACCTCATTGAGCAAGCTAATGATTGTGTGGCTCCAGACACTATATACAACCCTCAACACAATCCACTATTAATATAACGAGTACCTGGTGTACCATAGCCGGTACAGTGTACCCCTATGTCAATATTGTGACCTCCATACCAGTCAGACCTCATAATTATAGCAAGATAATGATATTGTGGCTCCAGACACTATCTACAACCCTCAACACAATCCACTATTAATATAACAAGTACCTGGTGTTCCATAGCCGGTACAGTGTACCCCTATGTCAATATTGTGACCTCCATGCCGGTTAGACCTCATATGGCAAGCTAATGATATTGTGGCTCCAGACACTATCTACAACCCTCAACACAATCCACTATTAATATAACGAGTACCTGGTGTACCATAGCCGATACAGTGTACCCCTATGTCAATATTGTGACCTCCATACCGGTCACACCTCGTATAGCAAGCTAATAATATTATGGATCCAGACACTATCTACAACCCTCAACACAATCCACTATTAATATAACGAGTACCTCGTGTACCATAGCCGGTACATTGTACCCCCATGTCAATATTGTGACC
The DNA here is from genome assembly GCA_032716605.1 of Paralithodes platypus. NCBI lineage: Eukaryota > Metazoa > Arthropoda > Malacostraca > Decapoda > Lithodidae > Paralithodes > Paralithodes platypus. The sequence continues at coordinate 45,954,161 of CM064533.1, read as the reverse complement.
TCCATACCGGTCAGACCTCATATAGCAAGCTAATGATATTGTGGCTCCAGACACTATCTACAACCTTCAATACAATCCACTATTAATATAACGAGAAACTGGTGTACCATAGCAGGTACAGTGTACCCCTATGTCAATATTGTGACCTCCATACCGGTTATACATCATATAGCAAGCTAGTGATATTGTGGCTCCAGACACTATCTACAACCTACAACACTATCCACTATTACTATAACGAGTATCTGGTGTACCATAGCTGGTACATTGTACCCCTATGTCAATATTGTGACCTCCATACCGGTCAGACCTCATATATCAAGCTAATGATGTTGTGGCTCCAGACACTATCTACAACTCTCAGCATAATCCACTATAAATATAACGAGTACCTGGTGCACCATAGCCGGTACAGTGTACCCCTATGTCAATATTGTGACCTCCATACCGATCAGACCTCATAATTATAGCAAGCTAATTATATTGTGAATCCAGACACTATCTACAACCCTCAACACAATCCACTATTATTATAATGAGTACCTGGTGTACCATAGCAGGTACAGTGTACCCCTATGTCAATATTGTGACCTCCATACCGGCCAGACCTCATATAGCAAGCTAATGATATTGGGGCTCCAGACACTATCTACAACCCTCAACACAATCCACTATTAATATAACCAGTACCTGGTGTACCATAGCCTGTATAGTGTAGCCCTATGTCAATATTGTGACCTCCATACCAGTCATACCTCATATAGCAAGCTAATGATATTGTGGCTCCAGACACTATCTACAACCCTCAACAGTATCTACTATTAATATAACGAGTACCTGGTGTACCATAGCCGGTACAGTGTACCCCTATGTCAATATTGTGACCTTCATACCGGTCAGACCTCATATAGCAAGCTAATGATATTGTGGCTCCATACACTATCTACAACCCTCAACACAATCCACTATTAATATAACGAGAACCTGGTGTACCATAGCTGGTACATTGTACCCCTATGTCAATATTGTGACCTCCATACCGGTTAGACCTCATATAGCAAGTTAATTATATGGTGGCTCCAGACACTATCTACAACCCTCAACACAATCCACTATTAATATAACGAGTTCCTGGTGTACCATAGCCGGTACAGTGTACCCCTATGTCAATATTGTGACCTCCATACCGGTCAGACCTCAAAAAGCAAGCTAATGATATTGGGGCTCCAGACACTATCTACAACCCTCAACACAATCCACTATTAATATAACCAGTACCTGGTGTACCATAGCCTGTATAGTGTAGCCCTATGTCAATATTGTGACCTCCATACCAGTCATACCTCATATAGCAAGCTAATGATATTGTGGCTCCAGACACTATCTACAACCCTCAACAGTATCTACTATTAATATAACGAGTACCTGGTGTACCATAGCTGGTAGTGTACCCCTATGTCAATATTGTGACCTCCATACCGGTCAGTCCTCATATAGCAAGCTAATGATATTGTGGCTCCAGACACTATCTACAGCCCTCAACAAAATCCACTATTAATATAACGAGTACTTGGTGTACCATAGCCGGTACAGTGTACCCCTATGTCAATATTGTGACCACCATACCGGTCAGACTTCATATAGCAAACTAATGATATTGTGGCTCCAGACACTATCTACAACCCTCAACACAATCCACTATTAGTATAAACAGTACCTGGTGTACCATAGCTGGTACAGTTTACCCCTATGTCAATAATGTGACCTCCATACCGGTTAGACCTCATATAGCAAGCTAAATGATACTGTGGCTCCAGACACTATCTACAACCCTCAACACAATCCACTATTAATATAACGAGTACCTGGTGTACCATAGTCGGTACAGTGTACCCCTCTGTAAATATTGTGACCTCCATACCGGTCAGACCTCATATAGCAAGCTAATGATATTGTGGCTCCAGACCCTATCTACAGTACAACCCTCAACACAATCCACTATTAATATAACGAGTACCTGGTGTACCATAGCCGGTACAGTGTACCCCTATGTCAATATTGTGACCTCCATACCGGTCAGACCTCATATAGCAAGCTAATGATATTGTGGCTCCAGACACTATCTACAACCCTCAACACAATCCACTATTAATAAACGAGTACCTGGTGTACCATAGCCGGTACAGTGTACCCCTATGTCTATATTGTGACCTCCATTCCGGTCAGACCTCATATAGCAAGCTGATGATATTGTGGCTCCATACACTATCTACAACCCTCAACACAATCCACTATTAATATAACCAGTACCTGGTGTACCATAGCCGGTACAGTGTACCCCTATGTCAATATTGTGACCTCCATTCCGGTCAGACCTCATATAGCAAGCTAATGATATTGTGGCTCCAAACACTATCTACAACCCTTAACACAATCCAGTATTAATATAACAAGTATCTGGTGTACCATAGCCGGTACAGTGTACTGGCATTACCACATTATGTGATTCCTATTTTGGCACGTGCCAACGACGTCAAACAACAATGTATTCTATAGGTTATTAAACACCTTTTGTAATTACTATACACATACATTGCAACAACGTGTTAACACAATGTCAGGTAATGTCCTTAACGTATGTTGTATTGGAACCTCTTAAAAACGTTGATTTGACGTATTGTAAGAAACGTTGTGATATTACCACACCTGTATAAGTGCCAAACGTTTTAGTTGCATATGTAGTAGATGTCGTAGTAGTAGTTGTATATGTGGTATTTTAGTATTAATAAAACGTAACGCTAACATTTTTCTCCACATTGTATACACGGATATGTGATACGTTCATTTTCAATAGTGAAAATACATTCAATGTTACCAAATGTACACATTTTTTCACACGTGTATCATATAACATTCCTATTTAGGTTCTTTTTTACGTAATGACAACATTATAATGGACGTTTTCTTGATGTTGCCACAAAACAAACATTAACGTTGCTATTATATAGACTACCTACGTCCTAATTACGTCTTTCTTGTTTGTTCAATACAAGTTGCATTATCACATTATGTAATTAATATTTTGGCATGTACCAGAAACGTCAAAAAACAATGTATTCCATAGGTTATGAATCACGTTTTGTAATGACTAAAAATATACATTGTAGCAACGTGTTAACACTATGTGTGGTAATGTCATCTATGTATTTGTTATTAGAACTTCTTAAAAACGTTGATTTGACTTATTGTTAGAAACGTTGTAATATTACCACACCTGTATAAGTGCCAAACGTTTTAGTAGTAGGTGTGGTATGTTAGTATTAATATAACATAACGTATATCTTTTACTCTATATTTTATACATTTAAACGTCTTTTTTAGTAGTAAACATACATTCAATGATACCAAATATACACGTTTTTTATATAACATTCCTACTTAGGTTTCTGTGTACGTGCTCACAACATTATAATAGATGTTTCTTTTATGTTGCCACAATACAAACAATAATGTTGCCATTATATAGACTACACACGTTATGTTTACGTCTTTCTTGTTTGTTCAATAGAAGTTGCATCATCACATTATATAATTCCTAGTTTGGCACGTGCCAAAGACGTAAAAAAGAATGTATTCCATAGATTATGACACACGTCTTGTAGTTACTATAGTCTATTTTTTTCCAGCTGATGGTAAATTGAATCCCTTAGTAGCTGATTGCTCGATACTTAATGGAATAATATGAAACTACTATGGCTGTGTGTCGTATTAATGCCAAGTTTTCATAATTAACAACACATTTCCCTACAAAATCTATCTTATAGCTGAGTAACCAAGATAGAAACATGACAATTTACCCTCAGCTGGAAAAAAAAATGATTATAACTAAGAATGTTGTGACCACGTGTTTACACTATGTCCGATTAGGTCAATAATATTGGTCTTATGACAACATTATGAAAACGTCATTATGACGTAATTTTCAGGAACGGTTTGATTTAACCACACCAGTATTAGTGCCAAACGTTGTACACACGTAACCTGTTTAATGGGATATGCGTGAGAGTGTATCAGTTAAGGTCAGTCACGTACAATGTGAGAGATTCACTTGTTGTTGATGACAAAATTATAGAATGCAGTTTGGGATTCAACACTTGGTTGGAATTAATGAAATTCAAAGGTAACACCTTGGGGGTATACGCTAGCGAGAGCATTGCTGAGTTGCTCATCTCAGTGGTTTTCCCCTTTTAGAGTTTGCATTGGACAAATTACCCATTATAATCATGATCAACTGTATATTATCCAGGCGCCTGAGGTGATACTATGCGTGTTTCTTATATTAATGTTGCAAGCAATATAAAACTCAAGTTATGTAGTTTAACTCTCTGTTGTGATTGGTGACTGCTTTCGTATTCAAGTGATTTTATGCAATAACCAGCATTCCCTCCTACCTAGGTTACGTCAGTAAGTAAATTAATGTCGAAGGAGTAAATTTAAAGAAAATATATTGAAATAAAATAATAATGAACACTATTTCATGTTGACCCGCCAGATAATTTGAATATCACCACAGACCCTTGATGTAGTTCGGTATTTTCGGCTTGTTTTCTACAAAATTCATTTTTGATATACCATATATTTATTGTTAATGCTATATTACTTAATCTGGATATAACACGCGTGAGGTTACTATTCCAACCCGTCACAGCATTGTAGACCCATGTTCAGCGTCTTGCAGGAGCAAGGTCGAGGCAATGACGGGTGAATGGGCACTACACACCATGGTCGTCGGAAGGTCCTGACCCAAAAATTCGTAAATTTGGCCAAGGACGGTTAAGGACGTGTTGTGTTGACAAAGTCCTGTGTGTGAACGAGGCTAAAGAAGTTACTGCATGCTAGTGTGTGATCAAAACACTGACATACAGAAGTGAAGCATGGAATTTTGTTTGAGGACATAAATCAAGAGCGAGAGGTTTGTATTGAGAAGTGAGTGTGGGGTCACATGGAAAGACAGACAGACACATTAGGATGTACTACAAAAACAATGCGAAGTGAATATAGATGTGCATTGTGCAGGAGATTGTGGAGAGGAACACCCTGAGGTTTGATCATGTGGAGCATATGGAGAATGTCTGAAATCGTGTATAAAAGTGAGGTGGAAGGCTAGAGACGGAGAAGTGGATCGAAAATGAGATGGAAAGATGGATTTAAGAGTTAGGCCTATATGAGTGAAAGTGGTGTGGGTGGGATGAGGGGCACCGGCTGACTGATGACAGAGTAGCATGGACGCAATTCCTTCATGGCCACCCACTCGGGGATTGAGGTGTCTGGCAATAGATAGATAGATATATTTTAAATATCTGATACTATACCAGAGCATTATACAATTTATGTATCCCTCTTTTGGCCGAAATGACTCATCCGCAGCAAGACAGAATGCTCCCATCACTACAGCTGAGGGATGACTGACTCAGACTGAGTCACTGAGTGTCTCTGGCCTTGAGCGGCTAAGGGGAGGCATGAATAGTGTTGCCAACACCTAGCAGCATTGCTTTCAATTAATGTTAGTGGTTCCCACTCGATATTAGTGGAAACAAAGGTTGTGTATTAGTGACGGTTGTTAGCCATTGCTGGTTCTAGTGTTGCCCTATTGTAATGATGGATTAGGGCCAACAATGGTGTAGGATTGGTTAATATTACGATTACATGACATGACTATAAACTTAGGTTATATATTCATAGCTTATCAATAAAATAAAATAAATGTTTTTCAAGACATGATGTAAATGTTGGACGCTAAATATCAGAAGTTAACTTCGATAATGATAATCTGACAACCACAATTAGTTTGGCCACTATCGATAATCCAATAATTTAATACCAGCTTATCGGAAGTTAAAGCCAATCTGATAATGACAACTACTTTTTAAATAAAAACAAAAATAAATAAAAAAATAAAAGAAGCTTCACGTCCCATAGAAAATGTGTATTTATGCTAAACCAAAGATTATATATGCATTTTGTATAAGTTTTGCAACTTTTTTGTGTTATAATTATCGGGCTTAATATTGAGTAATCGGAAGTTGACTGGTCTGATAACGAAAATGGACGTTAGCTTCTGATAATAGTCCGACATAAATGTTTAACTTGATAATTTGTTGTTATCGGATAATCGCTTTAGTATCCAAAACTGGTAGTACTTCAACTTCAAACTAGTAGTCAAAGGATTATAAAGGAAATCAAGTAACAACATGTCTTGCGACTCCTCAAGGTTACTTGCTATCTAAGTTCCTGCTGTTTCAAGCGCCCAACAGTTTCTCAGAGAGGATATGATAAAGTGTGAATTTAATTAGGTTAATATAAAAACAATACAGTACTAAGGAAATAATGTTTTCATTTACAAATGCAGTCATCCGTGGGTTTCGGGCAAGATGCTTGTCTAGGCGAACTTTAAAAGAATCAGTATAACATCATGGGGAAGCCCATTCCACAGATTAACTACAGTCGATTAAAGAAGGTGTTCTTAGATCCATGCAAGTTAAATTATTTACCAATGATGTAACCATTTCCCCTCGTGTAATATGACTAGTCGATTGTAAAATACTTACTGCAGTTCAAATTGTCGATGCCTTTCAATCGGACATCTAGAATGGTAATATATTTATGTTCTAGAAATAAGGAAAATATGTAGTGTCATGCCCCTGAATTAGTTTTGTATCATAATTGCATTAATATCCTGTTCCAAGTTATGACAAATATTATCTTCTAAGGTTCTGGGTTCCCAAAATTCAATTCCTGGGATTCTGAGGCGGTTGACTCGGGAGCAACAACCAGACGGCTTGATGTAATGTAATTCCAAGGTGACAGGGAAGGTTGGGTGAGAGAGAATGAGAGAGAGATTTACATAGATACAATAGTAAGGGAATGTTGAAGGAAAGGATAGCATAGAAGAAGGAGAGAGAGAGAGTGGGGACAAGGACACACTCTCAGTAAAGACAGACAGAATGTATTGCAATGTATAATGGACAATTATCGACTATTCGTGATGGCTTTGTATGATACTAAATGTTAACTCATTATCATAAGGACTGGAAAAGGTTTGATCGTGGCCACCCCATCAGGACATAGGGGGTCTGCTAATAGGTAGATAGATGTATAGGTATTTTATATATTCACATAGTTCAATGTTAGAATATTCGTTTCCCTTAAAATATTGAGGAAAGCGAGTTGAGTGTTGCTGGCACAATATTCGCCAGAATTGGATCCAGAACACGCTCGATCCTTAACCCTTTCTGTGCCAGCGACGTCTGTTATATTTCATGCTAGCTATTTTTATACGATGTTACGCATCTTAAGAAGGATCTGTAGTTCTCAAAAGGGTTAATTTAGGTAGTTCGAAGCCTTATAATTGCTAGAGATCCTTCCTAAACTATATCAAACCAATTAGTAGTAGCCTAAATAAAATGAAAGGATGTCGACGGTACAGAAGGGGTTAAACCTACACTACATGCTGTCGTGTTCTCATTGATGTGGTAATTTCAACCATTGTTTTTGTTATAATGGGGTTGATTAGAGCATTTCTTTGTGTGCCATAGTAATTCTAACTTTGTTTATTCTAGTATTTATAATTTAGGTTAAGATGAGAATTATCTATAGTTAACACATTCGATGACACACTTCTTACTTATATTTTGGCTATGATTAGAAGATTATTCGCAGTTTTGGAAGGATCTGGAGGAGTAATATGGATTAAAACTATCCTCATCTACTCTCTAACCACCACAGGTCTTTCCTAAGCTGCTAAAAAGCCTCACATCATAGTCATAATGAAAGCAGTAACGTCATAAACTGAAGGAGTTAAACTTTTCAACAAACTCATAGTTTGAAGAAACACGCCCGTAGTGTGCGCTTTGAATTATGGGAGAATCTGTAAAATCCAAGAATTTTGTCGCCCTGACAAAGGTTTCAAGTTTACTGACTGAACGTGCGGGGAAAGGATACAAGATTAAATCAGACTTTTGTGTGTGAAAGATAATCTGTATTCAGTTCACCGGTTGTTACAGTTCTTGCCATCGTGTCTCTCTCTCTCTCTCCAGTTTCAGTTTCAGTTTCTATGGAGCTCGTCCTGGAATCTTCCATCCAAGGATTAGCAAATTGTGTCAGTCTTTCTTCTACTCGACAAGTAAAACTCTTGAACTATCTCCCTTATTCAATATTTCCTTCATCTTATGACTTAGACTGCGTTAAACTTCGTGTGTCCAGGTATTTTGACCCCAACGTCCCTTCAATTTGGCTCTCTGTCACTCTTTTGGCTTTGGGCGAGACAATCGTTACAGGCATCCTGCCTTTTGTCTGTCTCCTGTATTAACACATTAGGAAAAACAATTCTTATGCAAACATATATATTCCTCTTGAAACAATTAAAAAACAATTTTGTATTTTCCCTGTTCTTGCTCTGTCTTGAGTCGGCTACCCCCAAAATGGGGATTGGGCCTGAGCATATAGATAGATAGATAGAAACAATTATGTCTCACGGCCTCATTGTCTGTTAGAATAGTTCATAGGTTCCCTGTATTAACCTCATTAGGTAAGTAACCAGTGCTGGAGGTGATAAAACATGAATACATTATAGACTTGATAGCAAGCCATTATAATATCCGGGAATTCACATTCAAATCAACGAGGCAAGATGTTTTTATGGCTTTTATGTTAGCGGAAACATCGTTATTAAAATTTAATCACCAACACATTTTGGCACACATAATTACACAATAATGGAACCATGAACAATATACTTTAATATAATTATGAATCAAGTAAATTATTATTATGCCATGCTAATATTATGAGTACGTGTGAGCGCACACACACACACACACATACAGACAGATGCATACACAAACACATATGCAATTTCAAATATTTATATCCCCTCATACTTTAACAACATTAACTGAAATTTTCAATAACAAAACAATGCACAAAAACTCCAATGTATGGACAGGAAAGCAAATATGTAAACGTGTAAACGTAACTGTTAGACTGAACTTACACAAGCAGTTTAAAACTAAACTTTTAACAGGTGTGTGGAATTGTGGGTACTCACTATGTTATTTTTTTTTCTCTCTCTCTCTCTCTCTCTCTCTCTCTCTCTCTCTCTCTCTCTCTCTCTCTCTCTCTCTCTCTCTCTCTCTCTCTCTCTCTCTCTATTCTCTCTCTTCTCTCTCTCTCTCTCTCTCTCTCTCTCTCTCTCTCTCTCTCTCTCTCTCTCTCTCTCTCTCTCTCTCTCTCTCTCTCTCTCTCTGATTAATTAAGGTTAATCCAACTGAGAATGTCCTGCACTTCTATTGTAGAAGTTAATACTGCGTCGCAAATCACCCTTAATCCCCTGATATATTTATGTACGAAGCGTGGTTCTAGAAACCTGCGAGTTATTTTGGTTTAAAAAATTGGGTAAATAATAGATATTTAGACAGATAGATAGATAGATAGAAGTCAGGATATGTGTCTGACTTTTATGTTAGCAGAAATATTGTTATTATTGAGAGAGAGTTCATATTAGAATATATGAGACGATGACATTGTGTATTTGTGAGGCACGGGTAGCATGAATGTAAGTTAGTTACCCAGAGGTTCAATCGCTATTGAATGGTGTTATCAGTGACATTGTGATTGTTATGCAAATTGTGTTCCTTTGCGAAGAAAATGTTGAAACCCAGCGCGTGGTTATGATGTAAGGTTTGTTAAATATAATATATTTTGAGCATTTAATCAACTCTTAAGTCTATACTAATTGTCAGACCGGAACATTATTACAATGCCGTAGAAGCTTTTCAGGGTAGCGAAGTGGTTATACTAAAAAACAGACAGCATCACTTTAGGACGGTGATCGGCACAGAAGAATTCATATAGGAGAAGGTCAGGGAGTTGGTAAAAGAAATTGAAACAAACTAGCCAATATTGCTAAAACGGAACGACAGGCTGTGTATTCAGCGTCCATGACTTTAACAACAAAAGTGATGATGGTGACAATAGTAGTGATGATCGTAATAGTAATAGTGACGATAGTGAGAGTAGTAATGATGATGGTGATAGTAGTAATGATGATGGTGATAGTAGTAGTGATGATGATAGTAATGATGATGGTGGTAGTAGTAGTGATCATGATAATTCATCGCAGAGTTGGATATGCTGTTTTGGTTTTGGGCAAAGCTCTACTTGTTATTATATTAGGGAAAGTGTGGTGGAGTTGTTTTGTTGCTGGACTGATTTTTGTAAAGTCACAGGTTCAAATCACGATGTGTCAATGGGAAGATATTGGGATGGAATTTTGTTTGTACTTTGATTCAGGACATCACCACAAACCCCACCGCCACGCCATAAAAATGACCCCGTTATTTGTTTTATATTCAAGTTGTATGAATATTCTCATTAAAAATATGCTATGGGGGTAGTGTCCAGTAGGTGAGCTTAGTAGGTGGCATGAAAGAGAAAGAGTTGTCCAAGATTGTGAGATGCGACAGCAGGGACGAATTCACCGATGATGAATATCTTATGGATGAAACAATCGGGGCGAATCACTCAGGGTCGAATCACTAGAACCTGTGGCAGTGTAGAGAACAGCTGAACTGGTTACACATACTACTGGTCTGACTGCAGCAATATTGTCCACTATGGAAGGTTTATGGTGGCGATTTCCTCCTCCCTGGCTATTTCAGTACGTGGTGGAGGGCACATACGATGATGAACGAATACGGATGCTAGTTGGATTTTATCGGTCATATTTGCCGTATGAGAGTAAGACTAAATAATGTGATCTATGATATATTTTTTTCTGATAAATACACATAAGTTACATGAATACATGTTTCTGATTCCACCATCCCCATTCAACAGATTAACGTTCTTCGCTCCTATCAACAACTGGTCTATTTATTAGGTCTTCACAATATATATTCTCCAATGCATTGTTACTAAATATCTCAACTTCTGTGTAATAGCCCCAAATCCCTGTCACAAACATACCTCGGGATGAAAACCCTCACAAAATTTGTTTCCACTCAGAAACCCTAAATATTTTTACAAACCTTGCATCCTCTGACAACCTTCCTCGTCTAAATAATTTCTCCTTTTTCAAACACCACTTCGTCATCCTTTCTCCTTAATAAGCCAATGTTTCATTTATGAACCCTCACTTCTCATACTGTCGCCACACTATTAACAAATGTATTGCAAGACCACGCAAAACACGCTCAAATAATTCACCAGCAACTCGATCGCGATATAGACAAAGCACCGGGAGATTTCCACCAGTAACATATTAATCCCCAGAATGTCATTGGAACTGTCTATCTCTCTCTCCAGTCCCCAAATTCCCACCGACCCGACTGTTTTCCATATTATTTACATCCATTTCCCAGCACACGCAACCGTTGCCACAGTTTCGAGTGATTTTTCATTTGACAGCTCTCGAGTTGGATGAGTGGAACCTGAGAATGGAATTTGAGTTTTTGTGTTTAACTTTAGGGTTTAAGGTTTGACATTTAGCCCATCCAGTATCGGTGACGTTCTTATTCTATCTACATTTAGATGATTGTGCGCAGTTTAAGAAGGATCTGTATTAGTAATAAGGGTTAAGTGAGATAGTTCGAAGCCTGAATAACATCGTCTAATAGTATCCAGATTAAAGTTAAAGAGACGTCGCCGATACAAAAGTGGTTAATTACGTTCATCTTTTATTTACGCATTATAATAACAATTGACACATGCAGTTTTGATTTGACACATTATAGAAGTGCACACTTTGAACAACTACATTGTTTAGGGTGTTTGGTATGTACTTAAAATATTACTTGGAAATGCATTTACATACGAATAAACATGAACATTATTCAAATAATAAGCATAACATTCTATAAAATTTCCACAATAACAGCATAACCTCTATTTTTACCATTTTGTTTACTTTGTTTTAATCTCTCTCTCTCTCTCTCTCTCTCTCTCTCTCTCTCTCTCTCTCTCTCTCTCTCTCTCTCTCTCTCTCTCTCTCTCTCTCTCAGCAAAAAGGTTCATCGTTTAATATCCCATTTCACTTTTATTCAGTCTGGCAGCCTCCATCATTATCACTTGACTTGGAAGCTTCACACCACACATTAACGCGGACAGCCAATTAATGCATCCTCTCATAGTGAGTAAAGAGAGTTTAATGTCTGCTTTTATAATTATACTGTTGGGAGTTTGCCTTTATTACGACGGTGAGCCCAGTGGAAAATACAATCATTATCAATTAAGTTAAATAGGCTCATTAAAGAGATGCAATAAATAAACAATGGTAATGGATGAGTAAAAGAGAAGAAGTGTAGATGTGAATATGGGGCAATGCAAGATTGTAACTTGAGACAGTTAAGGTATCAGAACGTCAAATCAGTAAGTTTTGCAATACAAACTTGGCCATAAGAGGAGGAATAGTTAACATAACTGCTAAGGAACAAAGACATGACAAGAACATTCGGGATTCGATGGGGTGTACTGTACATATTAACCATTTCATTATCAATGACGTCATTTGTATAGGATTTCAGCTACATAATTAAGCTTAAGAAGGATATATGGTAACTATTGGGATTAATTGAGATAGGCTGTAACCTTTTTCAATGGGTAAACGTCCTTCCTAACCTGAATACAATCGTCTAACAGTTGCCGGATTATAATAGAAAGAATGTCACCAGTAATGAATGGGTTAAGCAAAATGAAACACGAAGGAAATGTACTGCATACACAATTACACACCTACTTATTTGTTCCGTTTGTGGTGGCATAATTATACAAAGAGGATCAAGGTTTTGTGACATGGTTAGTTATGAAAAGTTGGGATTTTGTTAAACAATTATAAATAGATGTTGAGTATAACGTGATGGACAAGGTAATAAATGAAGTGCTAAGAGTTGGTGCAGATAAAGTAATCATAACACTATCGAGGAGATAGTAACTGGGATGGGAAAGACAACGATTACAGTTACTGGACAGCATAAAGACGATGTCACACGAGCGCTTTTGGTACAATTATCTACGAACATGTTATTTATTGTACTATTATTGGTAAATTATTATTATTTGTTTGTTTTCATATGTGTATGGAGGAGACAAAAGGCAGGCTGCCTGTAACGAGTGTCACCCGCAAAGCCAAACGAGTAACAGAAAGCCAAATTCAAAGGAATGATGGGGTCATAATGCCTGAACACACGAAGCTTAAAGCAGTCTAAGTCTTAGGATGAAGGAAAGATTGATTGAGAGAGAGAGAGTTCCTGAGTTCACTTATTGAGTCGAAAAAAAGACTGAGAACATTTGCTAATTCTTGGGTTGGAAAGCTGGACAGAATAGGAGTGGGACTGGGTTGAAAATCGGGTGCCTCACAGTCTCCACAAGGGAGGCGGTATGTACTCTATGAGCAACAGCGAGCCTGGAACTTAGGAGGAACCAGCCTTCGATCGGAACATTTTTCTACCGATACATGAACAAAATTATCTAGAATGGGGATCGTGGAAATGTTATTTTAAGATTGATGGAGGTCTAGGGAAGACAAAATAAGTAAATAAATACATTGAACAATGAATAATCCCCCCCCCCCCTTAAAGATGTATTTTATCTTGTTCGGTATACATAGTTATATCACTGCATATCTAACCCTGCCACGGAGAGAGGGGGTTTATTGTATGCTGCATTTGTTGACAGGTTGAGCTGTATTTTATCAGGGACATGAAAGTGATTAATGGGAATTCCCATATCATATAATGCTGCTTAGGAATTTTGCGATGTATTAATATTTTTTTGTATTTGCCACCGCAGTATAGTTGTACGTAATTATGGTTGTTTTATACTCATTATGCAGGAGTAATAAATAGTGTGGAATTTAGTCAAGCATGAACATTCGAAATTATGAGCAATATTTTCATTATGTTTTCTTGTAAGAAATATAGTTTAATAATGCAGAGTTTATTTAATTTATGTACGATACTACCGTACACTATTATGCACAGTAGTTAGTTGAGATAGCTGTAAGTATCTGGTCATTATTTATATTAATGTAATTATTATATTTTATGTGCTATTCTTTGTGTAGGGTGGAGTATTCTGAAAATAGCGACCCACTTGAAGGGAAGGTCAAACAGGCTGGAGTGATGGTCGAGTATCTCAATTTCTTCCATCTGGTGAGAATATATATATATAAAATTATATATATATATATATATATATATATATATATATTATACTGTATATATATTGTCACTTCCAACTGAACTTACGGTTGCAAGTGTGTATAATTTGCACATAGCCTAGTCAGGGAGGCCTGCCTTCTTTTCTTTGTTCTTGCTTTCTTCTATGTTCCCACGTGAGAGCTTGTTGTCGTCAGTAGGGCGCCGTACTGTGCAACAGTCGTTCTGCTAAGAGTGTAATTACTTTACTTTGTTTAGCCCTTGTGGGATTGTGTTAGTTTACCATAAGTTTTCACAATGATGTCATATATATATTTGATTACTTATGTGTAGTTTGGTGACTGTTAGGCTACTGAATGAGACTCATTTCCATGGTGTTTGCTTCATATTATTCTCGGTTCCTGAGCGACTGGGCATCATATGGATTGTTCTGGGAGTCTAGCAGTATTTTAGTTTAGCACTTTTGCGCAGTTTAGAATAACCGAGAAGTACTCTTGACATACTAATAGCACTATCAACCCGATACGAGTCGGATAGGCCCCGACTCTGAGACAGTATATATTTTTGTGTCTCCTTTATTACTACTTTAATAGAGCAAAGAGGAAGATAACCCCTTTTCCTAGATAATCTGCGTGTCTTGGTGTTTGAGTCAGATATTAAGAGCGTGTCTGTTGCAGGGTTAGTGTAGTATGGTGGGCAGTGTTGGGTGCATGACTACGGCATTATTGTCTTTTTGCTATGGCGTTTCTCTTTGGACAGTGCTGTTGGCTAAGCTATTGGAGCATCTGCTTTCCCAGGAACCTCCCCTCGTAACAATATATATATATATATATATATATATATATATATATATATATATATATATACAGTATATATATACTCAGGCCCAACCCCCACTTTTCCTAATTTTTTTTCTTTTTTCTGGGGGTGGCTGACTCAAGACAGAGCCAGAATAGGGACAACATAACAAAACACAATGAACACACACAAACAAAATACAAATTCACACACATCTAGATCATCCAGGAGAAGACCCAGAAACCAGGGTCACCAAGGTCCCTCCAGCCCTTTCCCGGCCCCCGACCACCCGGAGAGGTTCCGATCTCGGCAGTCATATATATATATATATTTCACTATGCATGTGTAATGCTTTGGCCCAATATTATTATTTGTATATTCTCACTGAAACAAAAAATGTAGGTGATATTTCCTTTACTTAACCTCGTATCTCGGAATTTGTGTTTTCTCTCATTATCTTCCATTCAGCAAATTGGTCAAATATGTATTGTATCTTATTGTTCTTCGTTCACCTGTTCCTTATTTTCCACGTCCGTAATTCTCTTGCTCCTCATTCTGGCATTAGATTTACAATACTCATATCAACATATGTTCCTCCTGCTTTCATCCTACAGCACCAACAACTGAATCAATACCAAAGCTTCATTCTTATCAGTTCTTGCCAGGATGTAAGTACATTATTATGATAAATTATGTATCTCATAACGCTTTGCAGTAATAAGTACACATACTTCGATTTCCGCCATATTAGTATCAACATTATGTTTCCACAATTGCCACCAACTCAACACTTTCATCACATAAGCTATTTCTTAAAGGGTTGACCAACACATATCGACACACAATCAATATATCACAGCTCACACCGTTATTCCGACAACACAGTGATATAGAATACTATCACTGGTCAAACAGAAAGAGTGAAGTGTGTCCCGATCTGGGTTGTTGGTGGCAATCTCAGTTTAATTACTGGGTGAATATTGGAGGTAGAAGTGGGGGTTATGAGGAGGGAGGGAACCTGTGAGGGAGAAATTGTTTGGTATGGGAGAGATGGGAATTGGATTAGATTAGATTTCGGCCATTCCTGCACCAAATCCCCAAACACAGAGTGCGTGGTTAAATAGACCTCAACGAACACAAGATACGTGGGTAAGTCAATCTCCCAAAAATGATACCATGGTACATTTTTTAGTGCAACAAATGCAGCAAATGCAAAAAGTGCAACAACAAATAATGCAGGCACTGAAAATCCATCCGACTCAGTGGTGCATCCCTCCATCACAGGAACTACAGTAACAAGGACAGAGGTAAACAGCAGCACCCTACACACACTAATTGCACTCAATATAGCAGGCCTATTACCTTACAAATTCAAAGGCAAAGTAAAGCTGCTTGCAGAAATAGCACAAGTAGATAATGCTCTCATACTTTCCCTAACAGAATCGCATCTTACTCAAAGTATAAGAGAATCTGAAATAGATATAGAAAATTACACCTCCTTCAGAACTGATAGATCTGGTCATAGGAAAAAAGGGGGTATTATCACTTACGATAAAAATCACCTTGCAGCTCTCACTAACGTTCTATTATCAGAATCTAATTCCTATACAGAGGTCCAGATACTAAACATTACAGACATTAATATGATCTACATCACTATATATAGACCCCCAGCATGTCCAACTATTAAGTTTATGGATCAACTAACAAAAATTAAAGATATTTTAGACAATCTACCACCACCCATGCCAACCATTGTGCTCACTGGAGACTTGAATTTCCCGCTAATTAACTGGGATTCAGAAAGCGTCTATGGAGGAGCAGCGGACATGCGAGCTCAAGCAGAAGCACTTATACGTCTTTCAAGAGAGTTGTATCTCAATCAACTCGTCAATATAGCCACAAGAGGTAATAATATACTGGATATTGTAATGACCAACAATGATAAGCTGAACCACAACCTCACAGTAGACAAAACCAACCTGTCGGACCACAATATTATTACAATGGCGACAAACATAGTTACCAACACACAGCATAGAACTCCCAGCCCTGCAGAGCCAATGGCTGTGAACTTCAATCAACTCAACTTTCTCAGTGAATCTATATGCTGGGAAGACCTTAACCCTCTCCGACATATGACGCAATTTTGAACCTATTAGGGATACTTTAAAGCCTTTGTTACCATCAGGGGTATTTAGAAACCTTTAGTTTATATACTTCAACCTCTGCAGTTGTCTTTGAGTTAGCTGTGGGCAGAACACTAATTTTGGAGAGGTAATTATAAGAGTGAGAGAACTCTTATTTATTATTGCTAATCTGGCAACCTCTGCGTCATAAAAGCGTGAAAGAGTTAAAAGAGAACTTAGTGAAGTGGATTGGGCAGTTTAAGGAATCTGGTCCCGAGGCCCAATATAACAAATTACTGGAAATATGCCTCAAAATTTCTGAAAAATATGTACCCCTTAGAAAATTGTCACCACAGAAAAATATACCACGTGATCGTAGGATACTGATGCGCAAGCGAACGAACCTACGCAAGAAGCTGAAGCGTAGTTCCAGCATACTAAATAAACAACAAATTGAAGCCAACGTTACCTCCATTGAAGAAAAAATCAAGACTTCAGTAGAAATAGAAAATCGCAGAAAAGAATTCCAAGCCGCGTCCTGCATTAACACCTAAAGAGCGGCCTAGGCGGTAAATAATATGTAGCCACCAGTGGGATGTTTTTACCCAAAATAGGGCTGTTTACGTGATCATTTTCATGCCTAAATAAGACCCAGAGCATAAAACAAGTATCTATCCCTGAAAGGGCATAAACAGAACTTTCCAATGACACCACAACGATCCTTGTATGACCGCTAGTTTTCTTGCAACAACCGCGCAACACGAGTGCTAAAACCATGTAATTCGGTACTTTCCCCATACAATTCACTATGTAGCGAGTGTGAGAGGGTGGAGGAGGGTGGGATTCATGTCAGTTGGTCCACCGTGGTGGTCTGGAGCAGTCATACGCTCGCTACTCTCCTGCCACCACTTGTCTCTCTCTCTCAGCAACATTACGTGCTGAAATTGCCACACGACTTATGTTGTGAGCCGCCACATAGTCCAAATTTCTTTCACTCGACATATGATGCGCCCCGCCAAAGAAGGGTTAAAACTAACCCAAAATACTTTTATAAGTATGCTGTAAACAAATC
Source organism: Paralithodes platypus (assembly GCA_032716605.1). NCBI lineage: Eukaryota > Metazoa > Arthropoda > Malacostraca > Decapoda > Lithodidae > Paralithodes > Paralithodes platypus. The sequence goes on along the minus strand of CM064533.1, from coordinate 45,935,949 downwards.
AAATGTAAGGGTGGGTGTTGGTCCACTGACAGATGCGAACGGCCAAACCAAGAACGAACCTGAGGCGATTGTCGATATACTACGGCTACAGTACGAGGGCGTCTTTAGCCACCCTCGAGGTGATAAAATAATTGACTCACCGACCGACTTCTTCCACAAAGAATCCATGCCAAATCTAACGGACATTAAATTTACCACAAATGATATAGTAAATGCTATAAAGGAAATTGGTATCAATGCAGCAGCAGGCCCGGAACAATTCCCGGCCGCACTTCTCAAAAATTGCGCAGCAGACCTTAGTGCTCCTCTACAGATTTTTTATAGAAACTCTCTCGACTCTGAAATTATACCACAACAATTAACATGTGCTAAAATTACACCAGTCCACAAAGGTGGTTCGAGGGGTGAAGCAAAAAATTATAGACCTATTGCTTTAACCTCGCATGTCATCAAAATCCTCGAACAGCTAATAGTTAAAAATATGTCCATATACCTTGAAGAAAACAACATAATAAACAAGGACCAGCATGGGTTTCGGGAGCGCCACTCGTGCCTCTCGCAACTGTTAGCTTACCATGAAAAAATTATAGAAGGGCTAGAAAATAAAAATTCTATCGACGTGGTCTACCTTGATTTTGCAAAAGCATTTGACAAGGTAGACCACGGCATACTCCTCCACAAGATACGAGACTCAGGAATCTCAGGAAAACTTGGGGTGTGGCTGCACTGTTTCCTCACTGACAGGGAACAAGCTGTAGCGGTTGGTGGTGCAGTGTTCAAGCCATCCATCGTCACTAGTGGGGTGCCACAAGGGTCAGTTCTTGGACCTATACTTTTCTTGCGGCACATATCAGACATAAATAAACATGTCATGCATTCGTCTGTCGCCTCCTTTGCTGACGACACTCGTGTATTAAGGGAAGTGTCTTCTACAACAGATTTTGTTTTTTTTTTTTTTTTTAAAGAGACAATGAACGGAGGAAGGAAAAACACAGATAAAACAAAAAGGTCCATGTGCCTAAAGGCATCCTCCATTCATAAAATGTTTGTAACAACTGGATTTAAACATTTGTAGATTGT